>CM038794.1:81082510-81210357 GCA_021764765.1 Vicia sativa | reverse complement strand
TTTTATTGTTAATTACGAGGGGTAGAATTGGGGTGTTACACATATTCCCTTTCATCTTCTTCACCGTTTAGCTACCGAAAACAGAAGTGGTTTGCGGTCGCCTCCGATTCGCTTCAGATCTCTGTCGGCCAAGCTACACCTATCCTCTCCACGATAAAGCACCAGCAGCAACACAATTAGTCCTTCTAGTCGGTTTCAGATTGGCATCTTAGGTAACACTTGTTTCATTTTCTGTCAAATAGTACGTTAAGATAATGTGAAATTTGTTACTTGGTCTATGAATAACTGCTATGAAATGTTGGTTCGATTATGATGATGCTGTTGTATTTTTATGTGTTAGACCTTGGTATTGAGGTTGTTTGGTTTTTTAATTCTGATATTTAATACGGTGTTAGTCTTAAAGCTGAATAAAATCATTTGTCTTAACATTGGATTTTGATTTTTTGATGTCGATTTGTAAATCGCATAATGCTGTCCAATTTTTGTTTGAACTTTAATGTCAAATTTGTGCTAATTTTAAGATTTTGAATTTGTAATAGATTGAAACCTCTATGTCAATGTTATGTTTCATGATAACTCAGTTTGAGTTGATTGGGTTTTCGCGAATGATTCTGAGTCGGTTTAATAAGTTTGGTCGAAATATCAACATGGATGCTTTCGTGTTTTTTCTGTTTTAATTAGAAGTGATACCTATGTTTAGTTTCGATGAACGTTTTGTGATTGGCCGTGTTTAATCGCGTGTGAATTTAACCAAGAAACTATGGGGCAGCTTTGTTGTTATTTCCTTTGAGGCGATTTCGAACGGGGATGTTTGTTGTAACATTGTTTTTACCGCTATTCTCAATTAAAGTTCAAACCCTATCAATTTTGTATCACTTTATCAATTTTAATTGTGAGTAAAAATTGATATATGTGATTAATTTCGATGAAGGTGATTTTGTTTCCGCGTTTATTCGCGTAGAAACTAACCGTCTGACCCTCCACGCTTTGTCTAGAGTTTGCTACTATCGCACCTAGGATTTTCATCGAAGCATGGAGGAGGCGGAAAATAGTGTCTCCATCAATGTATATTTATCCCTCGAGCGGGAAAGGAAACATTGAGTAAACCTAAAGGACGGGAAAGAACATGGTCGTCAGAACTACGAGAAAAGGGTAAGGAAGTCGGTTACGCGAGGGGAAGGGATTAATTAGCACCCCACGCGCTTGTGGTACTCCACAATATCCACTTCAGTTTTCTTTATTTAAGGGTGTGTTATATCTATCTACTGCTTAATCACTACATCTATGTCTAATGCTTAGTGCTAAAAGGAATGCATGTGAAAGAAAGAAAATAAACACGGGGAAAAGAAGAAAGTATTTACAAAGTTTTTCTTGGTCAGGCCCCACGACCTAATGCCTTCGTATTCCCTCATGTGATGGGAAAGTCAGAGCGCCGTAGTTCGGCTCACTTTTTTGGTTTGTTTTGTGTTTTTTATTGGAACAATGCTAGACTTCGCATTCCACCGCGGCTCGACCTTGGGAGTCTCATGCATCTGTAGTTGAAAGGAACTAACATGTTCGTACTGGACGAGGTACTTTGAAAAGAAAAATGCCTGAAAAGGCGGATAATGTTTCGTACGCAACTCTTTGGCAAATAGACATGGTGCAACCCGACCTTTAGGGAATTTACGTGTCGTACAGCCTAGAGAAGCACCAACACATCCCTTTTTAGTTTCAATGAAATGCCCTGAAGTCGAGAAAAGAGTTTTTGCATTTGTTTTGTTGATTTTACCTTGAGAAAGGGTTTATGTTGTTATTAAGTGTTTTAAAGTTTCAAAAGAAAAGGAATTTTAGTCTTAATGCATATGTACAAGAGAAATAAAAAGTCTACGGGGAGACTATCCTATTTCTAATCTTAATGTTAGCATCCATAGTTGGTCCTATAGTTGAGGATAACAAAGAAATGCCTATCTATGTTAGCATACACAACGGAAGAGTGGAGATAACTATCCTATAGGGAACATGCAAAGGTCGAAGTCGTTCTCTCGATTTTAATCGAGTGACACATTATACATCAACAGAAATAAATAAACATCGTATGGGTGTAAGCATGAAATACGCCTAAGAGGTGGGGTGAATTAGGTGTTAAAAAATATTATCGGTTTTTATGAATACTTGTACTAATTTTTCTGGTTTGGTATATGAAGTTTTTATAAGTGTTTCTTTCCTTTTGGTTATGGTGTGATGAAAGCAATAAATGCAGAAAAGTATAGAACACAAGGATGTACCCTGGTTCCCCTCACAGTCCGAGAGTACTCCAGTCCCCTTACAACATGCAAGAGATTTCACTATAGTCAGAATTATTGTACAGCCTATTCACACCAATGGTGAAGCCTACTATCTAACCTATAGGGAGACCAAATGCTCTTAAAACCTTTAAGGTCCAACTACACTAAGTGCAAGAAGAATAATCCTCTTTAATGCATAACTTGTTTCCAATAATCCTGGACAACAAGAATACAATAAGTATGTTTGAATTTTTTACAAGAGATTTGAAGTTGTAGCACAATATATCAATCTTGGATTGATCTTCTTCTTCAAGAAAAACAATTCTCAATAATGGATCCAAGTGTTCACAATGATAGTATAAAACTTAGAATAATTTTTCAAAATAAGTATGGAAAGTCTCACAAAAATTCTGATGTAGAACACTTGAGAATATTTGAAAATTAGAGAGTTTTTGAATGTAGAATTGTTAATTGAAGAAGGTGAATTAATTCTGAAAAATCTGCAGTATTTATATGTTCTAAAACACCTTTACAAAAGTGTATTAATTGATGAAAAGATGTCATGCTTCAATGTAAAGATCCCATGAAAAATATGTTTGAAAAACAAAAGTATTTTTGCCACTAGTTCAGTGGTAACTGGTTCCCACCTGGGAGAACCCGGTTCCTACTGAGCCAACGTTAAAAAAATTTGAAAATTTACAAAGGGGAACTGGTTCCCTCATAGGAGAACCCGGGTTCCCCATAAAAAAACCAAGGGGCGTGAAAATTCTGAAAGTTGGGTAACCGGGTTCCCATATGGGGTAACCGGTTCCCAATGCATTTTTTTCCAAAAAATGTTTTCAAAGGTGTTCAAACTTGATTTTGATATGTAAAATATTTTTAGAAATTTTATGGCATGCATGAATCATCATGTGAACACTTGTATGCATATAGAGAGATTGAATGCATAACCTTTTGACATTTTATTTTGATTCACAATGATTCTTCAAGACTTGATTATTATGATTATTTGAGCCATTTCTTTTTGCAATCAAAATCTTCATTGTAAACTTGTCTTCATCAAAACACTTTAGGAGGCAAGCTTGATTTTACATCTTGATTTCACATTCTCCCCCATTTTGATGATGATAACCTTTGCTTGAAATTTATAACCATTTTGTTTTCTCTAACAATTGAAGCTATTTGAAGTTATATTGAGAGTCCCCCTAAATCAAAGCTCCCCATTGATTTATGAATTGGAGACCACTTGAAAAAATGAAAGAGCATGTTTGCTACAAATTTTTATTAGAGAAACACATATGTATACACATAGATCTTCTCCCCCTTTGTCATAAGCAAAAAGGAATGGGGAAAAGAATAAACATAGGACATATAAAAGTATGATATGCAAGTGAACATAATAAACACACAAGTAACACATAAATTAGCATAAGTTAGTATGTCTAAACACACTACAACATTATAACAATTATAGTATGCCTAAACATAACGATCATGTTTGAAACATTGTCTAAAACAAAAGAAATTAACACATAAATAAACATAAGTCATAAGTGAAAAAATAAAGCATTCATCCATGTCTTCATCGTCTTCCTCTTCTTGACCATCTTCATCATCAACCATAGCTTGGTTCCTCTGTGCTTTGATAAGTTCCCTCATTTGACGCCTTAAAAGCGCATGTTCAAATTGGTTCTCTCGATGGTTATTAGAAATTGTAGTCTCTATAGAGCACATCTTGTTAAATAAAATTTCCATAGTATAACCACCTTCTGGAACCGGAGGAAGAGTGTCGGGTGCGAGATCCTCCTTATAGTGGAATCTTCCTTCGAGGTCCAAGACAATACCATTATTTTTCAAGGCGTTTCTGACATTGATTTCATGGTCTTTTCAGTCATCACTATCTTTGGCTCTCTTTGCAAAGAAACACCAACATTATCAATGATTCTAGATATAGGTCTAGCATATGGTAGACCACCATTTAAGTGAACAAGATGATTCATGTGGTGCAAGATAGTGAGTGCCCAATTTATCGGAATCCCTTAATTCAAAGCATAGAGCACTTGTAGTTCAAATTCATTGACACGGGAGTGGTTGGAATTTTTGGGAAGAAAAACATAAGCAATAAGATAATGAAGCATCATATCACTAACAGATAAGTTTGATCCAAACATGTTCATCTTTGAGGCGTTTTGTTGCCTAACACTTTCCCGTTGAGATTCTCGACACAAGTCCAAAAATACTTCAATTTTATTATATGATTCCCATTCATCTGGTATAGAACCTTGTACAAGAACTAAGCCTTCATAGGGAACCCTTAAACACTTTCCAAATGACTTAATATCCATACAAATATCTTTATTGAGAACAGAGGAGGTCAAAACAAATTCATCATTTTCAGTAGTAACTAGAGACATATTTTGGTAAAATTCCTTAACCACATCAGGATATATGAACCCACGGTCACTGACAAACACATCCAAATTAGCAGCAGCTATTCTAGCAGGGAAATTAAAGCTATGAGCAGGAAAAGAAGAGAGGCTACCATACTTTGCCGGCAATAGAGCTCTATTTCGAATATTGAAGGTGAGTCTCCTACTCTTGAGTGTAGGACGAGTTGGATGAGCAGAATCGTGGTGGTCATCACTAGTTTCACCAATTTTTTGTTTGCCCTTAGCTCCCTTAGTTGCTCTTGAAGAAGAAGCCATGGATGGATATGGAGCTTTTTTGGAGTTTAGGGTTTTGAAAGGGATTTTCGGATTTGAGGTAGAGAGGAAGTTTGTGATATGAGGTATGAGAGAAGGAAGGTTGAGATGGAGTTATGAGGTAGTGGGTGTTAATTTTTGGTTGAGGAAAAAGAGAGAGTGGGGTTTTGATGGAGGTGAGTGAAGGTTGAAGAAGATGTTGGAGTGAAGAGTTCCAATAGGAAGTGCTTATGACTTAAAGTAAAAATCATTTAACAACAAATCACAAGTTATAAAGTAAAAGTACCAAAAAAAACATTAAAAAACGAGTAAAATTGCCTCTGTATTGTAGCGGTAATCGGTTCCCATATGAGGGTAACTGGTTACCTGTCTTTGAAATTGCATTCTGGAGCGTAAAAATAGCGTGGGAACTGGTTCCTCCATATGGGTAACCGGGTTCCCCTGAAAGAAAACTAAAAATACTTATATTTTTGCAAAAGTTACACTATGCAATCGATTTGCATCTATGTGCAATCGATTGCAGGAAGTGAAAAATGTGAAGAAAAAAGCTACTGTAAGTGCATGTGAGGGTTTAGAAACTTATATATATTGACATTTAAGTATACTAAACATAAAATACACATATTTTAACACATTTATGCACATAAAACAAATATAAGAAGGAGTAGAAGAAGAGATGCATTTGATAAAATTTTAAGAAAATAATAAAATGTGCACCTTAATTGAAGTGAATATTTTATGTATCACTTTCATTCAAGATCCCAAGTTCTCTTCGAATTTTATAAAATGGTTCACGAGCAAGCGGCTTTGTAAAAATATCTGCGAGTTGATTATGAGTATCCACAAAAGTGACTTCGACATCTCCTTGAAGTACATGATCACGGAGAAAATGATGCCGAATGTCGATGTGTTTGGTTCTTGAATGCATGACCGGATTTTTTGTATTGTTGATTGCACTTGCGTTGTCGCGTCGAAGAGGAATGCATTCGAGATCAAGTCCGTAGTCACGAAGTTGTTGCTTAAGCCAAATAAATTGTGCACAACAACTACCCGCTGCTATATATTCCGCTTCGGTCGTGCTAAGAGCAACGCATGCTTGTTTTTTACAAGCCCATGATACTAATGCATTTCCAAGAATGTGAAAAGTACCACTTGTGCTTTTTCTATCAGTTTTACAACCTGAATAATCCGCGTCAGAATAACCAATTAAATTGCAAATACTACCTTTTGGATACCATAAGCCGACATTGGTTATTCCTTTAAGATACTTCATGATTCGCTTGACCGCCATTAGATGAGATTCTTTTGGATTTGCTTGAAAGCGAGCACAAAGACAAACACTAAACATTATGTCAGGACGTCTTGCCGTCAAATATAATAAAGAACCAATCATACCTCGATACTTTGTAATATCAATTGGAATATTGGATTCATCTTGATCAACATATGTATCGGAGCCCATTGGAGTATTCATCTCTTTGCAACTATCCATATCAAATCTTTTCAATAACTCTTTGCAATACTTGGATTGGTTGATGAAGATTCCATCTTTTAGCTGCTTAATTTGTAGTCCATGAAAATAATTCATCTTACCCATCATGGACATCTAGAATTCTCCTTGCATCATCAATGAAAATTCTTCACACATTTCTTTGTTATTTGATCCAAAAATGAGATCCTCAACATAGACTTGAACCAATAAAGTGTTACTTTTGATTTTCTTAATGAATAAAGTTTTATCAACCTTACCCTTTTCAAAACCTTTTTCATACAAAAAATTGCTAAGTCTATCATACCATGCTCTTGGTGCTTGCTTTAAGCCATAAAGAGCCTTTCTCAACTTAAAGACATGTGGAGGATTTTTGAAGTCTTCAAATCCCAGGGGTTGTTTGACATAGACTTCTTCATTGATGTAGGCATTCAAAAATGCGCTTTTGACATCCATTTGATAAAGCTGAAAATTTAATGAACAAGCATAAGCAAGTAAAAGATGAATAGCTTCTAACCTTGCAACTGGAGTAAATGTTTCTTCAAAGTCGATTCCTTCTTCTTGATTGTAACCTTGAGCCACCAACCTTGCTTTATTTTGAACAATTATACCATTCTCATCAAGTTTGTTTTTAAACACCCATCGGGTACCTATGATGTGTTTACCACTTGGCCTAGGAACAAGTTCCCAAACTTGATTTCTCTCAAATTGATTTAATTCTTCTTGAATTGCAATTATCCATTGATCGTCTCCTAAGGCTTCATCAACTTTGGAGGGTTCAATTTGAGAAACAAATTCCATATTTAAGCAAACATCTTTGAGATTTAATATTGTTGTAACTCCTTGGCTAATATCACCAATGATTTTATCAATAGGATGGTCTCTATGAGTTCTCCATTCTTTGGGTAGATCATTGATATTTGAATCTTGTTGTGGTACTCCTTGTTGATGTTCTGGTTGATTCACATTTTGATCATTTGAAAATTCTTCTGGGGGTAAATCTATAATATCATCATCACACACAACTATTTCCTCCTTAGAGGTGTTAGTTTCATCAAAAGAAACATGCATAGATTCTTCAATAGTTAAAGTTCTTTTATTATAAATTCTATATGCTTTACTAGAAAGTGAATAACCAAGAAATATACCTTCGTCGGATTTCTCTTCAAACTTATCGAGATTGTCTTTGTCATTGTTGAGGACAAAGCATTTGCATCCAAAGATATGAAAGTGAGCAATGTTTGGCTTTCTTCCTTTGAAGAGTTCATATGGAGTCTTTTTCAAGATAGGTCTAATGATAACTCGATTTCCAACATAACATGTCGTCCTAACCTCATCCGCCCAAAAATACTTTGGTAGATTTGCATCACTAAGCATCGTTCTTGCAAGTTCCACTAGGAACCTATTCTTTCTTTCAACTACTCCATTTTGTTGTGGAGTTCTTGGGGCTGAAAAATCATGAGAGATACCATGTTCTTCATAAAATTCTTCAAATGATGCATTTTGGAATTCTCCACCATGGTCACTTGTTATAGATACAATCTTTAGTGATTTTTCATTTTGAATTTACTTTGCATACTTCTTAAAGGCTTTGAAAGCATCACTTTTCTGCATAAGAAACAAAGTCCAATAATATCTAGAAAAATCATCAACAATAACAAAGTCCAATAATATCTGAAGCTTCTTGTTCTTGATGGACCAAATAAATCCATATGCAACAATTGTAGTGGCCTTGTAGTGGACACCACATCCTTAGATTTGAAAGTTGATTTGGTTTATTTTCCCTTTTGACAAGCATCACATAATTTATCTTTGGTAAGCCAACAACAAGATCATGTTCGGTTAATTTATTTAAGTGCTCCATATGAATATGGGCTACCCTTTTATGCCATAATCATGATTCATTATTGTTTACCATGAGACATTTTACTTTCAAAGATAAGTAGTCTAAGGAAATCATAAAAATATTATTAATTCTTTTACCTTTGAGTTTTACCTCATTGGTGACTTCATCAATAATGAAGCATTCATCTTTAGTAAACTTGATCTTGAAGCCTTTGTCACAAAGTTGGCTAATGCTAAGAAGATTGTGCTTTAGTCCTTCAACATAAAGAACATCTTCAATGGATATGAAAGGTGGTGCACCAACTTTTCCTTTTCCAAGAATTCTTCCCTTGTTGTTATCTCCATAAGTGACATAACCCTTGGCCTTTAAGACTAGATTTGAAAATGGTTTATGTCTCCCGTCATATGCATGGAACAACCACTATCAAGATACCATATATTTGAAGTGGTTTTCAAGCAAACCTACAAAATAAATTAAGTTTGGTTAGGTACCCAAATTGCTTTGGTTCCTTCATAATTAGTACCTTTTTTTATCCACACATAATGCCCACTTGGAACACTAAAGTTTCTTACATAGCAAGCATTAGGTGTGTGGCCTTTAATACCACAATAAAAACAAGTAGGTTCGAAATTACTTCTATATCTAGGAGGATAATATTTATTCTTAACATCTCTTTCCTTTTTAGGATATTGATGAACTACTTTAGACTTGTTTACTTTCTCTTGGATTGGTTGGTTATTAGCCTTAACAAATATAGTTTTGTTGGGACTTGGTTGAGAAAATTTTGAAAAACCAAGTCCACTTTTATCTTTAGGAAACCTTTGTTCCAACTTGTCCTTTTTTATACCTTTCTAGGACTCTTTTTCATTGAACAATTTGGAAAGAATGTTATTCACAATTATTGCATACAAAATTCTGTTTTTGATCACTAATCATCTTTTCTTTTTCATCTTTATATTCTTTTTCAATAGTTTCAACTTTTTCTTCTAAATATGAAATTATTTTCTTTTGAGATGAAATAGTTCTATATAGAATTTTGCATTCATTTAATAATTCATCTATAGCACCTTGTGCACCATTATCACAAAGAGAGTTATCATAACTAACCTCACCTTCTTCATCATCTGAATGGTGTGAAGCCATCAATGCTAGATTTGCACTTTTGTCACTATCTGAATCAAATGAAGAACTCATCTCATTATCTTCCCATGCAACATAAGCCCTTTTATTTTTGAACTCCTTTTTGCCTTTAAATCCATTTTTCTTGAAGAGTTTTGGACAATCCAGCTTTATGTGACCTTGCTTTCCACATTCATAACATGTGACATCTTGTGTTGATGTGGAGGCTTTTTTATCTTTATGCTTATCAAATTTCTTCCTTTTGCAAAGTTAGCATTATGAAGATTATTTTTATGACCAAAATATTTTCCTAACCTTTTTACAAGAAGCAACAAGTTTTCATCTTCCTCTGATGCATCTTTATCTTGACTTTCTTTTGAATCTATTTTCAAAGCAATGCCTTTGGATTTCTTCTCATGATTCTCATGTTTTTCAACTCTTCCAAGTTTCGTTTCATATTCTTGAAGCTTTCCAAATAATGTTGTGGAAGTCATAGTTGCTAGGCTTTTCTTTTCGAATATTGCCGTCACTTTTGGTTGTCATTCCCTAGTTAAAGACCTAAGCACTTTAAGATTTAATTCATCGTTAGTTAAAGTCTTACCCAGTGCCTTCAAATGATTTGTCAAGTGAACGAATCTCTTTTGCAAGTCAAGGATGGATTCTCCGGGAAGCATTCGGAATAATTCATATTCTTGACTCAAAGTATTCAATCTAGATCTTTTTACTTCGGCGGTTCCTTCATGAGTTTCTACAAGAGTGTCCCAAATTTCCTTTGTCGTTGTACATGCCGACACTCGAAAGAATTCATCCATACTAAGAGCACTTTGGAGAATATTGATTGCCTTTTTGTCAAAGAGAACTTTTTTCTTGTCATCTTCATTCCATGATGCTTTAGGCTTTGATGATCCAACACTATTGACAACACATACCGGAGCAAATGGACCATTCTCAACAGCATCCCATATTTCTTCTCCTTGCGCTTCAAGATGAGCCTTCATGCGAATTTTCCAAAAGTCAAAGTATTCACCACAAAACAATGGAGGCTTGTTGTTCTACCACCATCTTTGAAAACCGGATTTTGATTTGTGGAAGCCATTTTGGATCTTTAGAAACAAGTTACCTATAACTTGCTCTGATGCCAATTGTAAGTATGAAATGTGCCTAAGAGGGGGGTGAATTAGGTGTTAAAAAATATTATCGGTTTTTTATAAATACTTGTACTAAGTTTTCTGGTTTGGTATATGAAGTTTTTATAAGTGTTTATTTCCTTTTGGTTATGGTGTGATGAAAGCAATAAATGCAGAAAAGTATAGAACACAAGGATGTACCCTGGTTCCCCTCACAGTCCGAGAGTACTCCAGTCCCCTTACAACATGCAAGAGATTTCACTATAGTCAGAATTATCGTACAGCCTATTCACACCAATGGTGAAGCCTACTATCTAACCTATAGGGAGACCAAAGGATCTTAAAACCTTTAAGGTCTAACAACACTAAGTGCAAGAAGAATAATTCTCTTCAATGCACAACTTGTTTCCAACAATCTTGGACAACAAGAATACAATAAGTATGTTTGAACTTTTTACAAGAGATTTGAAGTTGTAGCACAATATATCAATCTTGGATTGATCTTCTTCAAGCAAAATAATTCTCAATAATGGATGCAAGTGTTCACAATGATAGTATGAAACTTAGAATAATTTTTCAATGAAAAATAAGTATGGAAAGTCTCACAAAAATTCTTATGTAGAACACTTGAGAATATTTGAAAATTAGAGAGTTTTTGATTGTATAATTGTTAATTGAAGAAGGTGAATTAATTCTGAAAAATCTTCAGTATTTATATGTTCTAAAACACCTTTACAAAAGTGTATTAATTAATGCAAAGATGTCATGCTTCAATGCAAAGATCCCATGAAAAATCTGTTTGAAAAACAAAAGTATTTTTGCCACTGGTTCAGTGGTAATCGGTTCCCACCTGGGAGAACCCGGTTCCTACTGAGCCAACGTTAAAAAAATTGAAAATTAACAAAGGGGAACCGGTTCCCTCATAGGAGAACCCGGGTTCCCCATACAAAAATCAGGGGCGTGAAAATTCTGAAAGTTGGGTAATCGGATTCCCATATGGGGTAACCGGTTCCCAATGCATTTTTTTCCAAAAAATATTTTCAAGGGTGTTCAAACTTGATTTTGATATGTAAAATATTTTTAGCAATTTTATGGCATGCATGAATCATTATGTGAACACTTGTATGCATTTAGAGAGATTGAATGCATAACCTTTTGACATTTTATTTTGATTCACAATGATTCTTCAAGACTTGATTATTATGATGATTTTAGCCATTTCATTTTGCAATCAAAATCTTCATTGTAAACTTGTCTTCATCAAATTACTTTAGGAGGCAACCTTGATTTTACATCTTGATTTCACATGGGGAGCATGCAAAGGTCGAAGTCGTTCTCTCAATTCTAATCGAGTGACACATTAACCATCAACAAAAAGAAATAAGCATCCTATGGGGAACATGCAAAGGTCAAAGTCGTTCTTTCGATTCTAATCGAGTGACACATTAATCATCAACATAAATAAATAAACACAAGCACAATTAGCAAATAAATGTGGAATGCCTGCTACAGGACTTTAAACAGCGAATTTCGAGCCCACGCTCTTTTCCTACTTCTCATGAGCGGTAAATCCCTACTTCTCATGATCTCTAGAAAACGGTAAAGTGCGGAAGATAAAATAGCATGAGTAAATATTGAATGGATATCAATTTGTAGCAAAAGCGATCTAAGCAGCGATGTGAATATAAATCACAAATCAGAATATGTGTCATACACATCCGCATAGCAATCAGCACACCTGCATTAGAATCTAGTCCAGACAAATAACACAATAATACAGAATGTGTTTCGTACACATCCGTATAACAAAATAGGGTACATGCACTAGATAATGATCCATACAGTTAATAATAACACGAAATGTGTATCATACACATTCGTATAATGCAACAGTGTACTTGCACAAGATAACGATCCAAACAAGTATATAAAGTACAAGATATGTACAATTCGGGACATGTATCGTACACATCCAAATGTTAACAATACACCTGAACATGATACCAATCCAAACAACTGATAACAACACGAAAATTAAGTTCATAATCGAGAAGTACCAAACGGATATATGTCTGTAACAAGGAGATCACAAGTACATAAACCCGGAAAACTTCTTGCAATCTTCGCATCAACCAAAGAGATAATAATTAAAAAAATAGATATGAAACTTAAGCGTCGAAGCCTCCGTGTGAAAATAAATCACACGTATCTGAATCATCATGTAGTAGTCATGTATCGGATACAGATCTATACGATGCAAAATACCCGTAAATCTCATGGTACGAGAATTCTCCGATCGGAAGCTTGCACAAATCCACAAAACGAATTAGCAATTAACAAGGCGAAGTAATTTAAAACTCAAGTCACAACTCATGGATCAGAACCTATTGCTAAAACATTCACTATGCTAGGGAGATTAAGTCGAAGATACGAAATCGATAATAACATGCCAAAATCCTAATTCTAATCATGTATTGCCATTAATTCAATTAACTCCTAAAGATAATATGAAAAGTTCTGAAAAAATATCCCTAAGTCAGGAACTAACATATTATTGTTCATGAAAAAAATAGGTAAAAAATTATGTACGAAAGTATCGAAATTTAAAGCAAAAATTGAGAAATGGCAAGAAGGTGTATAGATCTTAGGGAAAGGGCGTGAGAAGAAAGGCCCAGGGTAGGAAGGTCCAGCCAAAATTTACAACATCCAACTCCTTTTTGTTTTTGATTATTATTTTCTAGTTATCATATATTTTGCAATTTTCGGATTGTTTTATATAATAATAATAATAAAACGAATTTAACAGAAAATAATAACAAGAAATTAGGAAGGGATTTGGGTTAGATGAAGTGACGATCAGAATTCTGATTCTTCTTCTTCAACCTCGTGGCCGCGTTTTGTCATGAGCACACCGTAGCCACGTCTTCTTCAACATACAGCCAAGAGAGTCCTGTTAGGAGGTTAGAATCTGTTAGGATGAGCTGGCATTTTGAATTTCTGACTTTTTCTATCCCTCCCTTTGAATTTTGCTATGTATGTCATGAATATTGCTTCTACACCTGAACCTGAAACTTGTTTGCTGCAGTTTTTTTTAGAAGCATAATCATTAAAGCTTGAAGGCTAATCATGAGTCGGAAGAGAAGTCAAAACGAAGCAATGTAACCTTGATTTTAGGATAAGCGTAGGTTTAGTATGAATGTCTTTTGGCCATAATTTTAGGATAAGCGTAGGTTTAGTATGAATGTCTTTTGTAGCTCTCGGTGTAATGGGGATGATTTAAATGGAATGGGTATATTTATAATAAGACTTGGAATGTGATTTAGACATTGGAATGGTGCATGTGATTTTGTCAAGAACATGTAATGAATATGATACTCGGATGAAATCTTGTTGAAACTTGAATGAATATTTGAATGGAAATTTCGAACCGAATCTCGAATGAAATTTAAATCCCCTTGAATAATGATGAATGTATTTCTCGTAGCCTTGAACAAATCTTCCAATCCTTAGAATACGAATCCATTTGTCAAAATTGAATGAAAGTAACCACTTGGATGGACTTTGAATCATTATTGAACTCGAAGAAACTTGAATAACATATGATGGGGAATGATTTTGGATGGTAAATGGATGAATGAATAGGTCTTTGTTACTTGATCTTAAGAAATCCAAACATATTTTTAACCTTGTATGCTTGGTGAACAAAACATGCAGCCTTAATACCATCTTAAAGTTTGGCATCAAACTAACGACTTTAACAAATGAATCCATATTCAATTCAATTCTCGAATTCGAAATTAAATCTCAAACTTGAACCAAAAAGCATCAAATAAATGAAGGAAACAATAGATGTCTCGATCATAACCTCATCCTTCGTACCATGATTCACCTCAAACAATAAGAATTCTTGAACTGGTGACCAATGAATCATTAAGAGAAATTCCCACACACCTTTTGTCTTGATAAAATCCTCTGATCATACTAACACAAGAAGAATCTTGCATTAGCAAAGCCTTTAGATGATTATGAAACTTTTGATAAGGAATACCAATATGTTGATGAGATAGAAGCTCGTAACGAATGGCCAAAACGCTATCTTAAGTCGACTTCAAACGATGTCATGATCTCATGAGGAATATAAGGAAATAAACCCTATTCTTGGACACTGGTGAAATTGGATGGAGAATGGCCTTTGAAGAAGAGATTCATGGTAACCATATGTCATAACCCTAATTCTACAACTCAATGCACCGAGAATGAATAGAGAAAACATACTTCATTTGACATACACACTAATCACTATGAAACCCTAACTTGCGCCATCATTGAACCTTGAACCTCATGCGCTTTATTGGATGTGAATGCATGCTATGTTAGTGCAAATGACCTAATGGAGGATATGTATATGCAAAATGTGAATTGCGTAATCCAGATGGTCCTTATAAAAGGGTAGGACAAATTTGGGGTATGACAGCGTCGTCATGCGCTGATACTCGCATTCATATACTCTTCACACTTGGTAATTCAATACCAAAGCGTGAACCTCATTCCCACAGGTGAAAGCTCCTGATTGAATCGAATAATTCGCCCTCCTTGGCTATGGTCTTTCACACCAAAGGAAAGCTCCTGGTTGACTCGGGCGACGCTCCACCCTTGGTTACGGTCTTTCTTTCATTCCCCCTCCCCACGTTTCCCTTGTAGCATTTGTTTATGCATTTCATTATTTGTGTGCTTTTGTCAAAGCACTTGTTTGCCTCCTCCCTTAGCATCACTTGATTCTTCAAACAAGGTGGATATTAGGATAGTGTCCCCTAGGACCGCTCGGTTAGTGTAGCTTTCGAGCTTAGAGATTAGGATAGTCATCCATGCATATGTTAACATAGGTAGAGATTTTATTTTTCATCCTTGACTTAGGGCCACCTTCGTATGATAACATTAGGGATATATCTAGATAGTTCCCCTTAGATGTTTTTCTTCCCCTTTTTGCATATTAAAACTAAAACATTTTCTTTATTAAATCTCAAAACATGTTAATAAACTCAAATCGTTTCGCCAAGGTAAAACAATCCACCAACGGCAAACCATTTTGTCTTCAGACCTTTTTCAATGAAAACCTTTTCGATAAGGGTGTTCCTTTCAAATCCAAGCGATTTTTTAAGTGTGCGGGCGGCCGAGCGTGAGACTTTTGATAAGCTGCAACGCCAAGCATGAATTGCAATCATAAGGATGTGAAATGGAATTTCTCATAAAAAACATTACAACCCACCAAAAATTTTTAGGAGAACTATGTAGTGCTTTGATCCCTAATTGCACGAATGGGGTACGTAGACACTAAAGGTTCGCAACAGCGGCAAACACACTAAAAAAACCTTTCTTTTTGTACATAATATGTTGCATTTATTCATTTTACCTTATACATAGGTTGTAAATAGATACTCACACCCAATAGATAGAAAGTAGAAGTGGATACCGTAGAGTACTACGGGCGTGTGGGGTGCTAACATCTTCCCCTTGCGTAATTGACTCCCTTACTCGATCTCTTGGTTGTAAGACCGTGATTTCTCCCTCTCAGGTTTACTCGACGTTTTCCTTTCCTCTCGTGGGATAAAAGATGTTTGATGGCGACTTCATTGATATTTTATTCGATGATTTCACTAATAGTTTCAATGCGAGGGTATCAATCATGTTGAAGGGAAATTTTTAATGGACTACGGTAAGACCTGGGATTTTGCATGAGACAAAATGTTGGGTGATTAGGAATCAACACAAGAATAAAGTAAGTGTAGCAGAGATGAGGATGGTTTCATGGATGTGTTGTAAGATTCGACATAATAACATTAGAAATGCAAATATTAAAGAGTGTTAGAGTAGCGCCTATAATAGAGAATATGGTGGAAAATAGACTTAGGTGATTTGAGCATGTAGAGAGAAGACTTGTAGATTATGTAGTAAGGAGAGTATACTAAATGGAGAGAAGACAAACAATTCGAGGAAGAGGTAGACCCATAAAGGCTATAAGAGAAGTTATTAAGAAAGATCTTGAGATTAATGATTTGGATAAAAACACCGTCCTTGATAAAAATATTATGAAAAATTTGAGAAATGGAAAGGAGGTGTATAGATCTTAGGGAAAGGGCGTGATAAGAGACAGGCCCAAGGTAGGAAGGCCCAGCCGAAATTTACAACATCCAACTCCTTTTTGTTTTTGGTACTTCTGTCCTTACGATTCTTGATGGTCCTATTTCTTCCCTTTTAAGAGTTATGTTGTGTTCCTTGGACGTCCCAAAGTCATCATTGTTAGATGATTGGAAATATATAATAAAATAGGTGAAAAAAGAGCATATGGACAAGCGTTCATGTATTAATTTTAATTTTCATCAATATGATATTACTTATATAAACAATAATACATATTGATGTAAATGTGTAGTTGACGTTTGAGTTTAGTGATGATCTGAAGATGAAAAAAATGAATCACTTATGCAGTTACATCTTGGAAGAGTTTTGAGTCACAATTCATGAGTGACTACATCACAAAACCTTAGGGATATTGCACAAACCAATTTTGTTCCAATAAAATACTCCTGGTGCATTAGATACACCGAAAGGCATAATCGAATACTCATAATGACCATTACGGTTCCTAAATGCAATCTTCGATATATATTTCAACTTCACTCTAATTTGATGATAGCCTAATCTCAAATCAAATTTACTAACACACAAGCTACAACCAACTGATCCATAAGGTCTTAATTATGGGAAGAGGATACTTATTCTTGATAGTAACTTTATTCAGTTGTCGATAATCAACACATAACCTCATGCTACCATATTTCTTCTTAACCAATAACATTGGTGCTTCCCACGGCAAAACACTTGGTCGTGCATCTTTTTCTCAAGCAGATCTTCAATTTGTTTCTTCACCTCACTTAGCTCAGAAGCAGACATTCTGTAAGGTGTCATCGGCACATGATTAGTACTAGGTACTAAGTCTATGGTGAACTCAACTGTTTGTTATGGCAACAAGTCACAAATATCTTCAGAAAAACATCAGGAAACTCACACACCATATGCATATCACTAGCCCCAATATTGTTATCCACTCTCGAGGAAGTGAACATCACGAGCACATGATTATCCTCCCTCAAAGACATCTCAACCTGACAAGCGAACATGAATCTCGAATACATTATTTCTTCAAGTTCAGGAAACAATACATTCTTGTCAAAATAGTTTACATAAACATGGCTAAACTCTAACCAGATCATCCCTAAAACCACATCGATTTGACTCAAAGACAAACATATCAAGTCAACTCTAAATTGTGAGTGCAATATCATCTCTTAGATTTTTTAAATGATGTAAAAACTAGGTAATATGTAGTTGTTATACCCCAAAATTTTCCCTCCTATTTTCAAGTCAATACACATCTCCATGCTCAAGAATTACTCAAGGGTGGATCAAGACAAACCCTCTCCTAAGCAATCAACCCACAACAAGGATTTTGATTCTCTCAAGTAAAAAATGGTTTCTATTATCTCAAGTGAGCATCATTCCTCCTCACATGTCTCAAGGTATCACCATGTCAAGTTTCAATCCTCATGGCCTAAGTTTGCTCAGTCAATTGCTCAGATGGTTGAAAATCAGTTGTATTAGACCAAAAAGTCAATTGTGGTCAACATACAGTTAAACTTCATCATTTTTGGTCAAAATCAAGATTTTAAGGTCACATTCATCATTTAATCAAAGGTTGATCATGATGCATAAAGAAAATCCAAGGAATGATCAAAAGTCAAAAGTTTTTAAATTAGGGTTTCTTAAGGGAAAGTCAACAGAACTTTGACCAGGCATAACTTTCACATACTTCATCACAAATGTTTCCACCAAGATCATTTTAAAGGGAATTCAATTCTATATAACTTTGTGTCTCACAAGGTGTGCCCAAAAATTCCTCATTTGAAAGTTATGGGTCAAGACATTATAGGTCCTTCTAAAAGTCAACAAAAAGTCATCTTTTTACAAAGAATGGTATATGAGCATGGAAGCTTCAATGAATATGAAACCAAAAGAGCATTTATAGGATGTCTTAATCTTTCTAAAAAGTCGAATAACATTCTTAAATGATAAAAATTGAGCAAGATATGGTTTGAGCAAAAATGACAATTTTGAAGAAATGCATAAAATGTCAATTGGACAATTTTGACTTTTTTGAGTTAATGGGCCTAATTCTTGAGGTGTGAACGTGAACATAACATGTTAGAGGATTTCTAAGCCCATTTTTACATGGCCATGATTTTTACTTCATTTTCTTTTAATGTTTATCCATTTAAAATAAAAATAAGTCAAATAAAATATGGAAATAATTACATGAGGCACATGGGATTTGTTTTCAATCGGTCTACAATTCATCCTGTCAGTCCCTGCGCAGTGATTATCTACGTTCTCTGTAGCGCCCTGTTTTAATTAATATTATATTATATTAATATTTTCGAATTACCGATCGATATTTATTTTGCTATGAGAATAAATATATTAATCGATATATATGATAATATATTTGGCGACGTTTCGTTCGGTCTGGTTTTTATACCGTTTGGTTTGGTAAAATATTATTCGGACCGATATTTAATTCCCCAAAATTAATTGAATTAATTGAATTAATGATATAATTAGATAAGGGTGTGGGGAGCATTTTGTTAGAATTGGGTTTTACACCTTTGTTGCTAGTAAGGATGCATATAAGTCATTTTCCTCATTTTCTTCCCATTTGAAAAACAAAAGCCAAGAATAGAAACTTGGGAGCTTGAGAGAAAGAGAGGGTTTGGAGAAGAAGAAGAAGAAGAGGAGGAGGAGCAAGAGCAAGCATGGATTTGGGGTTTTGTTGGATCATCTTGAATCATCCAAGCTTGTGAGGTAAGGGGTTTGATTCTCCATCTCATATTGTTAGGTTTTGATGTTTATGTGTTGGATTTGGGGAAAAAGTTTCTTTATAGGGTTTGGTTGATTGTTTGATTGAAATAGATTAGAAGAGTTGGATTAGGAGTATGGTTTGTGGGAGTATTAGGTGCTAGCTTGTAGAAATTAAGAGTATTGGAATGGGAAAGAAAACCATGGTAGTAGAATGAGAAAAACTCAAAAAATGAAGTTTTCACGCAGGTCCATCAACACGGGCCGTGTTGACCTCTTGAACAAGAAATTATTGGTTACCAGGTCCATAAACACGGGCCGTGTTGATTAACACGGGTGCCCGTGTTGATTCACTAACTTTGGGTTTTTTTGCACTTTCTGGTGGCTTTTTGACACGGGCCGTGTTGATTCACACGGGGCCCGTGTTGATGCATCTGTAGCCTCCCATATTCTGATTTTTTACACTTCTTTTGCCCCGATTTATCCCGTTTAATTCTTATGACCCTGAAAACACTCAAACACATACCCAAAGCGTAAAATGCGATAAAATAACATAAGTTAGCCGATTAAATTTAGGACCCGATTATGTTCCGATTTTCCCGATTTCGGGAAATTCGACGACGGAGCAAGTTGCTCCGAATTCAACGAAAATTGACGTCCTAGCTAAGTTCGACGTGTAGAACGTAGTAGTGATGTTAGTTTTTAGAAATTACGAGTTTTTGCGAGATGACCCGAAATAGGCCAATTTACGGTTAAATTGAATCGGATTGAGGTTTAGTCGATTTAAGACACGTATGGACAATCCGATTTCGAGGTTGATGATTTTGATTGACGCCGGTTATTAGAAATGGCTTTCACGATGATTATAGGTGTTTGACTATTTTCTGTTTTTGGAATTTAGTGAATGAATTGGTAATAATGTAGTGTGATTAAACATAATGTTTGCGACGACGTATTAATTAATAAATACTTGATGATTTGCGATGCAATAATACATGTCTTTGTACATGATGATGATGATGAATTATTGGTGATGTTTTGCATAATGCAAATATGATGCGATGATATATTTATCTTGTTTTGGATAAATTATGGCGATGTGGGCTTTATGCCAATTTTGATGAGTGATGATGATGTTTTGTGTTGTGTTGTTTTATTGTCGAGTCACATACATTGCATTAGCGACAATGGGCTTTTATGCCAAGCGACGAGGCTTTTATGCCAAGCGATGAGGCTTTTATGTCAAGTGTTTCTAATTAAGGACAAAGCGATGGGTACCACATGCATAACATAGTCGTGTCTCATGGAGTCAGTTATGTTTATGTTTGAGTTGTTTGGCGTTGAGTTTTAATTGATGGATGATGTTGAATTGTGATGATATACAATGCTTTGTTTGGTGATGATCTTTGTGATGAACATGAAATGAATATAACTTGATAGTTTCATGATAACTAGGTGATGAGTATAAATAATGAGTTTTGCGATGATTTAACTTTGATGAAATGCTTAATGCAAATATGATGTGATGATGTTTTGTGACGATGGGCTTTTATGCCAAAAGCGACGATGGACTTTAGCCAATTTGTGATGATTTCATTTATGATGCTTAAGTTATTAGTATTGTTTGATCTTGTTGTTTATAATTATCGTGTTGGTTAGTGACGTATTAACTTGCGATGATTTCGTAGTGATGGAAATTTATGTGTTGTTGTGATGATTTATGCCGATGAGGTTATGGTGATATAGTGTAGAATTATACACATTAGAATGACGATCAAAGTAGGTGAGATTTAGATATGTGTTGGAATGCACTTACTAACCTATATCTTTTATAATTCCAACACTATATATATATATATATATATATATATATACTATCATGCCTTTAATTATATGTTTTGGAGTATCTCACCCATCACTTGTTTCGTCGTTACCTTTATATTGGTAACGTGCAGGTTATGAAGACGGAGTATGTAGCTGCTGTTAGTCGAGCCGGTGTCGCTCTGATACGTAGCACTCGGGGGGGGGAATATTTATGTTGTATTGTTGTTGTTCTATTATTGTTATCCTTTTATGTATAAGAATCATACTTTATGAAAATATGATTTTATGAAGAAGTTTAATAAAGAAGATGTTTTGATTTATATGAATCAATTTTTGATTTCTGACGATGCTATGTATCTGAGATGTATACTTTAAAGCAAACTGTTTAAAGTGAAGTGGTTTTGAAGGTGTGATGCCTCAGTATTTAATTTATGAAATTTTAAATTACTCTGATTTTCACATATTAAACTTTGGGTAATATTGGGGTGTTACATTAGTGGTATCAGAGCAGGTCGGTCTGTCGGCCAGGTTATTAATGTGTTTAACCCTTTTGTATGCGACATGTGTGAAACACTGTCGGTACTTGTTTGTTTCAAATTGTTTGTCTGCAGAGATGAGTTTGAAACAAGTGGGGGAGAAGTTTTACTTCTTGGTGGCGCCTGTGGCTTAGGTTGGAGCCTCAAGCAGTGTTACGCTTCGGTAACTTGAAGTGTAAGTTTGAAGACGCTATTGTAGTTTGGTAAAGATGGTTTATGTCACCATCATGATTGTCGACTGTCTATTGACAAATTGAGGAACTGATCACCCTTAATCTCTTGTTGATAGTAGTCGAGATTTATGATGGTTGGGATAGACTTGTCTTGTCAGCTTAATAGTGTATGAAGCAGACGAGTTGGCACAAGGTAGTGCATGGTTACTTGAGTTGTAGGCGAATTTGGATTTTGGTGAGAAACAAGATTTTGGCAAGCGAGCTTCTTGTTGTGATTCTTCTGAAGCGTATTGTGAAGATTTGAGTGAATTGTCGCAGTAGTGCGTAGTGAAGTTTTGATGGATTTAGTTTCTGGAACTAGTTGTGATTCGAAGTATTCTTAAGGGATGTTTGCTTCTGAATTAGAGTTGAAAAGTCAACTTGAGGACTGGTTTGAGCAGAGTTTGTTTATTCGAGCGAGTCATCGTGGAGTGCGCCGGTTGTGTTGTTCGAGAAGAACAAAGGTTGCCCGAGTTGGTGTGTCATTTGCAGTCAAGGAACGAAGGGGATATTGAGGACAAGTGTCTACTTCCGAGGATTGATATTTGGATGAATCAATCAATTGGAGTTTATGTGTTTAGTGAGAGTGATGCGATGTCTGGCTGTCTACGGGTTAGTGTGTGAACTGAAGATGTTTTGACAATGCTTTTCAAGATAGTGTATGGTCCTGGCGAGTGTTTGTTGATGTCATTAGTGTGACTGATGTGTTAGGTGTGATTTTGGAATGTTCAGACGGTACTCTCATGAGTAGCTGTAAGAGTTATTTCGTGTTCATAGATATTATTTGGTTCACATCAAGTTAAGGAATTGTGGCAAGCATACGAGCATTGTGTTTTCAGAAGTGAAGTTAGATCAGTGCATGTCGAGTATTCTAAAGAAAGAGTTTTGAACTGTTGGACGAGCGTGCCTTAAGTAAGCGACTTGGACGGTGGTATTTTGGAAAGTTCCGCGAAGATTTATTTTGTATCTTGTAGAAGACTTCAAGGGGTTATTTCAGAGCTTAGAAGTTCTCTTGTTGTGGATGATTAACTTCGTGAGTTTGATGGAAGATCTTTTTATAAGTTGGTATTGATCGTGAGTACTTTGACCCGAGATGGTTGAGTCACTATTTGGACTTCGCATTGGGAAGCGAATTTGTGGAGCCAGTGAAAAGTTAGTGAATGCTTCGATTTTGGTCTTGTTTTGTACTGAAGAACCTTGTGCGGTGTATTGTGATATTTCATTTTGGACTTAAGATGTATTTCGACATGTTGTTGGAAAAGTGCATTACTACCTTGGAACGATTTGATTTTCATAAGGAAAAATTGACGGACGTGTGAGTTAGAGTTTAATGTGGTTGTGCTCATTTGATATCTTAAAGGTGCAGATGTTAACAACGAGGAGATTGGAATTGTTGAAGACAATTCAAGTTTGAGTGCAATCTATAAAGAGACTTCGCCTGTTGTTGAGCTTAGTAAGTTGGTATCACGGATAACCCAGAAATGTCTGATTTGGGATTTTATTATTTTGAAGGATGTTGCATGATTGTTTTGGGACACTTTTTGAATTTAAGTTTAGAAGGTTATTGAGGATTTGTTCACTACTATCATATGGATTTCGTTGGATACTAATAGCCGTGGTGGATTATTAGATTGCGACTAAGATAAGTCTTGACGGTAAAGAATTTTATGACGGTTTGGTAGCCACAGGTACCTTAAGATGATTGATTTTTTATAAAGGAGAATGTTCTATCTGTGATTGAAGTTGGTCGCGACAGTGTTCGTGTTGGATTCCAGAAATTTATGTCACGGTTCTAAGTCCAACCTGTTTTGTAATTACAGGAGTATGAGACGACGTTGATGGGTAGAGTTCTTGAGAGAGTGTTTTGGTTTGAATTACCACTTTGGAAGATGGAAAGTTATGAAAGGTGTTTAGAATAAGAAACCTGTGTATTGATCATTGCGACGGTGCGAGGATGGTGTTTACTTGATACAAATTTTTGGAATTGAATTGTTATAAGGGGAGACTTCGTTGAAGTCAAGTGTATACGTCGAAGCTTCACAAGTGAATATTTGGACAATGGTTGAAAAAGTCAACTATGTCGTATATTTTAGAGGATCAATGGATGTTGATCAATCAAGGATGAATGGATGATTGTTCGAGTTGATGGGGCTGATGTTGCGAGGTGTCCTGATGGGTGTACGCTTTGAACGTGTCCATTCTGAGTAATTGTGAAGTTGAGGATTAACCGAGTTATTTTAGGATTGGCATCTTATACGTACAAGTGAAGCAACATGGTTTAGATATCGAGCATTGGAATTTTTAGCGAGTATGCGAGATTGTCGGATTTGGACTAGTGTGTTATAGTCGCAAGTCGTCTGTATACGCCTTAGAATGAGTAGTGTATCACAGTTCGGTTATGTTTGAGTAACCTTGTGATTTTCTGGAATGAAAGCGATAACTAAAAGTGTGATTCTTGAGTTCATGCTTATGTGTGAATGAGTGCATCTTTTTCGTGGTTGCGTAGCACGCGTGGTTCTATCCTACTCTGATTGTTTGAGTTTTCGTTTGTATAACCATTTTGTTGTTTTCGTTTTAGCGATGGTGTCGGTGTTGTGTCATAGGACTCTATGTTCCTATCTTGGGTGACTCGTTTCCGAGGTGTCGGTTCGAGTGTGTGACTAATTCTATGGTTGAGACGTTAGGATAGTATCGATCTTGTTTGTTTGGTTCTCGAGTGAACCGGTGTGTCTGCGACTTGTTTAGTTGTTGGGTGCTAGTTGGTTGTCGAATGCATTGTATGGGCTTTGCATCTCGGCATGGTTGTTCGTGTTTGGACGTTGTGGTTAGGGAGATGCCCTTGTGTTAGGTGTATTTTATATGTTGTTTAATTGACGCGAGGATTGAGTGGACAAATGCGTAGGCATGTCCTGAATTATTCGTTTTAGTCGAAATTTCGAGGACGAAAGTTTATAAGTGGGGGAGAGTTGTAACACCTTGTTTTAATTAATATTATATTATATTAATATTTTCGAATTACCGATCGATATTTATTTTGCGATGAGAATAAATATATTAATCGATATATATGATAATATATTTGGCGACGTTTCGTTCGGTCCGGTTTTTATACCGTTCGGTTCGGTAAAATATTATTCGGACCGATATTTAATTTCCCAGAATTATTTGAATTAATTGAATTAATGATATAATTAGATAGGGGTGTGGGGAGCATTTTGTTAGAATTGGGTTTTACACCCTTGTTGCTAGTAAGGATGCATATAAGCCATTTTCCTCATTTTCTTCCCATTTGAAAAACAAAAGCCAAGAATAGAAACTTGGGAGCTTGAGAGAAAGAGAGGGTTTGGAGAAGAAGAAGAAGAGGAGCAAGAGCAAGCATGGATTTGGGGTTTTGTTGGAGCATCTTGTTTTTGATGTTTATGTTTTGGATTTGGGGGAAAAGTTGATTTATAGGGTTTGGTTGATTGTTTGATTGAAATAGATTAGAAGAGTTGGATTAGGAGTATGGTTTGTGGGTGTATTAGGTGCTAGCTTGTAGAAATTAAGAGTATTGGAATGGGAAAGAAAACTATGGTAGTAGAATGAGAAAAACTCAAAAAATGAAGTTTTCGCGCAGGTCCATCAACACGGGCCGTGTTGATTAACACGGGCCGTGTTGATTAACACGGGCCGTGTTGACCTCTTGAACAAGAAATTATTGGTTGCCAGGTCCATCAACACGGGTCGTGTTGATTAACACAGGTGCCCGTGTTGATTCAATGACTTTGGGTTTTTTTGCACTTTCTGGTGGCTTTTTGACACGGGCCGTGTTGATTCACACAGGGCCCGTGTTGATGCATCTGTAGCCTCCCATATTCTGATTTTTTGCACTTCTTTTGCCCCGATTTATCCCGTTTTATTCTTATGACCCTGAAAACACTCAAACACATAACCAAAGCGTAAAATGCGATAAAATGACATAAGTTAGCCGAATAAATTTAGGACCCGATTATGTTTCGATTTTTCGATTTCGGTAAATTCGACGACGGAGCAAGTTGCTCCGAATTCAAAGAAAATTGACGTGCTAGCTATGTTCGACGTGTAGAACGTAGTGGTGAGGTTAGTTTTTAGAAATTACGAGTTTTTGCAAGATGACCCGAAATAGGCCAATTTACGGTTAAATTGAATCGGATTGAGATTTAGTCGATTTAAGACACGTATGGACAATCCGATTTCGAGGTTGATGATTTTGATTGACGCCGGTTATTAGAAATGGCTTTCGCGACGATTATAGGTGTTTGACTATTTTCCGTTTTTGGAATTTAGTGAATGAATTGGTAATAATGTAGTGTGATTAAACATAATGTTTGCGACGACGTATTAATTAATAAATACTTGATGATTTGCGATGCAATAATACATGTCTTTGTACATGATGATGATGATGAATTATTGGTGATGTTTTGCATAATGCAAATATGATGCGATGATATATTTAACTTGTTTTGGATAAATTATGGCGATGTGGGCTTTATGCCAATTTTGATGAGTGATGATGATGTTTTGTGTTGTGTTGTTTTATTGTCGAGTCACATACATTGTGTAATACGGTGAACTGACTTTGTTGGATTTTTGTATCCAAATGTGCGGATAGCAAGAGTCGCCACCGACTTTTATTTTTATCCAATTAAGGGAAGGTAAAAGTAACAGAAAAAGACCTTCGTTAGATTACGAGTTCGGGAGAATGGTTATGAAAAGGGAAGGTATTAGCACCCCTTTCCATCCGTACTTATCTACGGGCTCTTAGTTGCTCTAGATCACTTTTAAAAATTGCTTTCTGTGTGTTTGACAAAAAATGTTTTGAAGAAAGGCATTTCGCTTTGACTTTGTAATGACTCATGTAGGAGTGTATACAAAGTGTTCGGAATGTTTTGTTTTTGAAAGAATTTGAACTTTGAAAAAAGTGTGTGGTGTGAAAAGCATTTGATAGAGCAAGCAACTAAAAGACTTATTTACCCACTCAGAATTGGTCGTTTTGTTGTACTTCTACATTCCTTTAGAATAGCGCTAGCCATACCATTAGTTAGTAGGTAGCTCCATTCGTTGGATGTAAGCGGGACATTCGAAGGGACATCGGATGGTCATTGAAGGCAACTTGTAGGAAGTATCCTAGCACATTCGAAGGGACTATCATCATTTTTCGTAGGCGACAACCGAGGGTCAAGATCATGTATTCGGAGGCGACATCGTGGGTCTTATAATCTTTGTTATCGAAGGGACTATGATGATTTGTTTGGAAGGCAACGGTGCTAGAATACCTCTACGTTCGAGGGACTTGACCATTTTGAATTCGTAAAGGCAACGAGAGAGAATTACCCTAAGGGGTGCGTGTGTGAAAGAAGTGTGTTGAATTCAGAATATGTTATCTTGAAGATTAGTGGGCTATGTTCATTGTTATCTTGCCATACACGCCTAATTACTAGCAATTGATAAGGTGCGAAAAGTAAAATGCGGAATGTAAAGTGCGGAAAGATAAATGTCCTACGCTATTACAAGGCTTTGGGGCAGATACATAATTTAAAATGCGGAAAATAAAACCCTAAATTAAACTATTACATCCCATATACAGTTACATTATTGGAAAAATAAAACGATAAAAAGAAAACGTCCGAATCGGAGCAACCTGTGAAACGGATGAGAAATCGGAAAATATGATGAAATCGAAATAAGAGAAAATGTTAGGAAAAATGCAAATTTTAAATTGGAAAAAATATGACATGCTAGAAATAATGTAAACATGCTAAAATAATTTTTTGGGATTTTTTAGATGCAATTTAATAATTAAAAACTAATTAACAATGATTTAAATGCAAAATTACAAAAAAAAAAAAATATGCATGCAAAAAATGTGTTTTTTAATTTATTAAATTAAATAAAGATTTTATGAAAATAATGCAAAAAGAAAACATTTTTTTGATGAATTTTTAATGCATAAATAAAATGTGGAAATTAATTAAAATATAATGCAAAATATGAAAATATAATAAAAAATAGAAAAATAAGAAAATAGTGCAAGTTTGGAAAAAAGAATGAAAACCGGTGCCAGTGGGAATCGAACTGGAGACATGGGAGAGTATCTTTGCACAGGAAGCGCCTTTGCCACTGGGACACTTGGCATTTGGTGTTAAAAAAACCAAAATCAAATCAATATAAGTGATGACGCGTCCTGGATGTGTTTCAAACTTAGTCAGCCTCGCGTGGACCCCAGTCAGCATGAACGAACGAATCAGACGAAGCCATCGCGCCACGCAAGCCTTCCACCGGTCCGGTCTTCGCCTGAGTCAGCGCCGGAGCTAGGGCTCCGGTCATCTTCTCCGGCAGCTATGATTCTTGAACCTGAAAAAATACGCGAAATAAACAAGAAAGGGAGACCCTACCCCCCTAAATCGAGGGCTGCGATCTCAATGGTGGCATTAGTTTGCCCTGAAAATGCCTGTATCAACCGGTTCGATGAAGACAGCTCGAAAAAACCTAAACATGGCAAACCGCGATTCTCACGTTCAACCTCTCAAACGATGGCCCAGATTAGTCAAGTATAACCTCATGAACACATTCAAACCATTAGAAACGATTAAAGCACGCGGAATAGTAAAATGCAATTTCAAGAAAAATTCAAATATGTATGAATGTATATGGCACGATTTGGCTGGCTTTAACCCATGGCAAGAGTGTATACTTACTCAAACTTACCTCCTGAAGACAATGGAGTGGTTGGTTTGGACTGAAAGTGGCTGCTTTTTGGAATTCGATTTTTCAAGTTTCTTGAAAAAATTTGCAAGAGTTTGGGTGGTTTTTAGGGTTAGGGTTTCGTCCGTTGTGCTGGCTGCAATGCTTGATATTTATAGGAGAGAATTGGATGGCAAAAGCAAACAAGAAAGATTCATCCATCAATGTGCAAATATTTTCTTTGAAAATAAAATCAAATATTGAAGAAAATATGATTTTCTCATCAATGCCATGGCTTGAACGAATTTGGTAAGTGTATTGGGCTTTCTTGGACATTAAGTAAGATATAAATCCAACTTATTTGAAAAAATAACCTTATTTTCATATTTTATGTAATTTAATTTGGAATTAAATGGTTTAAAATCCAAAATAAAATCAATAAAATAGAAAATTGTCATGGCCAAGCATTTATGGGTCAAGAATATTGCCATGAACAAGTTTGGATCAAAAGATTATAGGCCCATTTGGAAAATTTTGCAATTTGACCAAAATGTCCTTTTGTGCAATTGTCCAAAATTGCCCAACTTCTGAATGGTGTATCTTGCTCAATTTTCCACATTTTTGAGTGTTCTTGGACTTTTTGGAAAGCTCTAAGAGTCCTCTAAAAAATGTCTTTTGTTTCATCTCAATTGGAGTTACCATGCTCAATATAGCTTCAAAACAAAAAGTTGACTTTTTGTTGACTTTGAAAATGACCTGTAATGTTTTGAGCTATACCTCTCAAATGAAGCATTTTTTGGACATTCTTGTGAGACATGAAGTTGTAGAGAATTGAATTTCCTTCACAACAAGAGGTGGTGGAAAAATTTCGAGAAAGTATGAGAAAGTTATGATCAGTCAAAGTTCAGTTGACTTTTCACCTGGAAACCCTAATTTAGAAAGTTTGACTTTTGAGCAAATCTTGAGTTTTCTTGATGAATCAAGATCAACCCTTGATCAAATGATGAATGTAACTTCAAAATGAGGATGTTGACCAAAAATTATGAAGTTTGACTGTATGTTGACCACAGTTGACTTTTGTCCAATCAACCGATTTTCAACCATCGAGCAATTGTCTGAGGAAACTTGACTTGTGAAGCTTGAAACTTGACATGGAGAATCTTTGAAGCATATGAGGAGGCATGAAGGCCATTGGAGATGTTGGAAGTTCATCTTGACTTGAGAGATACGAAACCCTAATTTGGGTTGATTGTCTAGGAGAGAGTTTGTCTGATCAACTCTTGAGGAATCCTTGAGCATAGATGTATGAAATCTCTTGAGTAGATGGAGGGAAAATTTTGGGGTATGACAGCTGCCCCTGTTCAATCTTCTTGTACCGGAGGGTTAGATTGACACGCTTGTCTTTCGTGACCTGGAGGTAGAAGATGATTGAACACTCGAGTACACCTGAAAATTTGCACTCGTTGTTGGTGGATGATGCGGAATGGGCTACAGATGCCATTTGGAGAAGCTGGATACTTACTGGAAGGTGAGTCGACGCTAGACTCGAATGTCGATAGGAGAATTGACGGAGATGGGCTTAAGATGCCATCTGGAAAGATCGATGCCGGGAGTGAGCCGTCGCTAGGCTCGTAGACGCTCGAAGGAGCATGGAGATGGGCTTAAGATGCCATCTAGAGAGTCGTCGTTAGACTTCGTGTTCATTTTGAATGAAGTTCTGGTTTGCATTGATTTTTAACCATATATGCAGATTCGAAAGTGAAGCATGTTGATAAGTAGTCGAGATGGGCTTAAGATGCCATCCAAGGCAACCGAGTCGCACGCTGACTCTATAGTTCTTATTGATAATAGGAAGGGGTCGAATAAATCTTCGTGCCGATTACTCGAGGGAGATAGTAGTTGGCAAAAAATGTGGATAGCTTCCTGTTGTGCATCGGTGTTGATCCATTGCTCATATCGGAGGATAACCGAGGTGGTCTTCGGATAGTTTTCCGTCGGTTCGGGCTTAATCTTGGACCCGATCGTCGGAGGACAACCAAGGCGGTCGTTCGATAGTTTTCCGTCGATTGGGCTTAATCTGGACCACCGAAGGACAACTAGGCGGTCTTTCGATAGTTTTCCGTCGATTCGGGGCTTAATCTGGACTGTTTGTGTCGACGTGGTGTACTGCTTTGGAGAAAACAAGAGGAACTTTGACAGAATATTGGTTAGTTTTATGCAAAGTATGATGCATGACAGTGTATATGAATGACATATGCATGAATTACGACTTTATGAAATGTATGAATGATAGATGTTGTGATATTTCAAAACATATCCATCTTGAAGAAGATGCGGATGTTACGTTTGAAGATTCGACCGCTGGGAATTGGGTAGGTGAGAACTCCGCTTTTGAAGAAAGATACCCTGGATTCCTCCGATGCACTATCTGACCAAGTCTTGGGCCTAGATATCGTTGAGGAAGGTAGAGATTTGAGAAGCTCGTTGTTGGAGATCTCATAGACCACTGAAGAGAGTCGGGAGGCGATCCGCTGGGGACCTTGTATGTAGATCCTGAGGAAATTTAGGAGGCGCTGGGGATTACGGTGCGATCTCACCGAGAGCATTTGATAGTTCTGGGAGACCGGTGGAAGAGTCGGGATCCTTGTAATCTCTGGCTGGGGAATGAAGATGTAGGTTCCTCCGATGCACTATCTGACCAAGTTTTGGGTCTGAATATTGCCGCTGGGGAAAAGAGAAAGGACTGAGAGATGCCCGCTGGGATAAGTACCTTGACTGGGGGTGAGGTGTTACTGCTTAGAGACTGATGTAACCTTACTTAGTTGAGTGGAATTGCAGCTCGTGGATTCCCTTTTGCTCTGTCGGGGAAATTGTGTTGTGAATGACACCTTTACAGGGATCATGCTCTGTGGGGGGAATGCTTTGGTGACTTTCGTCGTCGTCCCAATTCCTGGAGCCTGTAGTAAGCACTTTTGTATGTTCACTTTTCGTATGTTTGTGATTAGATTCTTATTGTCAAATGCGTATAGTCATTCAAAGCAAACGTTGGACTTGATTGCAAACAACAACAGTGAAAATTGTAAAGAGAAAGAAATTGTATTCATTTGAAAGGTGGCGTATGGCCAAGTGGTTTGTACATAAGAAAGGTAAAAAGCTATGCGGAAACAATCTCGTTAAGTTCCAACTATGCTAGTACTCATATATTTCGACTATCTCATCTCCTTGGCCAGAGAAAGTGAGTGAATTGATCTTCGCCATTCGAACCTTGAATGTTGATAGTAGTGAAGGGTGATCCGAAGAGACATAGTCGTGCGCTTAAATCCTAACTTTGCTTAGACCGCCTTTTCGGTTTTCGTCTACTGATACCCTTTTTGCCCAAGCCGCCTTTTCGTGTTTTCGACTTGGGTGTACATCTTCGTATATATCCTTAACTTTGCCCGAACCTTTTGGTTCGCGAGATGCCCTTATTTTTGCCTAGGTTAAATCGACCTAGCGGGTCTCTTTATCGTAGTATTTTTGACTATGTACGTGTTCATGTGGTGTGGAAAGTCTTCACCATCCATGGTGCTAAGTATCATAGCTCCGCCGGAAAATACTGTCTTGACTACAAATGGTCCCTCGTATGTGGGAGTCCATTTGCCCTTGGGATCACCTTGTGGGAGAATGATGCGCTTGACTACTAGGTCACCAACTTGGTAGACTCGGTGCTTGACCTTCTTTCTAAATGCTCTGATCATTCGTTTCTGATAGATCTGTCCATGGCAGATGGATGCAATTCGTTTCTCGTCAATCAAGTTAATCTGGTCAAGGCGAGTCTGGATCCAATCGTCTTCGCCTAACTCTGCCTCTTGGAGGACTCTGGTTGAGGGTATCTGAACCTCGATGGGTAAGACGGCTTCCATACCGTATACAAGAGAGAAGGGTTGCCCTGTTGATGTTCGTGCTTTGTCGATAACCATGAAGAGCAAATGGTAACATCTCATGCCAATCTTTGTAAGTCACATCTTCATATAATCTTCTTAATGTTCTTGTTGGCGGCTTCCATCGCCATTCATTTTAGGCCGATATGGAGAAGAATTATGATGCTTGATCTTGAGCTGCGTGCGAGTTCGGTGATCATCTTATTGTTGAGATTGGGCCGTTATCTATGATAATCCTTTCGAGTGCCATATCGACAGATAAGATTGCTTGATGAATCGAGCCACAACATTCTTAGTAAAATAACGAGGCGCTTCTACCCACTTGGTGAAATAGTCAATTGCCACAAGGATGAAGCGATGTCCATTGGAGCGTGGGCTTGATTTCTCCAATCATGTCAATGCCCACATTGCAAAGGCCAAGGAGAAGTTAAAACATTCGAGGTCTTGGAGGTACGTGCACTTTGTTGGCATATATCGGCACTTGTGACAAGATCGAGCGGTGACAATCACTTCCATGGTGCACCAATAGTAACCCGTTCTCAAAATCTTCTTAGCCATGGTGTGTCCGGAGTGGGTACCAAATTCGCCTTCATGTAACTCTTCCATGATACGCATTGTCGTTCGGTCTACGGAGTAAGCACAAGTCGTGGTTGCGCTTGTATAAGATGCCGCTTTGAGAAAGAATTTGGAAGCAAATCTTCTCATGAACTTCTTATCATTGATGATGCCTCTGGATATTCCTCGAGTCTCAAGATACCTCTTCACATCGAGTACCAAGGTTTCTCTTCGTATCAAGCTCATAACAATATGCTGGTTCGTCAAACTTCTCAATGATGATCTCGGGAGCCTCGTTGTCCCATCTGACCTTGAACATAGATGACATAGTAGCCAACGCGTCTGCCAACTGATTCTCTTCTCGTGGAATATGATCAAAAGTGATTTCTTGAAGTAGGGAATCAAACTCAAACATGCTCCCGACACGGAATGAGATTCGGATGCTTTATCCCACTCGCCTTTATCGATTGATCACTAAAGTGAGTCTCCATACACTCGTAAGAACTTGATTCTTAAGTCAATAGCGACTTTAAGACCCATGATGCACGCCGTACTCGACCATGTTGTTCGTGCAATCAAACATAATCTGGCGGTGAAAGGCGTGTGTCACTTAGGGATGTAATGATGGCGCCAATGCCATTAAGTGCGTTTGAGGCTCCATCAAAGACCATAGTCCATCGGGATCCTGTTCGTGTCCTTCGTCTGGCCTGGTTCTTCACAATCTGTAACTAGTAGAACATCCTCATCCGGAAATTCGAACGCATAGGCGATAGTCATCTACGGCTTGATGAGCCAAATGATCGGCTACTACACTTCCTTTGATCGCTTTTACGAGAAGTGTACCGATGTCATATTCGGTCAAGATCATTTGCCATCTTGTTATTCTTCCTGAGAGATGGTTTCTCAATATGTATTTTATCGGATCCATCTTGGAAATCAATAAGGTAGTGTGAGTCAACATATCGTCTTAGTCGGCGAGCGAGCAAAGCGTTGCAAGTTTTCTCAAGCTGCGAGTATCTTGTTTCACGTAAACTTTTGCTAAGGTAGTATATTGCATGCTCTTTTCGACCGGACTCGTCATGTTGCCCCAACACACACCCATTGAATTCTCTAACACCGCCAAGTACATGATAAGAGGTCTTCCTTGGTGGCATCGGTGGAGGATTTTGTAGGTACTCCTTGATTTTGTCAAAGCGATCCGGCAATCGCCATTCCATTCCACTACTTGATCTTTCTTTAATAACGAAGATTGGCTCACAAGTAGCGATTAGGTGTGCAATGAATCGCAATGTAATTCAATCGCCCAAGAAACCTCGACCTCCTTCTGCATGGGTGGCATCTCTTGAATAGCTTTAACCTTGGCGGGTCAACCTCAATTCCTTTACCACCGACAACAAACCCTAGGAGTTTTCGGATCCGACTCAAAGGTGCACTTGTTGGGATTAAGTCTCAATCGTACTTCTTCAATGTCAAGTAGTTTACGCAAATGATCAAGATGTTCTTCTTGATGCGTGGATCGAGCTATCATGTCGCCGACGTAGACCTCTATCTCGTGATGAATCATGTCATGAAATAATGTCACCATAGCGCGATAAGTGGCGCTGCATTCTTCCGTCGGCATAACCTTGTAGCAGAAAGTGCCCCCGTGTAACAAAAGTAGTCTTCTCCATGTCTTCGAGCCATTTTGATGATTGTAGGAGAAACCATCCATGAAGGAGAAAACCTTATCTGGCGGTATTGTCAACCGAACATCAATATGAGGAAGTGGGAAATCATCTTTCGGACTTGCTTTGTTTAGATCTCGTAACACACACATTCGTACCTTACCATCCTTTTGAGGCACGGGTACCACATTAGCAACCCATCGGGGATAGGAGGTAGCCTAGGAAACCAGCGTTGAGCGCTTCATAACTTGCTTTGATTTTCTCGACATCTCGGGACGATGCGACGAACCTTATTTCTTTTACCGAGAAAACCCTCTTTGTCGGCAAGCGGTGCCCACAATATCAATGTCTAAACCGGCATGTCTTCGATGACCAAGCAAAAACCTCAACATAGTCTCGTAGCATTTGAATCAATCTTTCTTTAACACTTCTCAAGACCCGCTCCTATCTTGATCTCTTTCTTGTCTTCGTCGGTACCCAAATTCACAACCTCAACTTGCTCTTCGTGGTGTATAACTCGCTCTTCTTGCTGTAGCAGATCGCAAGTTCTCCGGCACTTCACAATCTTCCTCACTTTCGTCTTGACTTGGTAGATCGGATTATCGAAGTCATATTTAGCAATAGCATAGTTATTAACGAGATTCGGAGTGATTCTGCATGTATCACGTGGTGTGTGTAAGAAACACATAGCTTTTGAAGGGGTGATCAAGTAAAGAAAGAAAAACAATTGAATGCAAAAGCCCAACGATTTATTGAATGAAAATACAAACGACGGATAATAACCCTCGCAACGAGCCATGATGCCCCGCAAGGCACTAGGCTTTCAAAGTTTATTGTTCAAAACATAAAGAAATACGAAAGAAAAACAAAACAAGAGCAATTACTCCTGCTAAAGGAGATTGGTATGACGCTCGGTCTTCCAATTGCTTGAGCCCATGATCCGAGTTGGGAAGATCCACTGGCGATGTCAAGCCGTTGTCGTCTTCTATAGCATGGATTCCACTGGCTGATGGAAGTTGGATGACACGTTCGGCGTATCATCTTGACCCTTGATGGTGAAGCCTAAACCATCTTGTCGGATTTGAAAGGAAGATCGGGAGTCGACCCCAAATAGTACTCTTTCCTTCTTCAACGCTTGAGCATCTTTCAATGAGGCCATCCTAGGCGGAGCTTCGAACTTCGTGGAGGACAGATAGTCAGCAGGCACGACTGGTATTGTTTCAAAAGCTTGACAGGGAGTCTCAAGAATTCTCCTTCCATCTCGAGTATCGAATGATGTAGATGATGACCATATACTCTTCTTCACCACATCTGTGACAACCTTCCTTTCACCGGTACTTTCGATGCAAGGTAGAGGTAGGCCCGCCCGTGTATCCAAGGCGCCAAGTAGGCAAGAATAAGCTGGACGGATATCCATGACAAAGAAAGTAGATTCGAAAGTCGGGAACCGACTTTAACGTGTGAGTGAGCTCTCCAAGCACCGTCCGCTTAGAACCATCAAAAGCTCTCACAATGTCCTGGTCTCGAACCAACCCTTCGACATCAAGCCGATCAAAAGCAGTCTTCGGTAGGATATTCAGAGCAGAACCGGTATCAACCAAAACATGAGATAGGGTAACGCCCTTGCATTCAACAGAGATGTGCAAGGCCTTATTGTGTTTCTTTCCGGAAGGAGTCAAATCAGCATCAGAGAAGCCTAGGCCGTTGTTGGCAGCCAGGCTAGCAATACAAACTTCAAACTGATCAGTGGTAGTGTCTTCATACATGAGCATTCTTCGAAACTTCACCAAGGCATTAGCATGAGCCTCGAGCACAAGAGCAAAGCGAGATGGAAATCTTGGGCGGAGTTTGTCCTAACTGTCCACATTGTAATCACTCTTCTTGATGATCTTTAGAATTTCCTCCATTTCTTGTTTGAGGTGTCTTGTAACTTCCTTTGGTACTTCCGTTGAAAGCGGGATGAGCCACTGATTCTTTCCCTCTAGTTGGGGATTTTGGTGGAGTAGGCGGAATGCGCCGAGTCGCAGTTGTCTTTGGAGGAGAGGTCTCTGGAGAGAATACCCTTCCGGTTCTGGTCACCTTCGGATCAGTGATGTTGTCGATGTCAGGAATAGAAGCTCCAATGGTAAGATCTTCAATGGTCAGAGGGTCTTGCTTGACACCATGATAGTAAACATCAGCTCTATAATTCCAAGGGATAGCTGAAGCAACTCGATTTTCAAAAAATCATTTAAATGAATTTTCAAAACAATGAAATCGCCACCTAATTTTATTTGTTCTAGAAAGAACGGGGAAATATAGATAAAACCCACGAAAATTGGATAAGGCGGTCTACAAGACCAAAAAGGATGGATTCGGGAGTCGGTTACGCAAGAGGAAGGTATTAACACTCTTCGTCCATCGTTCGATGGGACCCATTTAGTTCAAAATGTGTTTGTGTGTGTATTCGCTAATTTCTAAATTATGAATTTAAGAAAGAAGAAAACGGAATTTGTTTGTTATTATTTTGAGTTTGACACAGTTTCGAAACCGTGTGCCTACGTATTCCCTCGTGCAATGGGAAAGTCAAAACTCCGTAGTTCGGGTTGAAAATGTTTGAATTGGTTGTATTGATTTTAATTGAAAATGTTTTTAATTTTGATAATCGTATGATGAAAAAGGATTTGAATGGGTTGAATTGATTTTAATGGTAGATGACAAGTACCAAAACGTTGGGATACCCTCTAACGATTCGATACTCGAGATTGGTGATTGAGGTCAACCGATCTTCTCTCATCCAAAATCTTTATTATGAAAAGGGTGAGGTGAAACAAAGTTCACTTTTTATTAAGTGTTATGGAATAAATTATTTAAGTCATTGGGTTACCCTCTAATGGCCCAAATACTTTACATTTTAATTAAATCGTTGGCGAACCTCTAACAATTTAATTAAATACCATAACACTATGTTTTTTTTGTTTTTGTAGAAAAAATTGATTTAAAGAAAACAAATTCAATTAATTAATTTAATATGAAAGTGTTTTAAATGTTCAAGTGTATGGAATAAAGTATTCAAGTCATTGGGTTACCCTCTAATGGCCGAATACTTTACATTTTAATTAAATCGTTGGTAACCTCTAACAATTTAATTAAGTACCATAACACTTTTTGATTTGAAAGTGTTGAAAATTGCGGCGTTTGGACGTAGAGAAATGATATTTCGGGTCATGATTAACCAAGTATATGGACTTGATTAACCTCGTGAGGATAGGTGCTCCTATCCCCAACCATGAGACCACAGTGCATGGTGATTGGTATATGCACCAATTATTTTTCGTTATGATTAATCAAGGCAGCGAGGCCCTAATTAACCTCGTGAGGATGGCCATGCCCATCCCCAACCATGAGACCCTTAGAGAATTTGGTGTGGGTAACCAAAATAAGAGAGAGAGGAGGCGTTGTTGTTTTTATATTAATGTGAGAGTGGAGTGTTCAATCGCGTAATAAACATACAAGCGGATAATATAATAGCGGATAATAAAAGAAAATAAATTAACACACAATACAAATCGGAATTTAAATAATTATTAGTATAGATATTTTTTTATTTGATAAAAAATCAACTATCAATCTAATTGATTGTTCAACAAATAAAAAACTACCATATGCCAAATATTATTTAATACATCATTATATATATATATAAAAAAAAACTTGCATAATATTGAATTTAAAAGGAAAGTTTAGGAATGGGCCTGATTGAAGCTTTAAATCTGGGGGTGCAAGCAGCAAACTGAGCCCAAGCCCAAAACCAAGTTGCTGGATCTTGTGTGGCAGCTCCCATGAGGCATGCTGTGGTCCACCATTCTGGATCGTCGGATCTGGACTTTGGCAGATCTGGTGGCTTAAGCAGGAGGGTGCAGATTTGATACCATAGACATACACACACCAGATTTCGAATGGACCAAACAGGTGGTGACAAGTGTCACCACCTAAACTAAACCACATGGCCAAACATTCTATCATCTAATAAACTCATAAATTTATATCATACTACAACTTATATAAAAAATAAACAATACTAATAAAATAATTATAAATTAATTATAAAAATGTAAACAAACAAAAAAGGGTCAGCTTATTTTCATCATATTATATTATATAAAAAAAACTATAAATCAATTTTTATTAAAATCTCTATTATAACTCAAATAACAACTAAACATATTAAACAAATCTTAAATTATATAAAAAAAACTATTATATTTTTTTGACACCCAAAACCAACCAGTTTTTTTTAATATAATAAACAAACAAGTTTAGTTTATATTATATAAAAAAAAAAGGTGAAATTAGATCTTACTAATAGAACTTGATTAGTACTTAAATCTGAAACCAACACAAAAAAAACCTCACGATTAGAAAAAAACTCACTCTCTCTCTCAGGAACCCTAACGCCGCCGCTCATCTATCTCGCCCGATCTCGCTGTTCCTCTTACTCGCGATTCACTCGATCTCTCAATCTCTCTCTCGATCTCAGAAAACTCGATCTCTCGCTACCTCGCCGTCCCTCTCGATCTGAACCGTTTTCTCACTCGCGACGCTCACGATGAAACTCGGTATTCCTCTCTCTCTCACACTCGATTACTCTGTTATCCTTTTGATTTTTCTGAAAACTCGTTTGTTTTGTGTTTACAGACTGGAAAGGGAAAGGGGAAAGTGAAACCCTAGTTCTATTCGCGATGAAATCGATGAAATCGGTGCTGTTAGGGGGATGATACATGATGGAATCGTAGCAAAACGCAAAGAAAAGAGGGTTTATGGTGATTATTCAAGGGTTGAAACGGCGGCGGATGGCGGTGTACAACCGCAACCCCAGTGAGATCGAACATTTACCTTAACCCTTGCTTTCGTTGCTTCGTCTTGCTCTTTCTGAAGGGTTATTTTCTGGAAAATGATGAGTTTTTTTTTAACAGCGTTCTGGGTTTTTGGGTTGGTTGAATATCGTTTTTGGTTTTGGCTTGTTGGTCAGTAACGATTTTGTTATGCTGTTAGGGTTTTGTTTCTGATGGATTTCGGCTAGGGTTTTCTGGTTGTGAACAGTTGCCCCTTTGTGTTATAAACTTCAATGTTTATATACTGTAACTTAGGGTTTTCGTCTTTGCCATGGGCTTGCTTGTGAAAATTCGAAAATGGGCCTTAGTATCCGTTTTGGGCTCCGATTTATTTGTGTTGGTTGTTTTGATGCATTTAGCTGTTATATCCTCTGCTGTGCTGGCTGTTGGTGTATTTGTGGTAAAAACTTGCTTGAAAAGATGCCTGCCATTGCTGCCCTGCATAAAGTTCTTGTACTGTCATGCCCAAACTGCTTTATCTTGCTTTTCTCATCTTCTTTCTACACCTCCTATTGAACCAAGGCTAACACTTTGAGGATTGCAATAGTGAGTTTATATCGATGATTTGCTATGAGGCCGGTTGTTCGATCGAAACCCTTGCAACCCGATTAAAAAGATCCTAATGATGATTTGAAAACAATGCATTTGCTTATGCTTATGTTTGAAATCTTTGATCATTGCTAATTATTTCTTTTCTTTTTTCATATAACTCGGGCATTGGAATGATGAAAGCAAAGTGGCGAGGACGAACCCTAGTGAGGCCTTGGCACAACAATCAAACATGGATAAAAGCATACTTGAAAGAATCGATGGGAAGGCTTGAAGATGAAGTCAAGGGTACATCCACGAAGAAACTTGCAGCTTAGAGGATTTACAATTGATTTAGAACACATTAGTATTCAAATAGGAAACTTTGTAACTTATACTCAAAGATTTGATAAGTTGTAAATACATGTATTTTTATTTGTCCTTATATTCTTGTACAACAAAACCTTAGAGTAATTCGAAACTCTTGGATTTTCATGAATGCAAAATTTGAAGATTATGTACCAATTTGAGTTCTAGTTTCAAATTCTTGAATACTACTAATGTGATCTTCAATGTTGTAGCATTTTGTGCATGGAAGTTGAAAATTCATGACGAATCAAACATTCCAAAAAATTTGTCATGAACCAAAATTACTTTGGTTAGAACAATACTAAGTCGAAATGTTGATTTAAAATATGCGCCTAAATCCAAATCAATCCACCATTCTCATCCGTATTCTTGAATCAAACGAGTAGTAACGTGATTGTTGTATTTTTAGAACTTGAACCCTCTAGTATACAAAACTTGAGAATTATCCTCTAAATACAAAGATGGTTTGATGGCTTAAGTTTTAGAACCACTTGAATCCTTTTGAATTTCCGCCACAAAACTTCTATGTTAATCCGTTCGTGTGAAAATCGGAGCCCTTTGCTACTTGAGACAAAATTGAAACTCTAAGTTTCAAATAAAACTCTTGATTGAAAACCTTAGCCGACTTGTCGGTTTCATGATTCTTTTAAGAATTGAGCGATAGATTCCACTTGAAATTAATGGAATTATCACGCGTTTCCAAATTGAACCATACTTAGTAGAAAAAGGTTTGAAACCAAGCAATTTCATAAAGAAACTTCTAATTTTCATTGAATGCCTTGAATCTAGTGAGCGATGAGCGCAACTAGAGAAGATCTAAACACGTGGCGACTTGGACACCTCAAATCTTGCAAACAAAACCTCGGGCGAATATTTACACATACGTCAACTATTGCCAAGAACGAACAAAGTTGACGAGCAAGCCAAATGCACTAGAACTTGAATTGTTGACCAATAATCGGGCAAACATAAACCACCCTTTTACATCTTGAACAATGAACTCGAAACGACAGCAAAACCCAAACTCGTGATGAATTGATCTCCTGAATCAAGAGGTAATGATATTCAAAATAACCAGACTTCCGTAGCTCCCTCAAGAACAGACCATTCAATTCAACAATCGAACACCAAGCCCTGAAAACCGATAGATATGAACGGATAAGATTTAATATTAAACCTCGTCGTTTTCCCAATATCCTAGATTGGTTGAAAGCACCACACTTTTTCTGTTCAACGGAGAATCTTTGGGAATCAGCTCCAAACCGTAACCATAGAACCAGTGGTATGAATGCATGTGAGTGTCATGATAGATCAAGCCTAAACCGTGATAAGATCGAGACAGAGGCAAATTTTGGGGTGCAACAATAGCCTTGTCGAGGAATATGGCGGTCTTGGAGAAGTGATAATGAGGCGCCACTCTAGGCACAGGATCAGCAGAGGAAATCCTTATTGTGTTAACATCAGCATAATCTTCTGAAATCATCACCCCATCCGGTGCTTTAACATCTTCAATAGGAATCTTGTAACTATCGTGATGTACTTCACCATGTAATCATACTTTCCACTTGGCTGCCCCAAGGTATCCCACACGATGGTGTTGTTTCATTCGCATTGTCAATCTTCAACTTAGACATTTCTTCATTGTGTGGTTTCGAAATAGTATCTCACGGTTGTCCATCATGCATCGAACACGTCTTCTTAACCAAGCACAACCATCGGTGCATGGGCACCAACGGGGCATCCCGGATTGACACCGGCTTGCAACAAATTCTTCTTAATCATCGGAGGGATGGTCAAGTCATCTATGTTGAAAACATAAGTATCATCACCAACACATTGGAACTCTTGTCATGGTTAGGCATAGGCGCGTTGATCACATTCGGTCTCAGCAGGAGGATCAAATTCAATCTGCTTAGCTTCAATCATATCTTGAATCTTGTTCTTGAGCCCAACAATTGTCGTTGTCATGTCACTGGGCATTGGAATGGTAAGCACACTTAGCATTAGGATTGTACTTCGGAGATGAGGTATTGACATTCTGAGGAGGATCCCTCAAGGTAATCAGCTCTGCGTTCAACATGTGTTGCAAGGCTTGCGACAAAGGCATGTTGATCTTCGTAAACTGTCTTCGTGGCGCGTTCCGGCTACGCGTTGTCTCACGAGGTTGTCTTGATGTAGGATTGGATCCTGCCTTACGATTGAGCGCGGTCGGTCTTGGCTCGGCTTTTCTGACCATACACAGCATTGGCTTCTTTCTTACCACCAAAAGATCTCTTCGTAGTATTTGAAGATGACTCTACATGGATCTTCCCACTCTTGATACCAGCTTCAATATGCTCGCCTGTCAATATCAGCTCGGTGAATCCGGATGAAGAATTTCCAATCGGATGATTGAAGAATGGGCTGTCGGTGTTCCCATGAACATATCAACCAACTCCCTATTGGACAAGGGTGGTTGAACTCACTGCTAGATCTCTCCACGAGCATACTCCTTGAACTTCGTCACGACCCATAGACATGCTTTGTAGTTGCATGCGAGTGGGTGTCAATTCAACATTGTACTCGTATTGTCTGAAAGCATCGCCAAGTCACTCCAAGTATGGATACGGTCATTCTCTAGTGATATACCATTCCCGGGTTCGGACAAACTCTCTTGAAAATAGTGCATCCACAACTTTCATCATCGGTGTGGGGATTGATTTTTGGACATAGGACTTCAAATGCAGCTTTGGGCAAGACATGCCATCATACTTAGCAAAAGTAGGAACTTTGAACTTGGGAGGAATCACAACACGGGACAAGAGCGGATCATCAAAGTTTAGCCGGACATCTTGGTTTTCCACACATTGAGACGGTCTTCAAGTTGTTTATACTTGTCATCTTCATCAGTCTTGGCTATAATCGGGCGGTCCTCTCCTTCTTCTTTGGCTCATGGTCATCTTCATCACCCTTGGTACTCCCTCGGTATGGACACTTCCTTGAGAGCTCGATCCGACTGACCACTTGGACCCCTTTGGCGTCTACCCATGTTGAGGAGACCAACAACCTTCTTCTTCTTGTTGATGAGCTTCTTGGATCTTCTTGGCCTTGGACCAAGTGGTGAACATCTGAACCGAGCATTCGAGCTTGGAGATCTTTGTGATCTGTTCAAGAGCCATTGCTAAAATAAATAGTGAGCAAATGAAAACCAATCTCAATGTACCGTGATGCAATGTTATGCTATGCTATGCGATGTTTATGCGAATGCAATGCAATGTTTTCAAGGACCTTAGAGATTTAAATTTGTTAGACAAGCAATGAACAAACATTTATTAGTACTCTTTTCATTATTCTTTTTCTTTTTAAGTACAAGAGATAGTTCAAAACAATAAAAGAAAACATAAACATCCTAAAGCTCTAAGTCTCCCATGGGCGCTTCCTCTTGGTGCCGATGTAGGCATTGATGCTTCGCTCCTCATGAAGTAGTTTGGTCAACTCTAACACTTTCTTCTCGCTTGCATAGCATTGAGCTTCAAAGGTATCCCTTTCTTCTTTAAGCTGAATCCAGGATCTCTTCAAGTCTTCAAAATCAGTAGGCATGTCAGGATGGAGAACAGCATAGGGTACGTCACCTATAGCAACAGGTTCCATAATTCTGGTAAAGCAGTGAATGGCATCATGAGGTTTTGAGCTCGAGCTCGCACCCATTTGAGGTAAGGTTCCCAAGGAATGGAGTTTTGGTGCCCCAAAGTCTTGGTATCAGTCTTCTTTACCATGCCCCAAGCATGTATAAACCTTCGTCGGTAATTCTGGAGATCGTGATTGTAGTCGAACACAACATCTTGGAGAAGCATATCATGTGGACCATCTCTTCGAGCAAAACCAAACTGACGTAGAGCTAAAGAAGGGTTGTAAGTGATACCTCCCCTTATACCAAGTAGCGGTACATTAGGGAACTCTCCACAACGCTCAATGAAGGTGAAGTCCTTTTGAGAGAAAATGCTCCAACGGATATCGGAATGAGAGAGTGACATCAATCTTTGAGACCATCTCAACCTTTGTTCATTCTTCAAAACTGATGGAGGAAGGTGCGAAATAAACCACCTTGAAAGTAACGGTATACAACACATGAGAGTTCCTTGTCTTTTGGTAGTACGAGTGTGGAGAGAATGTAGGATGTCTCCAAGTAAAGTAGGCACAGGATTGCGGGTAAGGAACAACTTGATGGCATTGATATCGATGAATTGATCCGAGTTAGGAAATAGAACCAAACCATAAATTAATAAGGCCACAATGTTTTCAAATGCATGGAAACTCATAACTTTGAGGAATTCTCGGGCTTTCTTGATTAAGAACTTGGAAAGTAAACCCTTAACTCCACTTCTAGTTTCCCAATTGGCTTCAATATCTGAACGCTTAAGATGTAAGGCTGATGCAATGTCTTCGTACTTAGGAACCTTTTCCAAACCGGTAAATGGCATTTGGTCAAGACTAGGTACCCCAAGTAGCTTAGAGAATTCTTCCAAGGTAGGAACCAACTGATAATCTGGGAATGTAAAGCAATGGTGTTTCGGATCGAAGAATTGGAATAGGACATGCATCATATCTTCTTCAAAACCGAGATAACCAAATCAAGTAGATAACCATGTCTTTTGATGAACCGAGCATGGTCGGGAATTTCGAAACCAATTCTTTGAGTTGAGAAGGATACCCATGAAGTTGATTCGGATAGTCTTTCTAGAAGCCATAATCCCTACAAAACAGAGCAAAGATAAATCCTAGGTCCTTGAAATAGTTAGAAATGATATGCAATGCAAATGATGTCATGATGTCATGTTTAGCACACACAAACAATTCACACAATGAGCCTAAGGTTAAGGCTTGCATGAGGTATAGGTGATTACCCCACCAAAAGTTTGAGTTGGTTCATCCGTCCTATAATAGTAACCGGTTCTAGGAATCTCACATCACGATCTTTCTCGTGGCGCTTATTTCAATCGACGCCAAGTGGTCGATCGAAAATGTCCCAAAGTCTAATCTCAATGAGCGTAGCATCAGTATCAACCAACCTTGTTCACACCAAAGCCGCCATCTCACTACCTTCTAATGGCCAAGATGGGTCAATTAAGGTTCTAAAAGTTTAGTTAGCGCTTGATGACACCACGCAGAAGCCAAATACTATCTTCAACTTGGGAATGAAGAGTATCGGGACAACCAAAGTGTCACGCTAACGTAGCCATCATGTTGACCGCGTAGTTATACGTCTAGCGGTCGCGATGATCTAATGCTACTTACCTAAAAGGAAACCCGGATCCGGGTGTAGGATCCCCCAACAATATAATACCCAAGCAACCCTTAAAGATAAAGCATACAAGTCAAACAAAAAGCAATAAAAGTTATCTAGAAATCCCTAAGGTAATTCTCTCTTTTGGGTGTAGTCCCAGAGTCGCCATTCGTCTACTTGAACCGACTTTGTAGGATTTTTGTATCCAAATGTGCGGATAGCAAGAGTCGCCACCGACTTTTATTTTTATCCAATTAAGGGAAGGTAAAAGTATGAGAAAAAGACCTTCGTTAGATTCGAGTTCGGAGAATGGTTATGAAAAGGAAGGTATTAGCACCCTTTCCATCCATTTATTCACGGGCTCTTAGTTGCTCTAGATCACTTTTAAAATTGCTTTACGTGTGTTTGACAAAAATGTTTTGAAAAAGGCATTTCGCTTTGACTTTGTAATGACTCATAGGAGTGTATACAAAGTGTTCGAAATGTTTTGTTTTTGAAAAGAATTTGAACTTTGAAAAAGTGTGTGGTGTGAAAAGCATTTGATAGAGCAAGCAACTAAAGACTTATTTACCCACTCGAATTGGTCGTTTTGTTGTACTTCATTCCTTTAGAATAGCGCTAGCCATACCATTAGTTAGTAGGTAGCTCCATTCGTTGGATGTAAGCGGGACATTCGAAGGGACATCGGATGGTCATTGAAGGCAACTTGTAGGAAGTATCCTAGCACATTCGAAGGGACTATCATCATTTTCGTGGCGACAATCGAGGTCAAGATCATGTATTCGGAGGCGACATCGTGGGTCTTATAATCTTTGTATCGAAGGACTATGATGATTTGTTTGGAAGGCAGCGGTGCTAGAATACCTCGTTCGAGGACTTGACCATTTTGAATTCGTAAAACGCGAGAGAGAATTACCTAAAGTGCGTGTGTGAAAGAAGTGTGTTGAATTGAATATGTTATCTTGAAGATTAGTGGGCTATGTTCATTGTTATCTTGCCATACGCCTAATTACTAGCAATTGATAAAGGTGCGAAAAGTAAAATGCGGAATGTAAAGTGCGGAAAGGTAAATGTCCTACGCTATTACAAGGCTTTGGGGATACATAATTTAAAATCGGAAAATAAAACCTAAATTAAACTATTACATCCATATCAGATTACATTATTGGAAAAATAAAACGATAAAAGAAACGTCAGAATCGAACAACTGTAAACGGATGAAAATCGGAAAATATGATGAAATCGAAATAAGAGAAAATGTTAGGAAAAATGCAAATTTTAAATTGGAAAAAATATGACATGCTAGAAATAATGTAAACATGCTAAAATAATTTTTTGGGATTTTTTAGATGCAATTTAATAATTAAAAACTAATTAACAATGATTTAAATGCAAAATTACAACAAAAAAAAATATGCATGCAAAAAATGTGTTTTTTAATTTATTAAATTAAATAAAGATTTTATGAAAATAATGCAAAAAGAAAACATTTTTTTGATGAATTTTTAATGCATAAATAAAATGTGGAAATTAATTAAAATATAATGCAAAATATGAAAATATAATAAAAAATAGAAAAATAAGAAAATAGTGCAAGTTTGGAAAAAAGAATGAAAACCGGTGCCAGTGGGAATCGAACTGGAGACATGGGAGAGTATCTTTGCACAGGAAGCGCCTTTGCCACTGGGACACTTGGCATTTGGTGTTAAAAAAACCAAAATCAAATCAATATAAGTGATGACGCGTCCTGGATGTGTTTCAAACTTAGTCAGCCTCGCGTGGACCCCAGTCAGCATGAACGAACGAATCAGACGAAGCCATCGCGCCACGCAAGCCTTCCACCGGTCTTCGCCTGAGTCAGCGCCGGAGCTAGGGCTCCGGTCATCTTCTCCGGCAGCTATGATTCTTGAACCTGAAAAAATACGCGAAATAAACAAGAAAGGGAGACCCTACCCCCCTAAATCGAGGGCTGCGATCTCAATGGTGGCATTAGTTTGCCCTGAAAATGCCTGTATCAACCGGTTCGATGAAGACAGCTCGAAAAAACCTAAACATGGCAAACCGCGATTCTCACGTTCAACCTCTCAAACGATGGCCCAGATTAGTCAAGTATAACCTCATGAACACATTCAAACCATTAGAAACGATTAAAGCACGCGGAATAGTAAAATGCAATTTCAAGAAAAATTCAAATATGTATGAATGTATATGGCACGATTTGGCTGGCTTTAACCCATGGCAAGAGTGTATACTTACTCAAACTTACCTCCTGAAGACAATGGAGTGGTTGGTTTGGACTGAAAGTGGCTGCTTTTTGGAATTCGATTTTTCAAGTTTCTTGAAAAAATTTGCAAGAGTTTGGGTGGTTTTTAGGGTTAGGGTTTCGTCCGTTGTGCTGGCTGCAATGCTTGATATTTATAGGAGAGAATTGGATGGCAAAAGCAAACAAGAAAGATTCATCCATCAATGTGCAAATATTTTCTTTGAAAATAAAATCAAATATTGAAGAAAATATGATTTTCTCATCAATGCCATGGCTTGCACGAATTTGGTAAGTCTATTGGGCTTTCTTGGACATTAAGTAAGATATAAATCCAACTTATTTGAAAAAATAACCTTATTTTCATATTTTATGTAATTTAATTTGGAATTAAATGGTTTAAAATCCAAAATAAAATCAATAAAATAGAAAATTGCCATGGCCAAGCATTTATGGGTCAAGAATATTGCCATGAACAAGTTTGGATCAAAAGATTATAGGCCCATTTGGAAAATTTTGCAATTTGACCAAAATGTCATTTTGTGCAATTGTCCAAAATTGCCCAACTTCTGAATGGTGTATCTTGCTCAATTTTCCACATTTTTGAGTGTTCTTGGACTTTTTGGAAAGCTCTAAGAGTCCTATAAACAATGTCTTTGGTTTCATCTCAATTGGAGTTACCATGCTCAATATATCTTCAAAACAAAAAGTTGACTTTTGTTGACTTTGAAAATGACACATAATGTTTTGAGCTATACCTCTCAAATGAAGCATTTTTTGGACATTCTTGTGAGACATGAAGTTGTAGAGAATTGAATTTCCTTCACAACAAGAGGTGGTGGAAAAATTTCTAAGAAAGTATGAGAAAGTTATGATCGGTCAAAGTTGATTGACTTTTCACCTAGAAACCTAATTTAGAAAGTTTGACTTTTGAGCAAATCTTGAGTTTTCTTGATGAATCATGATCAACCCTTGATCAAATGATGAATGTAACTTCAAAATGAGGATGTTGACCAAAAATTATGAAGTTTGTTGTATGTTGACCACAGTTGACTTTTTGTCCATCTGTGATTTTCAACCATCGAGCAATTGTCTGAGGAAACTTGACTTGTGAAGCTTGAAACTTGACATGGAGAATCTTTGAAGCATATGAGGAGGCATGAAGGCCATTGGAGATGTTGGAAGTTCATCTTGACTTGAGAGATACGAAACCCTAATTTGGGTTGATTGTCTAGGAGAGAGTTTGTCTGATCAACTCTTGAGGAATCCTTGAGCATAGATGTATGAAATCTCTTGAGTAGATGGAGGGCAAATTTTGGGGTATGACACATTGCATTGGCGACGATGGGCTTTTATGCCAAGCGACAAGGCTTTTATGCCAAGTGTTCCTAATTATGGACAAAGCGATGGGTACCACATGCATAACATAGTCGTGTCCCATGGAGTCGGTTATGTTTATGTTTGAGTTGTTTGGCATTGAGTTTTAATTGATGGATGATGTTGAATTGCGATGATATACGATGCTTTGTTTGGTGATGATCTTTGTGATGAACATGAAATGAATATAACTTGATAGTTTCATGATAACTAGGTGATGAGTATAAATAATGAGTTTTGCGATGATTTAACTTTGATGAAATGCTTAATGCAAATATGATGTGATGATGTTTTGTGACGATGGGCTTTTATACCAAAAGCGACGATGCGCTTTAGCCAATTTGTGATGATTTCATTTATGATGCTTAAGTTATTAGTATTGTTTGATGTTGTTGTTTATAATTGTCGTGTTGGTTCGTGACGTATTAACTTGCGATGATTTTGTGGTGATGGAAATTTATGTGTTGTTGTGATGATTTATGCCGATGAGGTTATGGTGATATAGTGTTGAATTATACAGATTAGAATGACGATCAAAGTAGGTGAGATTTAGATATGTGTTGGAATGCACTTACTAACCTATATCTTTTATAATTCCAACACTATATATATATATATATATATATATATATACTATCATGCCTTTAATTATATGTTTTGGAGTATCTCACCCATCACTTGTTTCGTCGTTACCTTTATATTGGTAACGTGCAGGTTATGAAGACGGAGTATGTAGCTGCTGTTAGTCGAGCCGGTGTCGCTCTGATACGTAGCACTCGGGGGGGGGAATATTTATGTTGTATTGTTGTTGTTCTATTATTGTTATCCTTTTATGTATAAGAATCATACTTTATGAAAATATGATTTTATGAAGAAGTTTAATAAAGAAGATGTTTTGATTTTTATGAATCAATTTCTAATTTCCGACGATGCTATGTATCTGAGATTTATACTTTAAAGCAAACTGTTTAAAGTGAATTGGTTTTGAAGGTGTGATGCCTCAGTATTTAATTTATGAAATTTTAAATTACTCTGATTTTCACATATTAAACTTTGGGTAATATTGGGGTGTTACATTCTCAATTCATCGCGTCAGTCCCCATGCAATGATCATCTATAATTCAAGATGTTGGTCCCTAAGCAGTGATCATCTACATTGTCACGTCAGTCCCCGCGCAGTGAATATCAACGTTGTTACATTGGTCCCCGAGTAGTAACAAATCATCTACATTGTCACGTCATTCCCCGCGTAGTGAACGTCAAATTTGTTACATTGATCCCCGAGCAGTAACAAATCATCAATCAGTTTATTATGTCAGTCTTCAAGCAGTAATAAGTTATTCAAAACCACATCATTCCCCAACAACAGTTATTTCTTCAAAACCATACGCAAGATATTCATCCCCAGCTAAGTATCACACAAGGATTCTCATTCTTCAAAGGCATAAATATCCAGACCAGAAACTTGGTTAGATAGTGCATCAAAGGAATCCACATCTCTCTTATCCCCCAGTCAGGGTCTCCAACAACCATATTTCTCCATCCCCAAGTAGAAGTCGAAGATCCCCAGCAGAACATCTATATTCATACATCATTCAAAAAAATCATAACATGTGCATACATAATTCTCGAGCATCATCACATACTCGCATGCATCATGATGTCCATAGAACTAACTTTACTCTTTCCGGTTAAACTCACAAACAGGAGAAAGCTATCCATATGCTTCCAAGCAGAAGGTCAAAGATTAATGCCTGAAACAAGACGGAGAAACTATATATACGACCAAGCCGTTATGAATTTTGAAACCGATCGAGTTTACCATCAAACATTAGGCTCTGATTAATACTCGAAACAAGACGGGGAAACTATCTACGTGCTGACAAAATACTCATCTCAGATAGAACCAAGACGAAGGTTTATTCTGACTCTCTTATAATTAGTATCTTCAGATGGCATCTTTAAGCCCATCTTAGACTACAAATTATTATCTCTCCACTTACAGATTGCTACATATTTGGTTAAAAATTAATGCATACTAATGACCTCATTCAAAGATGGTCGTGGGACGCATTTCCCCTTTCAAGAAGGTTACCATGGAGTCTAACTTGACTCACTCTTCAACATCAACTCCTCCGGATGGCATCTTTAATCCCACCTCCATATTCCCATCGAGTGTGTATCTCTCCAAATGGCATCTATAAGCCCATTCCAGTACATCGTCAGCCGACGATCTCATTCCATACACCAACGAGTGCAAATTTCAAGGGTACTCGAGTGCTCAATCATGTTCTACCTTTTGGTCACGAAAGGAAAACATACCAATCTAACCCTTCAGGTACAAGAAGATTGAATAGGAGAAAATTTTATACCCAAAAATTCCCCTCTTATTTTCAAGTCAATACACAACTCCATGCTCAAGAATTACTCAAGGGTGGATCATGACAAACCATCTCCTAAGCAAATAACCCACAACTAGGCTTTTGATTCTCTCAAGTCAAATATGGTTTCTATTATATCAAGTAAGCATTATTACTCCTTCTATGTCTCAAGGTATCACCATGTCAAGTTTCAAGCCTCATGGCCTAAGTTTGCTCAGTTAATTGCTCAAATGGTTAAACATCAATTGTATTGGACAAAAAGTCAATTATGGTCAACATACAGTCAAACTTCATCATTTTTGGTCAACATCAAGATTTTTAGGTCACATTAATCATTTGATCAAAGTTTGATCATGATTCATCAAGAAAATCTAAGGAATGATCAAAAGTCAAAAGTTTCTAAATTAAGGTTTCTTAAGGGAAAGTCAACAGAACTTTGACCAGGCATAACTTTCACATACTTCATCAAAAAAAATTCCACCAAATCTCATTTTAAAGGGAATTCAATTCTCTACAACTTTTTGTCTCACAAGTTGTGCCCAAAAATTCTTTATTTGAAAGTTATGGGTCAAGACATTATACGTCATTCTAAAAGTCAACAAAAAGTCATCTTTTTCCAAAAACGTGTATATGAGCATGGAAGCTTCAATGAATATGAAACCAAAAGGATCATTTAGAGGACATATTAAGCTTTCTAAAAAGTCAAGAACACTCTCAAATGATAAAAATTGAGCAAGTTATGGTTTGAGAAAAAATGACAATTTTGAAGAAATGCATAAAATGTCAATTGGGTAATTTTGATTTTTTTGAGTTACTGGGCCTAATTCTTGAGGTGTGAACGTGAACATAACATGTTAGTGTGTTATTTGCAATGTTTCTGGATAGCTTGATTCGTGTTTAGTCGTAGATTAAAGAAGTTGCCATTACTAGGATTTTGGAGCTCCAAATTAGGGTTTGTCGATCCAGGCATAATTGGACTTAACGAGCGGTACCATCGTATTTAGAAGGAGTTTTACATTTGATCTATACCATCCTATGGAATTTATATTATGTATTTTGCAGGTTTGATAATTGAAGGTCCTATAGTGACACTTTGTCTGTAGGTATAGGCATCAGCCACGGAAGAAAATTGTGGGTACAGACCTGCGTACTTCGCGAGGAAGGAGAAGGCAACTTGGCGCGTTTTCATTCTTTTCAAAATTCAATCTATTCAGTTTTTTTACTATACATTATTTTTGTCTCATTGACTAAACAAAAAAGTTATTTCTCCCACCGTATTATAGAACTGGCGACTCTGTTGGGGAAACTACCCAAAAGAGAGGTTACCTTAGGGCTATAGATCACTTTTTATCGCTTTTTGTTTGCTTTGTATGCTTTAATTTTAAGGGTTACTTGGGTATTATATTTATGGGGGATCCTACACCTGGATCCAGGTTTCCTTAGGTAAGTAGCAATAGATCATCATGACTGTCTGACGTAGATCGAAACGGTTAAAATGATGGCTACGGTTAGTGTGACACTTTGGATGTCCTGATGTTCCTCATGTTCATTTGAGGATATATTTGGCATCTGCGTGGTGTCATCAAGCACTAACTAAACTTTTAGAACCCTAATTGACACATATTAGCCATTAGAAGGTAGTGAAATAGCCGAATTCGGTGTAGACTAAGGTAGGTTGATACTCGATGCTACGCTAATTGAGATTCGACTTTCGGGATGTTTCGGTCGACCATTTGGTAATCGTACTGAAATAAAGCCTGCGAGAAAGATCTTTGATATGAGATTCCTAAAACCCGATTACTATTATAGGACAGATTGAACCAACTTAAACTCTGGTAGGATAGACACTTATACCTCATGCAAGCCCTAAGCCTAGGGCTATTGTGTGAATTGTTTGTGCTTTCTATTTAAACATGACATCATAACATCATAACATCATAACATCATAACATCATAACATCATAACATCATAACATTTCTAACCATTTTAAGGACCTAAGGATTTACTTTTGCTTTGTGTTGTAGGGTTATGGCTTCCAGGAAGACTATCTGAATCAACTTCGTGTGCATACCTTCTCAACTCAAGGAGTTTCTCACAAGTTCCCGATCACGCTCAGTTCATCAAAAGGCATGGTTATCTACTCGACTTAGTTACCTCCAGTTTTGAAGAAGATATGATGTGCATTGTATTCCAGTTCTTTGATCCGAAACATCATTCCTTTACTTTCCCAGATTATTAGTTGGTACCTACAATGGAAGAGTTCTCTAAGCTACTTGAGATACCTATCCTTGATCAGATACCTTTCACCGGTTCAGAGTTCTGAGGTTTAAAGACATCGCATCAGCGTTACATCTAAAGCGGTCAACCATTGAAGCTAATTGGGAAACAAGAAGTGGAGTTAAGGGTTTGCTTGCTAAGTTTCTGATAAAGAAGGCTCGAGAATTCTTAAAGGCTATGAGTTTCCACCCTTTCGAAGATGTTTTAGCTTTACAAATTTATGGGTTGGTGCTATTTCCTAATCCAAATCAATTTATAGACGTGAAAGCCATCAAGATATTCCCCATTCATAATCATGTGCCTACTTTGCTTGGAGATATTCTGCATTCTCTCCACACTCGTACTATGAAAAGACAAGGGACTCTCATGTATTGCATACCGTTATTATCCAGGTGGTTGATTTCGCACCTTCCTCGATCAGCGATGAAGAATGAACAAAGCTTCAAATGGTCTCAAAGGTTGATGTCACTCTCTCATACAAATATTAGTTGGTATCTCTACTCTCAAAAAGACTTCACTTTCATTGATAGTTATGTGGAATTCCTTCTTGCGCGGTTTGGTTATGCTCGAAGAGATGGTCCTCATGATATACTTATCCAAGACTTTGGGTCATAAAAAGTCTATTCCTTGGGAACCTTACCTCAAATGGGTGCGGGCTCGCGCTCAAAATCTCATGATGCCATATGTTGTTATTCTACTAGTAATTATGGAACCTGTTGCCGAAGGCGACGAGTCTTACACCATTCTCCATCCAGACATGCCTACCGATTTCGAAGAATTGAAGAGATCCTGGATTCAACTTAAAGAAGCAAGGTATACATTTGAAGCTCAATTCTATGCAAGAGAGAAAAGAGTATTGGAGCTGATGAAGCTGCTTCACGAGGAATAGAACAATAACACCTACGTCAACACAAATAGGAAGCATCCATGAGAGGCCTAAACACTAGGAATTTTACTTTTTATACTTGAAATTTCTTTTGTATTTACTAATTAGACTAATAAAAAGTTTGTTCGTGCTTGTTTACCGAATTTAAATTCTTAAGGTCCTTGAAAATGTTGCATTGCATAATATTGCATATCATAGCATATCATTTCATAATAGGTACTTTCAAGACCAGTTTTCTTATTCTCTCACTGTTTATTTCAGCGAAAATGGCTCTCGAACAAAATGTCAAAGATCTTCAGGCTCAAAACGCTCAGTTCCAAGAAATGTTCACCAACTTGGCCCAAGGACAAAAATATATGAAAGAGCTCATCATCAAGAAGAAAAAGAAGAAGATCGTTGGTATTCTCAACATGAGGAAAAGGTTCTGAGGTCCAGTCAAGGTAGTCAGACAACTTGAGTTCTCAAAAAATAGCAGCGAAACTGAACGAAGTGTCAAGGTCAATGAAGGAAGCAATCATGGGTATCAAGAAGAAGAGGAAGAAGACTATATGAGCGAGCAGTATCCTCCTGACAACGAGAAGTATAAACAACTTGAAGACTATCTGAATGCTATGGAAAATCTGAAAAATGTCAGGATTGAACTTCGATGACTTAAGTTTGGTTACTGGAGTGGTGATTCCTAGCAAGTTCAAAGTTCCTACTTTTTCTAAGTACGATGTCATTTCTTGTCCGAAGCTTCATCTGAAGTCCTATGTTTAGAAAATTCAACCGCACACTATTGACAAGAAATTATGGATGCATTTCTTTCAAGAAAGTTTGTCCGGAGCACAGTTAGAACAATATTATCATCTAGAGAATACTGACATTCATACCTGGAATGATTTGGAAGATGCTTTTTACAAAAAATACCAGTACAATGCTGAATTGGTGCCAACCCGCATGCAACTACATAATATGTCTATGGGCCGTGATGAGAAGTTCAAAGAGTACGCTAAAAAATGGAGAGCTCTAGCAGGCAGAGTCCAACCACCCTTGTCTAATAGGGAACTGGTTGACATGTTCATGGGAACACTAACAAGCCCATTCTTCAATCATCTGATTGGAAATTCCTCAACCGAATTCACCGAACTAATATTGACAGGCGGACATATTGAAGCTGGAATCAAGAGTGGAAAGATTCAAGTCGATACATCTTCAAATGCTGCGAAGATATCTTTTGGTGAGAAGAAAGAAACCAATGTTGTGTATGGTCAAAAGAACCATGACAAAGGTGATCGCCATCAATCTGTGGGGGCAGTCCTGATCTCCAATCCCACGCCACTGCAACCTCAACAAGACAACACGCGTAGACAAAACGCGCCGAGAAGACAGTTTACGAAGATCAACATGTCATTGTCTCAAGCATTACAACATATGTTGAAAGCATAGTTGATTACTTTGAGAGATCAGCCTCAGCGCGTTAACACATCCTCTACAAAGTACAATCCCAATGCAAGGTGTGCATACCACTCCAATAGCCCAGGGCACGACACCAACAATTGTTGGGTCCTGAAAAACAAGATCTAAGACATGATTGAATCTCAAGAAATTGAATTTGAACCTCTTGTCGAAACTCCGAATGTGATCAATGCACCAATGCCCGAACATGGCAAGAGTGCCAACGCCATTGATAATGACTCATATGTCTTTGCTATGAATGAGTTAACCACTCCCTTGATGACTATTAAGAAGAATCTGCTACAAGCCAACATATTTCCAGGATGTTTTGAAAACTGTTGTTACTATGCATCTGAACCCAATGGATGTTCCTGGTTGAAGTGAGGTGTTCAATGCCTGATAGAAAATCGAAAAGTGTTATTCATGAAATCTCCGTCTGTAGAGGGTTTGTTTGAAGATGTTTCCAAAATCTTGAAAATCGAAGACGTAAGCGAAGCCATACCAGAAGTCTAGGATACCTTGGGGAAGCCAAGTGGGAAATTTTATTTCATGGTGAAATATACCGCCCCCTAAAGCTACAAGATTGCAATTGAAGACATCAAGGCAACCAGATGGGAAGATGATGATTATCCCGAAGAATATGTTGATGTAAACACAATAAGGATCACCTCTGCCGACCTTGCACCTAGAGTGGTACCTCTCATTATTACCTCACCCAGACCAATTCCATACTCCTCTGACAAAGCTATACCTTGGAATTATGGAGCCGAAGTTTACTACTATGGCGTCAAGCAAGAGCCATTAACCATTGAAGACAATATATTTGAAGTTACTAGTTTTGAGGACAACAATATTACCGGATCAAGCAAAGTACCCAGAACTGGAAGAGTGTTTTCTCCAGATATCTCTCCTCTAAAATAAACTATTGCACCAGTCCACATCCTTGATGTTGAGCCAACTCTCGAGGCTCATGGAAAAGAGAAAGTGACTCAACCTGCTCAGACAGAAGTACCAAAGGAAGTTGTTGAAGATACCTCCAAGAAAGAGATGGAAGAAATCCTGAAGATTATTAAGAAAAGTGATTACAATGTTGTGGAGCAGTTGGGACAAACCCCATCCAAGATTTCCATTCTAGCACTATTATTGTGCTCTGAGGCTTATGTTAAAGCCTTGGTGAAATTCCTGAAGAATGCTCACATACCGCAAGACACTTTTGCTGACCAATTCAAATTTGTATTGCTAGCCTAACTGCGGACAATGGTTTGGGCTTTTCTAATACTGATCTGACTCCTTCCAGAAGAAAACATAAAAAATCTTTTCACATCTCTATAGAGTGTAAGGGCACTACGTTGTCTCATGTGTTGATGGATATTGGCTCTGCTCTGAATGTCCTACCAAAGAATTATCTTGACAGACTTGATGTTAAAGAAGTGACCATGAAACCCAATGACATGATCTTAAGGGCTTTTGATGGTTCAAATAGAACAGTACTTGGAGAACTCAACCAGCCAATCAAAGTGGGTTCCCAGACTTTTGACTATACTTTCTTTGTGATTGATATTCGTCCAGCTTATTCTTACCTGCTCGAATGCCCTTGGATACATGGGGCAGGCGCTGTTACCTCTACTCTGTATCGAAAATTGAAGTACCCAGCGAAATGGAAGATTATTACTGTTTGTGGAGAAGAAGAATATATGGTAAGCCATCTGCAGTCATTCCAATACATTGAAATGGAAGGCAAATTTATCAAGACCCCCTCTCAATCTTTCGAAGTAGTTCCACGAGTCATGCCCGCTGACTCTCCTGTCACTCCTAAGATTACTAGAGTTCCATTGAAGATGGCCTCGCTGAAGGACGCCAGAGCTGTAATTGAAGAAGGAGGTTGTATTGTTTGGGATCAACTACCCGATTTTCCGTTCAAATATGATAAGAATGGTTTAGGCTTCACTTCTAAAGGACAGAAAATGATACGCCACGAACGTGCTAGTGGGCCTCCGCTCCATATCAACAAGAATGAAGTTCATGTTATAGAAGACGATGATGGTGACTTCGACTTCAACAATTGGATTTTCCCTACTTCCGGCAACGGGCTCAGCAATTGGATGGCTAAGGATGTTATGCCAATCTCCTTTAGACAAGAGTAATTGTTTTTCTGTTTAATTCTTTTATGCTTTTACGCTTTGAATAATAAGACTTTAAGCCTAGTGCTTTGCCCGGGGCACAATGGCTCATTTGTGAGTGTTATTATTTGTCATTCGCATATTTTCATTCAATAAATCATTGGACTTCTACATTCAAATATTGTGCTCTCTGACTTTATTTTTATTTTATCACCTTTTCAAAAGCTATGTGTTCATACACACACCCACGTAATAAACTGCAAATCCACATTCACTCCGGATCCCATCGATAACGACTCTGCTATTGCTAAATATGACTTTGATAATCTGATCTACCAAGCTGAAGACGAAGGCGAGGAATATTGTGAATTGCCAGGAGAACTTTCCAGACTACTACAGCGAGAGGAAAAGGCTATACAGCCACACAAAGATCCGGTCGAGGTGGTGAATCTAGGTACTGATGAAAATAGAAAAGAAATCAAGATAGGAACGGGTCTTGAGAATAATTTTAAGGAAAGATTAATCCAGATGCTGTGAGATTACATTGAGATTTTTGCTTGGTCCTACGAAGATATGCTAGGTTTAGATATCGACATCGTGATACACCGACTACCAACGAAAAAAGGTTTCCTCCCTATAAAGAAGAAGGTCCTCCGTGTGCGTCTTGAGATGTTTGAGAAGATTAAAGCCAAAATCATGAAGAAGTTCAATGTCGGTTTCTTAGCCGTTACTTCCTACCAATAGTGGGTTGCGAATGTGGTACTAGTACCTAAGAAGGATAGAAAAGTGCACATGCGTGTAGACTACCGAGATCTGAATAAGGCGAGCCCGAAAGACGATTTTTCGGTTCCACATATCGATGTCCTGGTTGACAACACCGCTCAACACAAAGTTTTCTCTTCTATGGATGGTTTTTCTGGTCACAATCAGATCAAGATGGCTCCCGAAGACATGGAAAAGACTAATTTCATTACATAGTGGGGAACTTTCTGTTACAAGGTCATGCCGTTTGGTTTGAAGAATGTTGGCACAACATATCAGCGTGTTATGGTAGCTTTATTCCATGACATGATCCACCACGAGCTAGAGGTCTACGTCGACGACATGATAGCTCGATCACAAACCAAAGAAGAACATCTTAATCATTTGCGTAAACTGTTTGATAGACTAAAGAAATACAGATTGAGACTGAATCCGAGCAAATGTACATTTGGAGTCAGATCTGGCAAACTCCTGGGATTCGTTGTCAATGGTAAAGGTATCGAAGTTGACCCTGCTAAAGTTAAAGCTATTCAAGAAATGCCAGTTCCACGTACCGAAAAGGAAGTAAAAGGTTTCTTAGGACGACTGAATTACATTTCCAAATTTATTGCACATCTAAATGTTACTTGTGAGTCAATCTTCAAATTACTGAAGAAATATCAAGTAGTGGAATGGAACGACGATTGCCAGACAACTTTTGACAAAATTAAGGAGTTCCTACATAAACCTCTTATCTTGATGCCACTAGTTGAAGGAAGACCTCTAATCATGTACTTAACAGTGTTGGAGAATTCAATAGGGTGTGTGTTGGGGCAACATGAAAAGTCTGGTCAAAAAGAGCATGCAATATACTACCTTAGAAAAAAGTTTACTGACTGTGAAACAAGATACTCGTTGCTCGAGAAAACTTGCTGTGTTTTGGCTTGGGCTGCTCGTCGACTAAGACAGTATATGTTGACTCACACTACCTTATTGATCTATAAAATGGATCCGATAAAATACATATTCGAGAAACCTTCTCTTTCCGAAAGAATAACAAGATGGAAGATGATCTGACTGAGTACAAAATTCAATACACTACTCAAAAAGCAATCAAAGGAAGTGTAGTAGCTAATCATTTGGCTCATCACGTTGTAGATGACTATCAGTCTATGCATTTTGAATTCCCATACGAGAATATTATGTTAGTCACCAATTATAAGGAGCCTGGACCGGAGGAAGGACCTGATCCAGGATCCTGATGGACCATGGTCTTTGATGGAGCTTCTAACGCACTTGGAAATAGTATTGGCACTGTGATCATATCTCCCAAAGGCATTCATACGCCTTTCACCGCCAGGTTATGTTTTGACTGCACCAACAATATGGCCGAATGCGAAGCGTGCATCATGGGTATCAAAGTCGCTATTGACTTAAGAATCAAATTCTTTCAAGTATACATGGACTTAGCTTTGGTGATTAGTAAGATTAAGGGCGAATGGGATACGAAGCATCTGAATCCCATTTCGTATCGAGAACATGTGATGAATTTGATACCCTACTTCGAAGAAATCACTTTCGAGCATATTCCACGAGAAGAGAATCAGTTGGAAGACGCGTTAGCTACCATGTCATATATGTTCAAAGTCAGATGGGACAACGAAGCTCCTCAGATTACTATTGAAATACTAGACGAACTAGTGTACTGTTGTGAACTCGACACTAAAGGAGTAGAAGAGAAACCTTGGTTCCACGAAGTAAAGAGGTATCTCAAGGCTCAAGAATACCCCGATGGGGAGTCTGTCAATGATAAGAAGTTTCTAAGGAGATTCACTGCCAAGTTCTTTCTCAGTAACAACATCTTATACAAACGCAACCATGACTTTGCCTTACTCTAGTGCGTAGATCAGAAGACAACTGAACGAATTATGGAAAAGTTGCATGAAGGCGCTTTTGGTACTCATTCTAGTGGATATACAATGGCTAAGAAGATTCTGAGAGCATGTTACTACTTGTCGACTATGGAAGCTGATTGTTATCGATATTCCCAATCTTGTCACAAATGCCAGATATACGCAGATAAAGTGCATGTGCCCCTGATTCCGTTGAATGTTCTGACCGCTCTATGGCCCTTCGTGGTGTGGGGTATTGATATGATTGGAGAAATCAAGTCGACCGCTTCTAATGGGCATCGTTTCATCCTCGTCTCTATTGACTACTTTACAAAATGGGTAGAGGCAGCCTCATTTGCATCTGTTACCAAGAATGTTGTGGCCCGATTCATCAAACATAATCTTATCTACCGGTACGACATCCCTGAAAGGATTATCATAGAGAATGGTACCAATCTCAACAACAAAATAATCACCGAACTCTGCACACAGTTCAAGATAAAACATCACAACTCTTTTCCATATCGCCCAAAGATGAATGGCGCAGTGGAAGCCACCAATAAGAATCTTAAGAATATTATACAGAAAATGATAGTAACGTATAAGGATTGGCATGAGATGTTTCCATTTGCTCTCCACGGTTATCGCACTTCAGTATGAACATCTACAGGGGCAACCCCATTCTCTCTTGTGTACGATATGGAAGCGGTTCTACCTATTGAGTTTCAGATACCTTCACTCATAGTATTGAAGGACACAGAGTTAGACGAAGACGAATGGGTCCAGACTCGACTTGCCCAGATAAACTTGATTGATAAGAAGCGACTCGCAGCCATATGCCATGGAGAGATATATCAAAAACGCATGATCAAAGCCTTCAATAAGAAAGTCAAGCACCGAGTGTACCAAGTTGGAGATCTAGTAGTCAAGCGCATCATCCTACCGCAAGGTGATCCCAAAGGCAAGTGGACTCCCACCTATGAGGGACCATTTGTAGTCAAGACAATATTTTCTGGAAGAGCCATGCTATTGAGTATTATGGATGAAGAAGACTTCCCGCATCCTATGAACGCAGACATAGTTAAAAAATACTACGCATAAATGAGACCCACTAGGTTGACTGGCCTAGGCAAAAATAAGGGTATCCTGATGAACCAAAAGGGTTCGGGCAAAAATTAGGGACCATATATAAAAAAAAGTACACTCGACAAGTCGAAAACCTACAAAGGTGGCTTGGGTAAAAAAGGGTATCCTGGTAGACTGAAAACCTAAAAGGGCAGTCTAGGAAAAAGTTAGGGATTAAAGCGTATGACTATGTCTCGACGGATCATCTACAGACTACACTACTATCCATTTCAAGCTCGAAACTCGAAGATCAATCCAATCACCTTCTTCTGGCAGCAAGGAGATGAGATAGTCAAAAGTATATGAGCAATAATAGAGTTGAAACTCGATGGGATTATTTTCACATAGCTTTTACTACATTTTCAAATGCTTTCGACGATTTCCTCTTACTAAGATATTTGTCTCTTTGTACACAAACTTCCTATCTATACGCCCATTTTTCAAAATCAATACAAATTCTCTTCTAAAGCCTAATTTTTTACTTTTTTTTGTTTTGTCTGCATAAGTCCAATGATTGCTTTGAATAATTATATGCATCTGACAATAAATAGCTGCTCACAAATACACGAAAAGCGAACAAAAATAGCAGTTACTACAGGCTCTACGAATTGGGAGGATAACCCAAGTCTCCAACACATCCCCACGGAGTCAGCATCACAAAAATATCCCCACAAAACTCACAAAGCTATCACATCTTCAAGAATACTACACCACCATATCATTTATAGCAATATGGTTCACTTACAATATCTACACATACCATTGCTACATCAGCCCTTGGGCAGTACCATGTCATTAATTTTCAACGTCATCACGTCACTCCCAGCGTAGTGATTATCTACATTATCAGCTCATCACGTTAGTCCCCGAACAATGATCATTCTCAATTCATCACATTAGTCCCCGAGCAATGATCATCTATAATTCACCACGTCAGTCCCCGCGCAGTGATTATCTACGTTCTTAATTCATCACGTTAGTCCCCACGCAGTGATAATCTATAATTCATCAAGTTGGTCCCCGAGCAGTGATCATCTACATTGTCACGTCAGTCCCCGTGCAATGAACATCAACTTTGTTACACTGGTCCCTGAGCAGTACCAAATCATCTACATTGTCACGTCAGTCCCTGCGCAATGAACGTCAACTTTGTTACATTGGTCCCCAAGCAGTAACAAATCATCAATCAACTTATTATGTCATTCTACGAGTAGTAATAGATTATTCAAAACCACATCATTCCCCAACAAGGGTTATTTCTTCAAAACCATACGCAAGATATTCATCCCCAGCTAAGTATCACACAAGGATTCTAATTCTCCAATGGCATCAATATCCAGGCCTAAAACTTGGTCAGATAGTGCATCGGAGGAATCCACATCTCTCTTATCCCCCAGTCAGGGTCTCCAACAACCATATTTCTCCATCCCCAAGCAGAAGTCGAAAATCCCCTGCAGAACATTCCCATCTTCTTCAAGATGGATACGTTTTGAAATACCACAACATCTATATTCATATATCATTCATAAAAATCATAACATGTGCATACATAATTCTTGAGCATCATCACATACTCGCATGCATCATGATGTGCACAGAACTAACTTTACACTTTTAGGTTAAACTCATAAACAAGCGAAAGCTATCCATATGCTTCAAAGTAGAAGGTCAAAGATTAATGCCCAAAATAAGACGGGGAAACAATATATACGACCAAGTCGGTATGAATTTTCGAAACCAGTCGGCCTTACCATCAAACAGCAGGCTATAGATTAATACTCAAAATAAGACGGGGAAATTATTTACGTCTTGACAAAATACTCATATCAGGCAGAACAAGGACGGAGGTTTATTCTAACTCTCTTATCATCAATATCTTTATATGGCATCTTTAAGCCCATCTCCGACTACACATTATTATCTCTCCACTTACAAATTGCTGCATATCTGGTTAAAAATCAATGCATACTAATGACCTCATTCAAAGATGGTCGTGGTACGCATTTCCCCTTTCAAGAAGGCTACCATGGAGTCTAACGTACGACTCACTCTTCAACATCAGCTCCTCCGGATGGCATATTTAAGCCCATCTCTATCTGCCCATCAATTGTGTCTCTCTCCAAATGGAATCTATAAGCCTATTACAGTACATCGTCAGCCGACGATCTCATTCCATGCATCAACGAGTGCAAATTTCAAGGGTACTCGAGTGTTCAATCATCTTCTACCTTCAGGTCACGAAAGGCAAACTTACAAATTTAACCCTTCAGGTACAAGAAGATTGAAAAGGGGGAACTATTATACCCCCAAAATTTACCCTCCTATTTTCAAGTCAATACACATCTCCATGCTCAAGCATTACTCAGGGGTGGATCAAGACAAACCCTCTCCTAAGAAATCAACCCACAACTAGGGTTTTGATTCTCTCAAGTTAAAAATGGTTTCTATTGTCTCAAGTGAGCATCATGCCTCCTCATATGTATCAATTTATAACCATGTCAAGTTTCAAGCCTCATGGCCTAAGTTTGCTCAATCAATTGCTCAGATGGTTGAAAACTAGTTGTATTGGACAAAAAGTCAATTGTGGTCAACATACAGCCAAACTTCATCATTTTTAGTCAACGTCAAGATTTTGAGGTCACATTCATCATTTGATCAAAGTTTTATCATGATTCATCAAGAAAATCCAAGGAATAATCAAAAGTCAAAAGTTTCTAAATTAGGGTTTCTTAAAGGAAAGTCAACAGAACTTTGACCACGCATAACTTTCACATACTCCATCAGAAATTTTTCCACCAAAGCTCATTTTATAGGGAACTCGATTCTCTACAACTTTGTGTCTCACAAGCTGTGCCCAAAAATGCTTCATCTAAAACTTATGCGTCAAGACATTATAGGTTCTTCTAAAAGTCAACAAAAGTCATCTTTTTCCAAAGAATTGTATATGAGCATGGAAGCTTCAATGAAGATGAAAACAAAAGTAGCATTTAGAGGACACCTTAAGCTTTCTAAAAAGTCCTAGAACACTCTCAAATGATAAAATTGAGCAAGTTATGGTTTGAGCAAAAATGACAATTTTGAAGAAATGCATAAAATGTCAATTGGGAAATTTTGTCTTTTTTGAGTTAATGGGCCTAATTCTTGAGGTGTGAACGTGAACATAACATGTTATATGATTTCTAAGCCCATTTGTACATGGACATGATTTTTATTTCATTTATTTTGATTATTTATCCATTTAAAATCAAAATAAATCAAATAAAATACGGAAATAATTACACGAGGTGCATGGGATTTGTTTTCAATCAGAAAATCAATCTAAAATAAAGCTTGAGGGTCAAGAAAATCATTAGAGCTTGATTGTTGCAAGATTGGCCAAGAATAGAAAGATTTCATGCATGATTTTCAATCAAATATACTCACATAAATGCAAGGTATTTTCTACACATTTGTTGACCTGAATCCTTCCTCTATAAGTACACAACACCTTCAGATGCCAAGGGGACGAAATCCTACCTTCACAAGCCCTAAACAAAGCTCAAAAAACCGTGTTTCACAAGGAAGTAGCAATCAGGGTTCCAGATTGATTCAAGCCATTCTAAGCATTAAGAACGATTCCTCGGTGCCTTCTAGAGCTATTATGATCATCACCATCAATTGGAACACCCAAGAACACTCACATACAACTCACGATTTATTGCAAATATTTTGAATTTGATTTCAATCATATGCATGTCATAAATTGAATTTGATCATATATTCATGTTTAGAATGTTATTTGCAATGTTTCTGGATAGCTTGATTCGTGTTTAGTCGTAGATTAAAGGAGTTGCCATTACTAGGGTTTTGGAGCTCCAAATTGGGGTTTCTCAATCCAGGCATAATTGGACTTAACAAGCGATATCATCGTGCTTAGAAGAAGTTTTCCAGATGATCTATACCCTCATATGGAATTTATGTTATGTATTTTGCAGGTTTGATAATTGTAGGTCCTATAGTGACGAATTTTCTGTAGGTATAGGCTTTATCCACGGAAGAAAACCGTGGGTACAGACCTGCGTACTTTGCGAGGAAGGAGAAGGCAACTTGGCGCGTTTTCAATTTTTTCAACATTCAATCAATTCAGTTTTTTTATTATATATTATTTTTGTTTCTTTGACTAAACAAACAAGCCAGTTCTCCCACCGTGTTACAGTAGTATTTGCATGTTGGACATTATCTCTCTATGTCTAGGTTGCATTTTCATCTCAGAACACTTTTTGGTAATTGTCATACCCCAAAATTTTCCCTCCATCTACTCAAGAGATTTCATACATCTATACTCAAGGATTCCTCAAGAGTTGATCAGACAAACTCTCTCTTAGACAATCAACCCAAACTAGGGTTTGGTATCTCTCAGGTCAAGATGGACTTCCAATATCTCCAATGGTCTTCATGCCTCCTCATATGCTTCAAAGATTCTCCATGTCAAGTTTCAAGCTTCACAAGTCAAGTTTCCTCAGATAATTGCTCAGATGGTTGAAAATCAGTTGTATTGGACAAAAAGTCAACTGTGGTCAACATACAGTCAAACTTCATAATTTTTGGTCAACATCCTCATTTTGAAGTTACATTCATCATTTGATCAAGGGTTGATCATGATTCATCAAGAAAACTCAAGATTTGCTCAAAAGTCAAACTTTCTAAATTAGGGTTTCTAGGTGAAAAGTCAACTGAACTTTGGTGATCATAACTTTCTCATACTTTCTCAAAATTTTTCCACCACCTCTTGTTTTGAAGGAAATTCAATTCTACAACTTCATGTCTCACAAGAATGTCCAAAAATGCTTCATTTGAGAGGTATAGCTCAAAACATTCTGGTCATTTTCAAAGTCAACAAAAGTCAACTTTTGTTTTGAAGATATATTGAGCATGGAAACTCAATTGAGATGAGACCAAAAGGTTGGTTAGAGGACTCTTAGAGCTTTCCAAAAGTCCAAGAACACTCAAAAATGTGGAAAATTGAGCAAGATACACTATTGAAGTTGGGCAATTTTGAAGATTGCACAAAAGGACATTTTGGTCAAAATGCAAAATTTTCCAAATGGGCCTAAAATCTTTTGATCCAAACTTGTTCATGACATTATTCTTGACCCATAAATGCTTGGCCTTGGTAATTTTCTATTTTATGATTTATATTTGAATTTTATAACATTTAATTCAAAAATAAATTATATAAAATATGAAAATTAAGTATTTTCAAAAGGTGATTTTATATCTTCCTTAATGTCCAAGATAGCCCAATACTCTTGCCAAATTCGTGCATAATCAAGCATTGAAGAGAAATCAAATTTTCTTCAAGAAAATTGATTTTATTTGAAAAATTGAATGCTTCAAATCATATCTTTTTCACTCTTTTTCTTTTCAAATCTCTTCTATAAATACTCGTGTGTGTACAACATGGACACGAAACCCTAGTTCTTGCAAAAAAATTCAAGAAACTTTGAAAAATCGAATTTTATTTCCAGCCTTTCTCGACCTCTTCGACCATCCAAAGCGTGTTCGGGGTAAGTATGAGTAAGAATACATCATTGTTATGGATCAAAGCAAGCTAAATCGATGCATATCCATACATACATATTCAATATTTTCTTGATTTTGCACTTTATTATCTGCTCGTTTTCATTGATTCTAATGCTTTTATCATGATCATGAGATGCCAAGGGATCGATCAGGGCAATCGTTCTTGAGTTTGAGCGTCAAAATCGTGAGATGCCATGTTTAGGGTTTTGGATGTTGAGCTTGAATCGATAGCTGCGGTGTTTTCAATCGAATGAGACCACCAATGGATTCGTAGGGTCCGATTTAGGGGATAGGGTCTTTCTTTTCCATTTATTTGCGTATTTTTCTTGTTTCGATTTGGTCAGGAGAAGGCGGCCGGAGCTAGGGCTCGGCGTCGACGAGTTGACTCCGCGATGCATGGGTGGCACGATCGTGCGTTCGATTCGCCTCTCTTTCCACGGGCGCGTCTTGACTTTGATTTTCAAATACTCTGACGCGTCATCACTCAAAGTTTTGGATTTTGTCTTTTCCAACACAAAGTGCAAGCGGGCACAGTGGTTAAGGCATTCCTTTTCAGATACTCTCCATGTCCGAGTTCGAATCTGATTGCACGGTTTTGTTTTGTTTTCATAAACTTTCAACTTTTCAATATTTTTCTATTTTCTTTTTATTTTCAATATTTGCATGTTATTTTAATTTATTTTCATATTTTATTTCTGCATTAAAAAAATCATCAAAAATTAATTTTCTTTTTACATTATTCTCATAAAATCTTTATTTAATTTAATAAATTAAGAAATATAATTTTGCATGCATATTTATTTTTATTTATAATTTTGCATTTAAATCACTTTTAATTCATTTTAAATTATTAAATTGCATCTAAAAATCCCAAAAAATTATTTTAGCATATTTATATTATTTCCAGCATGTCATATTTTTTCCAATTAAAAATTTGCATTTTTTCTAACATTTTCTCTTATCTCGATTTCATCATATTTTCCGATTTCTCGTTCGTTTCACGAGGTTCTTCAATTGGACGTTTCTTTACGTTTTCATTTATTTTCCAATAATAATGTATATATGGGATGTAATAGTTTAAATTAGGTTTTTATTTTCATAAGTTTAAATTATGTATCGCCAAAGCCTTGTAATAGCGTAGGACATTTACCTTTCCGCATCTTTACATTCCGCATTTTAATTTCCGCACTCTATCAATTACTAGTAACTAGGCGTGTATGGCAAGATAACAATGAACATAGCCCACTAATTTGCAAGATAAAATACTTGAAATCAACACACTTCACCACACCCCTTAGGGTAATTCTCTCGTTGCCTTCGAATTAAAATGGTCATGTCCCTCGAGCGTAGAGGTATTCTAGCACCATTGCCTTCAAACAAATCATCATAGTCCCTTGATACAAAGATCATAAGACCCACGATGTCGCCTCCGAATACATGATCTTGACCCTCGATTGTCGCCTCGAAAATGATGATAGTCCTTGAATGTGCTAGGATACTTCCTACAAGTTGTTTCTATGACCATCCGATGTCCCTTGAATGTCCGTTTACATCCAACGAATGGAGCTACCTACTAACTAATGGTATGGCTAGCGCTATTCTAAAGGAACGTAAATCGCGACCAATTCAGTGGGTAATAAGTCTTTTAGTTGCTTGCTCTATCAAATGCTTTTCACACCACACTCTTTTTCAAAGTTCAAACTTCTTTTCAAAACAAAACATTTCCGAACACTTTGTATACACTCCTACATGAGTCATTACAAAGTCAAAGCGAAATGCCTTTTCAAAACATTTTTTCAAACACACGAGAAAGCAATTTTAAAGGTGATCTAGAGCAACTAAGAGCCGTAGATAACTACGGATGGAAAGGGTGCTAATACCTTCCTTTTCATAACCATTCTCCGAATTCAGAATCTAACGAAGGTCTTTTTACTTTTACCTTCCCTTAATTGGATAAAATAAAAGTCGGTGGCGACTCTTGCTATCCGCACATTTGGATACAAAAATCCTACAAAGTCAGTTCACCGTATTCTGAGCTGGCGACTCTGTGAGAATACACCCTAAAGAGAATTGCTTTAGGGATTTCTAGATAACTTTTATTGCTTTTGTTTGACTTGTATGCTTTATCTTTAAAGGGTTGCTTGGGTATTATATTTGTGGGATCCTACACGGATCCGGTTTCCTTTTAGGTAAGTAGCATTAAATCATCGCGACCGCTGGGCGTATAACTAAGCGGTCAACGTGATGGCTACGTTAGCGTGACACTTTGGTTGTCGATACTCTTCATTCCCAAGTTGAAGATAGTATTTGGCTTCTGCGTGGTGTCATCAAGCGCTAACTAAACTTTTAGAACCTTAATTGACCCATCTTAGCCATTAGAAAGTAGTGAGATGGCCGGCTTTGGTGCAGACTAAGGTTGGTTGATACTCGATGTTACGCTCATTGAGATCAGACTTTTGGGATATTTTCGATCGACCACTTGGCCGTCGTATTGAAATAAGCGCTACGAGAAAGATCGATGATGTGAGATTCCTAGAACCGGTTACTATTATAGGACGAGATGAACCAACTCAAACTTTTGGTAGGGTAATCACCTATACCTCATGCAAGCCTTAAACCTAGGCTCATTGTGTGAATTGCTTGTGTGTGCCAAACATGACATCATGACATCATCCGCATTGCATATCATTTCTAACTATTTCAAGGACCTAGGGATTTATCTTTGCTCTGTTTGTAGGAATTATGGCTTCTAGAAAGACTATCCGATCAACTTTATGGGTATCCTTCTCACTCAAAGAATTGGTTTGAAATTCCCGACCATGCTCGAGTTCATCAAAAGACATGGTTATCTACTTGATTTGGTTATCTCGGTTTTGAAGAAGATATGATGCATGTCTATTCCGTTCTTGATCCGAAACACCATTGCTTTACATTCCCAGATTATCGGTTGGTTCCTACCTTGGAAGAGTTCTCTAAGCTACTTGGGATACCTATTCTTGACCAAATGCCATTCACGGTCTAGAAAAGGTTCCTAAGTACGAACATTGCATCCGCCCATCTTAAGCTCGGACATTGAAGCCAATTGGGAAACTAGAAGTGGAGTTAAGGGTTTACTTTCCAAGTTCCTAATTAAGAAAGCCGAAATTCCTCAAAGTTATGAGTTTCCATGCATTCGAAGATATTGTGGCCTTGCTAATCTATGGTTTGGTTCTATTCCTAACTCGGATCAATTCATAGATGTCAATGCCATCAAGTTGTTTCTTACCCGAATCCGTGCCTACTTTACTTGGAGATATCCTACATTCTCTCCACACTCGTACTACTAAGAGACAAGGAACTCTCATGTGTTGCATACCGTTACTTTCTAGGTGGTTTATTTCGCACCTTCCTCCATCGATTTTGAAGAATGAACAAAGGTTGAGATGGTCTCAAAGATTGATGTCACTCTCTCATTCGGATATCCGTTGGAATCTTTTCTCTCAAAAGTTTCACTTTCATCGTGTGGAGAATTCCCTAATGTACCACTACTTGGTATAAGGGAGGTATTACTTACCCTTCTCTAGCTCTACGTCGGTTTGGTTTTCCGAAGAGATGGTCCACATGATATGCTTCTCAAGATATTGTGTTCGACTACAATCATGATCTCGAATTACCGCGAAGGTTCATACACGCTTGGGGCATGGTAAAGAGGCGATACCAAGACTTTGGGGCACAAAACTCCATTCCTTGGGAACCTTACCTCAAATGGGTGCGAGCTCGAGCTCAAAACCTCATGATGCCATTCACACTGTTCTACCGTAATTATGGAACTGTTGCTATAGGTGACGTACCTATCTTGTTCTCCATCCCGACATGCCTACTGATTTTGAAGACTTGAAGAGATCCTGGATTCATCTCAAGGAAGAGAGGGATACCTTTGAAGCTCAGTGTTATGCAAGTGAGAAGAAAGTGCTAGAGTTGACTAAGCTACTTCACGAGGAGCGAAACATCAACGCTTACATCGGCACCAAGAGGAAGCGCCCATGGGAGACTTAGAGCTTTAGGATGTTTATGTTTTCTTTTATTGTTTTGAACTATCTTTTGTACTTAAAAAAGAGAAAGAATGATAAGAAGAGTACTAATAAATGTTTGTTCCTTGTTTGTTTAACAAATTTAAATCTCTAAGGTCCTTGAAAACATTGCATTGCATTCGCATAAACATTGCATATCATAGCATAACATTGCATCACAGGTACATTGAAGATTGGTTTTCTCATTTGCTCGCTATTTATTTTAGCGAAATGGCTCTTGAGCAATGTCAAAGATCTTCAAGCTCGAAATGCTCGGTTTCAGATGTTCACAGTTTGGTCCAAGGCCAAGAAGATTTGAAGAAGCTCATCAACAAGAAGAAGAAGGTTGTTGGTCTCCTCAACATGGGCAGGGCCTACAAAGGTGGTCCTAAGGTGGTCGGTATTGAGCTCTCTGAAGGAAGTGTCCATACCGAGGAAAGTAACAAGGGTGATGGTGAAGGCGGTCGGCTGAGCTTGAGAAGAACTATGATGATGGCCAATACTCGATGAGGATGACAAGTACAAGCAACTTGAAGATCGTCTGAATCTTGTGGAAAACCTGAAAATGTTGAATTTTGATGATCTGAGTCTTGTCCACGGTGTTGTGATTCCTCCCAAGTTCAAAGTTCCTACTTTTGCTAAGTATGATGGCATGTCTTGCCCTAAGCATTTGAAGTCTTATGTTCGGAAGATCAATCCCGATGATGAAAGTTGTGGATGCATTATTTTCAAGAAAGTTTGTCAGGAACTCGGTTGGAGTGGTATTATCGACTAGAGAATGACCGTATCCGTACTTGGGTGACTTAGTGATGCTTTCTGAACGATATGAGTACAATCTTGAATTGACACCCACTCGCATGCAACTACAAAGCATGTCTATGGGTCGTGATGAGAAGTTCAAGGAGTATGCTCGAAGTGGAGAGATTTAGCGGTGAGTTCACCACCCTTGTCCAATAGGGAGTTGGTTGATATGTTCATGGGGACAACAGGCCCATTCTTCAATCATCGATTGGAAACTCTTGATCGGATTCACCGGTGATACTTACTGACGCGTGAAGTGGTATCAAGAGTGGAAAGATTCATGTAGAGACATCTTCAAATGCTGCGAAGAGATCTTTTGGTACTAAGAAAGAAGCTAATGCTGTGTATGGTCAGAAAAGCCGAGCCAAATCCGACCGCTCAATCTGTAGGGCGGTTGTGATCTCAATCCTACATCGGCCAACCTCGTGAGACAGCGTAACGAACGCGCCACGAAGGCGGTTCATCAACATGCCTTTATCGCAAGCCTTGCAACACATGTTGAAAGCGGTGATTACCTTGAGGATCCTCCTCGAATGTCAACACTTCCTCTCCAGTATAATCCTAATGCTAAGTGTGCTTACCATTCCAATAGCCCAGGACATAGTACTGATGATTTTTGGGCTCTGAAGAACAAGATTCAAGATATGATTGAAGCTAAGCAGATTGAATTTGATCCTCTGTTGAGACTCCGAATGTGATCAACGCGCCTATGCCTAACCATGACAAGAGTTCCAATGTTGTTGGTGAAGATACTTATGTTTTCAACATAGATGACTTGACCATTCCTCGATGGTGTTAAGAGGAATTTGCTACAAGTGGTGTCAACCAGGGATGCCCGAGAATCGTTGGTGCCCATCTTTTGATGGTTGTGCTTGGTTGAGAAGGCGTGTTCGGTGCATGATGGATAACCGTGAGATACTATTTCTAAAACCACCGGTCACGTGTGAAGAAATGTCTAAGTTGAAGATTGACAATGCAAGCGAATTGTACCATCTGTGGGATACCTTGGGGCAGCCAAGTGGAAAGTATGATTACATGGTGAAGTACATGTCACGATAGTTACAAGATTCCTATTGAAGATGTTAAGGCAACCGGATGGGGTGACGATTTCCCGAAGACTATCTGATGTTAACACCATAAGGATTTCTCTGCGATCCACATGCCTAGAGTGGCACCTCTCATCATTACCTCTCCAAGACCATTCATATTCCTCGATAAAGCTATTCCTTGGAATTATGGGTGATGTTTACTATCATGGTGTCAAGCAAGACCCTCGACTATCAAGGATCTTACGTTAAAGCTACCATTCCGACATTGACAACATCACCGGATCTAGTAAGGTGACCGAACCGGAAGGGTATTCTCTCGATATCTCTCCTCCAAAGACACTGCGACTCCACTCGCATTCCATATTCAATCCATTCCCCAGCTAGGGAAAGAACGATGACTCATCTGCTCAACGAAGTGCCAAAGGAAGTTCTTGAAGACACCTCAAAACAAGAAATGGAGGAAATTAAGATTATCAAGAAGAGCGACTACAATATTGTGGAGCAGTTGGGGCGAGACTCCGTCCAAGATCTCCATGCTTGCTCTGCTCTTGTGCTCGAGGCTCATGCTAGCCTTGGTGAAGTTTACGAAGAATGCTCACGTGCCACAAGACACTACTACTTGATCAATTCGAAGTTTGTATTGCTAGCTGCTGCCAACAACGGCCTAGGCTTCTCGATCTTGATTTAACTCCTTAGGAAGAAACATAACAAAGCCTTGCATCTCTATTGAATGCAAGGGCATTACATTGTCTCATGTTTTGGTGGATCGGTTACTCTAAACATCCTTGAAGCGCTTTTGATCGACTCGATGTCGAAGGGTTGGTTCGAGACCCGGTGACATTATTGTGAGAGCTTTTGATGGTTCTAAGCGAGCAGTGCTTGGAGAGCTCACTCGCACTGTTAAAGTCGGTTCCCGGACTTTTGACTCCACTTTCTTTGTCATGGACATCCGTCCACTTACTCTTGCCTACTTGGACACCCTTGGATATATGGGGCAGGCGCTGTTACCTCTACCTTACATCAGAAGTTGAAGTACCCGGTGAAAGGGAAGGTTGTCACAGTATGTGGTGAAGAAGAGTATATGGTCAGTCATCTACAGTCATTCCGATACCTCGAGGTGGAGGGTGAATTCTTTGAGACTCCCTGTCAAGCTTTTGAAACAATACCCAGAGTCATGCCTGTTGACTCTCCCACCACTCCTGAAGCTACACAAGCTCCGCCTAGGATGGCCTCGCTGAAAGACGCTCAAGCTGCTATTGAAGAAGGAAAGAGTACTATTTGGGGTCAGCTCCCTGATCTTCCTTTCAAATCTGACAAAACTGGTTTAGGCTTCACCATCAAGGTCAGAAGATGATACGCCGTGACGTGCGGCCAACTTCCTTTCGCATCAGCCGGTGGAATCCATGCTATAGAAGGCGGCGACAACGACTTCGACATCGCAAGTGGATCTTCCCAACTCCGAACAACTCGGAATTGGAAGGCTGAAGACGTCATACCAATCTCCTTTAGTCAGGAGTAATTACTTTTGTTTTGTTTTGCTTTTCGTATTTCTTTACGTTTTGAACAATAAACTTTGAAAGCCTAGTACCTTGCCCGGGGCATCATGGCTCGTTTGCGAGGGTTATTATCTGTCGTTTGCGTATTTTCATTCAATAAATTCGTTGGACTTTTGCATTCAATTGTTTGTTTTCTTTCTTTTACTTTATCACCCTTCAAAAAAGCTATGTGTTTCTTACACACGTGATACATGCGAATCACTCCGAATCTCGTTAATACAGATATGCTAGTGCTAAATATGACTTGATAATCCGATCTACCAAGCCGAAGGCGAAAGTGAGGAAGATTGTGAAGTGCCGGAGAACTTGCCACTGCTACAGAAGATCGAGTTATCTGCCACACGAAGAGCAAGTCGAGGTTGTGAATTTGGTGCGGCAAAGACAAAAAGAGATCAAGATAGGAGCGGGTCTTGAGAACAATGTCAAAGAAAGATTGGTTCAGATGCTACGAGACTATATTGAGGTTTTTGCTTGGTCATATGAAGACATGCCTGGTTTGGACATTGATATTGTGGTACACCGATTGCCGACAAAAGAAGGTTTTCTCGGTAAAAGCGAAGGTTAAATCGCATGCGTCCCGAGATGTCAGAGAAAATCAAAGCCGAAGTTATGAAGCAGTTCAACGCGGGTTTCTTAGCTGTCACCTCTTATCCCCAGTGGGTTGCAAATGTGGTACCCGTACCCAAGAAGGATGGCAAAGTACGAATGTGTGTGGATTACAGAGATCTAAACAAAGCGAGTCCGAAAGACGATTTCCCACTTCCTCATATTGATGTTCTGGTTGACAATACCGCTCAGCATAAGGTTTTCTCCTTTATGGATGGTTTCTCTGGTTACAATCAGATCAAAATGGTTCCTGAAGACATGGAGAAGACTACTTTCGTTACGCAGTGGGGCACTTTCTGCTATAAGGTTATGCCGTTCGGACTAAAGAACGCAGGCGCCACTTATCGCGTTATGGTAACATTATTTCATGACATGATTCATCACGAGATAGAGGTCTCGTCGATATGATAGCTAGGTCACAGTGAAGAAGAACATCTTGATCATCTACAAAAGTTTGATAGGTTGAAGAAGTAGTTGAGACGAATCCCAACAAGTGCACCTTTGAGTCGATCCGGAAAACTCCTAGGGTTTGTTGTCGATGGTAAAGGTATTGAAGTTGACCCGCCAAGGTTAAAGCTATTCAAGAGATGCCACTCCCTACCGAGAAGGAAGTCGAGGTTTCTTGGGCGATTAAACTACATTGCCGATTCATTGCACACCTAATCGCTACTTGTGAGCCAATCTTCAAGTTACTTAAGAAAGATCAAGTAGTAGAATGGAGCAGCGATTGCGGATCGCTTTTGACAAAATCAAGGAGTACCTACGAATCCTCCTATCCATGCCGCCCGCAGAAGGAAGACCTCTCATGTGACGGTGTTAGAGAACTCGATGGGGTGTGTGTTGGGGCAACATGGCGAGTGCAGTCGAAAAGAGCATGCAATATACTACCTTAGCAAAAGTTTACCGGGTGAAACAAGATACTCACAACTCGAGAAAACTTGCAACGCTTTGGCTTGGGCTGCTCACGGTTAAGACAGTATATGTTGGCTCACACTACCTTGTTGATTTCCAAGATGGATCCAATAAAATACATATTTGAGAAACCCTCTCGGGAAGAATAGCAAGATGGCAAATGATCTTGACCGAATATGACATCCAGTACATTTCTTAAGCGATCAAAGGAAGTGTAGTGATCATTTGGCTCATCAAGCCGTAGATGACTATCAGTCTATGCAGTTCGAATTCCCAGATGAAGATGTTCTACTAGTTACAGATTGCGAAGAACCAGGCCCGGACGAAGGACCTGAGCAAGGATCCCGATGGACCATGGTCTTTGATGGAGCCTCAAACGCACTTGGCAATGGCATTGGCGCCATCATTACATCCCTACTGGGACATACGCCTTTCACCGCCGACTTTGTTTTAGTTGCACTAATAACATGGCCGAATACGAAGCGTGCATTATGGGTATTAAAGCTGCTATTGACTTAAGAATCAAGTTCTTACAAGTGTATGGAGACTCAGCTTTAGTGATCAGTCAGATTAAAGGCGAGTGGGATACGAAGCATCCGAATCTCATTCCGTATCGAGCATGTTACAGTTTGATCCCTACTTGAAGAGATTACTTTCAATCATATTCCACGAGAAGAGAATCAGTTGGCAGACACATTGGCTACTATGTCGTCTATGTTCAAGGTTAGATGGGACAACGAGGCTCCCCAGATCATCATTGAGAAGTTTGACGAACCAAATTGTTATGAGCTTGACACGAAGAGAAACCTTGGTACTATGACGTGAAGAGGTATCTTGAGACTCGGGAATATCCAGCAGGGCATCATTAACGATAAAGTTCATGAGAAGATTTGCATCTAAATTCTTCCTTAGCAACGACATCTTATACAAGCGCAACCACGATCTGCTTACTATGTAGCCGGAAAAGCGACAATGCGTATCATGGAAGAGTTACGAAGGCGCATTTGGTACCCACTCCAGTGGACACACCATGGCTAAGAAGATTTTGAGACAGTTACTATTGGTCCACCATGGAAGCTGATTGTCACCGCTATGCTCGATCTTGTCACAAGTGCCGATTTATGCCAAAGTACACGTACCTCCATACCTCAATGTTTTAACTTCTCCTTGGCCTTTTGCAATGTGGGGCATTGACATGATTGAGAAATCAAGCCCACGCTTCCAACGGACATCGTTTCATCCTTGTGGCAATTGATTACTTCACCGTGGGTAGAAGCGACCTCGTTCATCTGTTACCAAGAATGTTGTGGCTCGATTCATCAAGCATAATCTTATCTGTCGGTATGGCACCCGAAAGGATTATCAGATAATGGCTCTAATCTCAACAACAAGATGATCCTTTGAACTCTACAGATTTCAAGATCAAGCATCACAATTCTTCTCCATATCGGCCTAAGATGAATGGCGCGATGGAAGCCGCCAACAAAAACATTAAGAAGATTATCTGAAGATGACTATGACTTACAAGGATTGGCATGAGATGTTACCATTTTCTCTTTATGGTTATCGCCTTCTGACACGAACATCCACAGGCAACCCCTTCTCTCGTATACGGTATGGAAGTCTTACCCATCGAGGTTCGAGATACCTCAACCGAGTCCTCCAGGAGGCGAGAGTTAGCGAAGGCGATTGGGTCAGACTCGCCTTGACCGATTAACGTGATTGATGAGAAGCGACTCGCGTCCATCGCCATGGACATTTATCGAAGCGAATGATCGAGCACTTAACAAGAAGGTCAAGCACCGAGTCTACCAAGTCGGTGATCTAGTAGTCAAGCGCATCATTCTTCCACAAGGTGATCCCGGGCAAATGGACTCCCACCTGAGGGACCATTTGTAGTCAAGACAATTTTCGGCGGACTATGATACTTAGCACCATGGATGGTGAAGACTTCCCACACCGTGAGCAGACATAGTCAAAAATACTACGCATAAAAGAGACCCGCTAGGTCGGTAGCCTAGGCAAAAATAAGGGCATCTGGCGAACCAAAGGTTCGGGCAAAAATAAAGGATATATACAAAACATGTACACCCGCAAGTCGAAAACACGAAAAGGCGGCTTGGGCAAAAAGGCATCGGTGGTGAAAACCGAAAGGGCGGTCTAGGCAAAAGTTAGGGATTCAAGCGTGACTATGTCTCTTCGGATCACTGCTCCCAGACTACTATCAGCATTCAAGATTCAAATGGCGAAGATCAATTCACTCACTTTCTACTGACAGCAAGGAGATGAGATAGTTGAAATATATGAGTACTAGCATAGTTGGAACTTAACGAGATTGTTTCCGCATAGCTTTTTACCTTTCTTGTGTACAAAACTACTTGGCCATACATACATTTCAAATAAATGCAAGTTCTTTCTCTTTACAATTTTCACTGTTGTCGTTTGCAATAAGTCCAACGTTTGCTTTGAATGATTATACGCACTTGACAATAAGAATCTAATCGCAAACATATGAAAAGTGAACATACAAAAGTACTTACTACAGGCTCCGGGAATTGAGATGACGACAAAAGTCACCAACACAACTTCCCCAGCAGAGCAAAAGGGAATCCACGAGTAGCAATTCCACTTGACCAAGCAATGTTACATCGACCTTCAAGCAGTAAACACCTCATCTCTAGTCAAGGTATTTATCCCCCAAGGGACATCCCTCAGTCCCTTCCTCTCTTCCCCAGCGGCAGTATCCAGACTCGAGACTTGGTCAGATAGTGCATCGGAGGAAACTACATCCTCATCCCCCAGCCAAAGATCACAACGGGATCCTGACTCTCCCAGCTCGGTCTCCCCGGCAACTATCAATTTCTCTCCAGTAGATCTACATCGAGAATCCCCGTGGGCGCCTCCAAATTTCCTCGGCGGGATCTACATACAAGGTTCCCAGGATCGCCTCCCGATTCTCCTCGGCGGGGTATATATGAGATCTCCAACAACGAGCTTCTCAATCTCTACCTTCCTCAACAATATCTAGGCCCAAGACTTGGTCGATAGTGCATCGGAGGAATCCGGGATATCTTTCTTCTCCTTCAAAGCGGGTTCTCACTACTCGAATCCCAAGGTCGAAATCCTCAAACAGAACATCCGCATCTTCTTCAAGATGGATATGTTTTGAAATACCACAACATCTATCATTTATACATTACTCATAAAGTCATAATTCATGCATGCGTCATTCATATACATCATGCATCATACTTTGCATAAGACTAACAAATATTCTATCAAAGTTTCTCTTGTTTTTTCAAACAATTGAAAGTCACTTCGACGGTGGTCGAGTTAAGCCCGAATCGACGGAAAACTATCGAAAGACCACCCTAGTTGTCCTCTAACGTCGGTCCAGATTAAGCCCGAATCGGGAAAACTATCGAAAGACCGCCTTGGTTGTCCTCCGATGGTCGAGATTAAGCCGGATCGACGGAAAACTATCCGAAAGCGCCTCGGTTATCCTCCGATAACAGGCAATGGATCAACACCCGATGCACAACAGGGAAGCTATCCACATTTTTGCCAACTACTATTTCCCTCAGAGTAATCAGCACGAAGATTTATTCTGATTCCTTATTATCAACAGTGACTACAGAGTCTAGCGTACGACTCAGTTGCCTTGGATGGCATCTTAAGCCCATCTCCGACTATTTGGCAACAGTGCTTCACTTTCAAAATGCTGCATATATGGTTAAAAATCAATACAAGCCAATAACTTCATTCAAAATGAACACGAAGTCTAACGTATGATTCCCTCCGGATGGCATCTTAAGCCCATCTCCTTTCCTTTCCAGGAGCGCCCACAGAACCTAGCGTGCGGCTCACTTTCCAGCAATCCTCCTGACATCAAGTCTAACGTACGACTCATTCCCCAGCTTCTCCAAATGGCATCTGTAAGCCCATTCCCGCATCATCAGCCAACCGCGAGTGCAAATTTTCAGGTGTACTCGAGTGTTCAATCATCTTCTACCTCCAGGTCACGAAAGACAAGCGTGTCAATCTAACCCTCCGGTACAAGAGGATTGAACAGGGGCAGCTGTCATACCCCAAAATTTGCCCTCCATCTACTCAAGAGATTTCATACATCTATACTCAAGGATTCCTCGAGTTGATCGGACAAACTCTCTCTTAGACAATCAACCCAAACTAGGGTTTGGTATCTCTCAGGTCAAGATGGACTTCCAATATCTCCAATGGTCTTCATGCCTCCTCATATGCTTCAAAGATTCTCCATGTCAAGTTTCAAGCTTCACAAGTCAAGTTTCCTCAGATAATTGCTCAGATGGTTGAAAATCAGTTGTATTGGACAAAAGTCAACGTGGTCAACATACAGTCAAACTTCATAATTTTGGTCAACATCCTCATTTTGAAGTTACATTCATCATTTGATCAAGGGTTGATCATGATTCATCAAGAAAACTCAAGATTTGCTCAAAGTCAAACTTTCTAAATTAGGGTTTCTAGGTGAAAAGTCAATGAACTTTGATGATCATAACTTTCTCATACTTTCTCGAAATTTTCCACCACCTCTTGTTTTGAAGGAAATCCAATTCTCTACAACTTCATGTCTCACAAGAATGTCCAAAAATGCTTCATTTGAGAGGTATAGCTCAAAACATTCTGGTCATTTCAAAGTCAACAAAAAGTCAACTTTTGTTTTGAAGATATATTGAGCATGGAAACTCCAATTGATATGAGACCAAAAGGTTGGTTAGAGGACTCTTAGAGCTTTCCAAAAGTCCAAGAACACTCAAAATGTGGAAAATTGAGCAAGATACACTATTCGAAGTTGGGCAATTTTGAATGATTGCACAAAAGGACATTTTGGTCAAAATGCAAAATTTTCCAAATGGGCCTAAAATCTTTTGATCCAAACTTGTTCATGACATTATTCTTGACCCATAAATGCTTGGCCTTGGTAATTTTCTATTTTTATGATTTATATTTGAATTTTATAACATTTAATTCAAAAATAAATTATATAAAATATGAAAATTAAGTATTTTCAAAAGTGATTTTATATCTTCCTTAATGTCCAAGATAGCCCAATACTCTTGCCAAATTCGTGCATAATCAAGCATTGAAGAGGAAATCAAATTTTCTTCAAGAAAATTGATTTCATTTGAAAAATTGAATGCTTCCAAATCATATCTTTTTTCACTCTTTTTTCTTTTCAAATCTCTTCTATAAATACTCAGCAGTGTGTACAAGCATGGACACGAAACCCTAGTTCTTGCAAAAAAAAATTCAAGAAACTTTGAAAAATCGAATTTTATTTCCAGCCTTTCTCAGCCTCTTCCAGCCATCCAAACGTGTTCAGGGGGTAAGTATGAGTAAGAATACATCATTGTTATGGATCAAAGCAAGCTAAATCGATGCATATCCATACATACATATTCAATATTTTCTTGATTTTGCACTTTTATTATCTGCTCGTTTTCATTGATTCTAATGCTTTTATCATGATCATGAGATGCCAAGGGATCGATCTGGGCAATCGCTGCTGAGTTTGAACGTCAAAATCGTGAGATGCCATGTTTAGGGCTTTTCGGACTGTTGAGCTTGGTCGATAGATTGCGGTGTTTTCAATCAAACCGACCACCAATGGATTCGTAGGGTCCGATTTAGGGATAGGGTCTTTCTTTTCCATTTATTTGCGTATTTTTCTTGTTTGATTTCAAGTCACCGGAGAAAGGGCGTCGTCGACTGGTTTGACTCCGGCGATGCATGGGTGGCACGATCGTGCGTTCTGATTCGCCCTCTCTTTCCACCTGGGCCCCACGCGTGTTGACTCTGATTTTCCAAATACTCCTGACGCGTCATCACTCAAAAGCTTTGGATTTTGTCTTTTCCAACACAAAGTGCAAGCTGGCCTGGTGGTTAAGGCATTCACTGTTTCCAAATACTCTCCCATGTCCTGAGTTCGAATCCTGCTTGCACCGGTTTTGTTTTGTTTTCATAAACTTTCAACTTTTCAATATTTTTCTATTTTCTTTTTATTTTCAATATTTGCATGTTATTTTAATTTATTTTCATATTTTATTTCTGCATTAAAAAATCATCGAAAATTAATTTTCTTTTTACATTATTCTCATAAAATCTTTATTTAATTTAATACATTAAGAAATATAATTTTGCATGCATATTTATTTTTATTTATAATTTTGCATTTAAATCACTTTTAATTCATTTTAAATTATTAAATTGCATCTAAAAAATCCCAAAAAATTATTTTAGCATATTTATATTATTTCCAGCATGTCATATTTTTTCCAATTAAAAATTTGCATTTTTTCTAACATTTTCTCTTATCTCGATTTCATCATATTTTCCGATTTCTCGTTCGTTTCACAGGTTCTTCCAATTCGGACGTTTCTTTACCGTTTTCATTTTATTTTCCAATAATGTAACTGTATATGGGATGTAATAGTTTAAATTAGGTTTTTATTTTCTACAAGTTTAAATTATGTATCTGCCCCAAAGCCTTGTAATAGCGTAGGACATTTACCTTTCCGCATCTTTACATTCCGCATTTTAATTTCCGCACTCTATCAATTACTAGTAACTAGGCGTGTATGGCAAGATAACAATGAACATAGCCCACTAATTTGCAAGATAAAATACTTGAAATCAACACACTTCTATCACACGCACCCTTAGGGTAATTCTCTCGTTGCCTTTGCGAATTCAAAATGGTCACGTCCCTCGAACGTAGAGGTATTCTAGCACCGTTGCCTTCCAAACAAATCATCATAGTCCCTTCGATACAAAGATCATAAGACCCACGATGTCGCCTCCGAATACATGATCTTGACCCTCGATTGTCGCCTACGAAAATGATGATAGTCCCGAATGTGCTAGGATACTTCCTACAAGTTGCTTTCTATGACCATCCGATGTCCCCGAGTGTCCCATTTACATCCAGCGAATGGAGCTACCTACTAACTAATGGTACGGCTAGCGCTATTCTAAAGGAACGTAGAAGTCAACGACCAATTCGAGTGGGTAATAAGTCTTTAGTTGCTCGCTCTATCAAATGCTTTTCACACCACACTCTTTTTCAAAGTTCAAAATTCTTTTCAAAACAAAAACATTTAGAACACTTTGTATACACTCCTACATGAGTCATTACAAAGTCAAAGCGAAATGCCTTTTTCAAACATTTTTTCAAACACAAAGCAATTTTAAAAGGTAATCTAGAGCAACTAAGAGCCCGTAGATAACTACGGATGGAAAGGGGTGCTAATACCTTCCCTTTTCATAACCATTCTCCCGAATTCAGAATCTAACGGAGGTCTTTCTCTGTACTTTTACCTTCCCTTAATTAGATAAAAATAAAAGTCGGTGGCGACTCTTGCTATCCGCACATTTGGATACAAAAATCCTACAAAGTCAGTTCACCGTATTACAGTAATGATAAAACATTTTGAGCAAGTTAAAATCATAAAAAAATATGCATTTATGTGAAAAACCATGTTTGGAGTTGACTCCCTCGTGTTAGAAGTCGACTCCAAACTGAAAGCAGTTTGAAAGAAAACTCTCTGGTCAAAAGGAGTCGATACATAAGAAGTTTGGAATTGACACACAACACTAAGGAATCGAATCCCTCAAGATGTGGGTCGAATCCCACTAAAAGCGTTCTTACATATTAATTCTTTGGTCCAAAGGAGTCAACTCCCATGTATCTGAAGTCATTACATAACACGAAGGAGTTGATTCCCACGTGTGTGTATCGACTCATACTGAAGATTTTTTAATAAATTATTTTATGTCCAAAAAGAGTAGACTCTCAGTTTGTATAGGTCGACTCCCTTGCCCTTAAGATTCGACTCCTACTTCAAATAGGTTGGCTCTCACTGATCAAAATTTTGTGAGAAACCCTTTACATAATGTGTGCAATAATGTTAGATAGTTTTGAATGATAGCAAATATATCTGTTTGATTGTCTAATTGATTCAATTTACATGTGTGCTTGTATGATCAAATGATAACATGCATAAAAGTGGTCAAAGTATTATTTTAGTCATGTACTAACCTCTTGGGTCGATACAAAAAGGCATGCATCGATACAGATACCTTTCTGACTTCATAAAAACAATTTTCCTTCAGTATGAGTCGACTCATACGAGTTTTGTGTCGATACATGTGAGTTTGATGGCTCAAGATTTTAAGCCTTGCATCGACACATATAACTATGGATCGACTCGTACGTATCTTGTGTCAATACATACCATTTTACATCGATACATATTATATATATATATATATATATATATATCAAAAATTGGGATTCAGTTTTGTTTGTTTTTTGCATCAATACATAATCATTTGTATCAATACATAAGTTGACTTGTGTCGACACATACGAAACTTGTATCGACACATACTGATCTCAACTTTCTGAAATTAATTCCAATACAGTATGCATCAATACATAAGCTCTTGCATCAATACATAATTTCACTTGCATCGACCCATACGTGCTATGCATCGACTCATACTTTAATTTGATTTATGGAAATCATTTTAATAACAATATGTATTGATACATAACTGTTTGTATCGACTCATATGTCACTTAACCCTTTGGAAACAATTTTAATACAATATGCATCGATACAAAATCACTTGTATTAATACATTGAGTGACTTGTGTCGACTCATACGAAGTTTAATGACTCATAGGTCTGTTTTGCTTAACATGTTTTTGGTTTCAATATAAAAGCAGTTTTACAATTTAGTTTGACAGGTGTCACAAATACAATTGGTGAACATCCTTTTTCCGAGCACATAGAAACCTGAAAGAGACTTCATCTTCATCATCTTCTCAATCACCTTGGTTCAAGAACATTAACACATAATTATCATTGTTTGTTGGATCAAGGGATCAAAGAGATAACGTTCAGTGGTATGATCGGTGCTATAGCTGAGTTGAAGATTCGAAGGGGGTTTCGAGGACAAACCAGAAGGTTTGTCCAGCAAGAACGGAGGTGTTTGATAAGTGCCAAATTTTGGTTATTTTGTATATATGTTTAGTGGCACTTATCAGTTCTTTTGTTGATATTCTTCGAATAAATCCCCCACTTTTTGTATAAATGTGTACATAATAAAATAATTGAGTTTTTGTGTAAATATTGTATCATTTAATAGTTTTTCATCTCTTTTATAGGTATTCATTCATAATTGGAGCATTGAGTAATAAAGTGTCGAAGACACGGCTTCAAACGCATGATTTTGAGCAATAAAAGAGAACACATAAAGCAAAGAATAAGTTTTTCAAATATTTCAAAGTCAGAAAAGCTTGATATTTATTCATGGTTATATAGAGCATTGAATAAGCTTTCCAACGCTTCAAACTGGGCGCAATTCCGAGTTACGATTCTCAAGATATGGCAAAAACAAGATGCTGATTTTTTTCAGGACAGTGCAGGCCACGCTCAGCGCGAAAATACCGGGCTTAGCGCGCCCTGCGATATCAGAATTCTTTAAAAGGGGCTAAAAACACATTTTTAGGTCATGGGTTGGGTATTTTTGAGTCCCAACACCATCAACATCACTTTTTGGTCTAGAGAGCTTAGAAAACAACATTGGAGCTTGCATTTTGATGATCCGGGGATCGAATCCCTCATCGATTGGTGTTGACAAACCAAGAAATGTTTGGTTCCTCTTCTTCTCTTCTCTTTGTAATCTCTTTTGTTGGGTTTTTTATGTATATCTACTCTAACTCATGTATATTTGTCGCCCTTGGCGTTGTATAAAATTTGCTTTACGAATCTGTGTTGGTGATTATCTTGGGTTTTTACTCTATGTTAGGGATTTGAGCTTTACTAGAGATAGATTGCTTAGATTCTTACTTAGGATGATTATTTGTTAGTTTCTAAATGCTAGAAATGGGTTTAGAGCTGACATTCACTATAGAGTATCTAATTTTAATGCCTCTGCGTTGGTGAAGTAAGCTAGAGATGGGTATGGAGGTGACGTAGTTGACTTCTGTGTTGTTGAGATAGGCCAGAAATGGATATCGAGGTGATTCGGGAGGATTCTCAATTTGGGTTAGAAATAACTTAGGTTGTGAGAGGTATGTGATGACACAAACGAGTATCGTAGGTAAGTATAACATGGGTGGTAGATTTAAGTGCTGTGAATAGTTTACATTTGTTCGGACAAGTATCTATCCTTTATACTTTTGTTCATTTACTTTTTGTCTTTTATTTTCAACCTATTTAATCTCAAACTCATTAACGAATTAATTATCGAACGACGAATCAATAACCAATCTCTATGGACACGATACGATATAACCTAACCGATATATATCACCCGGTAAAAATAAATACCAAACTCTTTGCTTGCCGCTCTCTACCGCAACAACAAAATGGCGCCGTTGCCGGGGATTGGTTTTATTGTTTATGTATTGCGATAATTCCGTTGTTTTTGAGTTTTGTAATTATGTATATGTTGTATAGACTTTGTATATGAACTTGTTTATTGTTACTTGTACATGTTATGTGTTTACTTTCCATACTTGTGCATATTTGTGATTTTCTTTGTTTTCATGTGATGTTATGAATTGTCTCGTACTCGTAACGTTTGTTGTGTGGTTGTTAGGAAACTTTCTTTAGGTTTGCGTGGTGTGGCAATACCATGGAATGACGAGAGGAGGTTACTAGTGCTTGCACAATAAAGGCGTCGAGCTTACGACGTAAAACAAGCATGTTTGTTTATGTTTGTTTATGTGTGTGGTGACTTGTGTTTTAACAAGTTGAAATAAGACTTGTTCTTAATTTTAAATCTTCACTTTTCAACTTGTTAATTCATTGTCACCAAGTTTTCGTATTGTAATTTGCTTTTGTTTCGTACGTAAATTGTGTTTTTCTCGAGCTTGTCGTGTTTAGCTTGAGGAGTTTTGTTTGTTGTAAATATTGTAAATATTGTAAATTTTGTTTTTCTAATTCTTTTTTTGTTGTTTGGACTCAAATTTTGGTCCGGTAACTTGAAGACTTTTGAGGTGATTTTTCCGAGTTTGATCGTTTCAACTCGCGGATGTATGGTAATGATAGTTTTCAAAGTTGGTACACGTCAGGTACTCGTTTATCGCTTTCTATAGCATAACATGTTTAGGAAATTTATCATTTGTGTAGTTACCATGCTATTCATTCTTTTTGCATTACTTGCTCATGAATTGAATCACTTTAGTACCATTTTTAACCATAAATGTGAGGAAGCTTTCCATTGTTTACATATGAGAGTCCACATTCTTGTTTTAACTGGATTTTATTATGCTTAATCTTTTGTTTTGTGTTGATTGTATGATTGCAAGAAAATGATCAAGGCATTTTGTTGATTTTGAGCATAACTACCTTGGCCAAATATTCAATTCACCTTGTGAGTGTGTGAACCTTTGTTAACCTCTTTGAACTTTTATCAACATCCAATTTTATTTGAACTTGATGCTTGTCTATGAGTGTCAATTAACTTTTTTTTGTATCGATGTTGATTTCTTTGTTTCTTGAACCCTCAATTATATGTTGTTGTATGGATTTTTACCTTGCCTTAGAAATTAAGGAGTATTCACACATTAATGTTGGTTGAATTCAAGTTGGAGAGAGAAATGTTTATGTACTTATATTGTGGTTGGTATAAGGTTAAGAGAAAAGAAAAAGAAAAGAAAAAGTGAAAAAGAAAGATTAGAAAAAGAAAGAAAAAAGAGAAAAGCTTTGAAAATGAAAAACAAAAAGAGTATGAATAATGTTGTGTTAATAAGTAATGTGTTTTGGTGTGAAATTTGTGATGAAGAAGAAGTTTGATTGAAATTGTATTGTTTGAAACTTTGTGAGTTGATCACTCCCTTAGGTTTAGGCAAGTTTTTGTTTCGATTAGCTTTAGGACTTATCACTTGTTTGTTAACCAAGCCACATTACAACCTTGAAAAGCCCTTGTGATTCTTGCATTTGTATTTTCAATACGTTTTTGGATGAATGCATAATTTAGTCTATTGTTTGCAAGATTGTGGAGGAGTGTTTTTTATCCCTCACCTTTGTGTGTTCTTCATCTATCGATGAATTTTTGCTAGGTGTGATTCATGATTGAGTTTGTTTTGTTTTAGAATATTTTGCATGATTTTTGTACTTAGAATTTATTTCATTTATATGTTGTCGTTGTAGGAATGTGGTAAGTAAGTATTTTGCGTGTACATTTTTCGTTTGAACCATACATTTGTTTTTCGTTTTAAAAATTTGTTGATTCGTGATTATTTGATTATCATTCTTTGTTTCTTTGAGTTATTTGACTTTGTTTGAGGACAAACAATGTTTCAAGTTGGGGAGAGTTGATAAGTGCCAAATTTTAGTTATTTTGTATATATGTTTAGTGGAACTTATCAGTTCTTTTGTTGATATTCTTCGAATAAATCCCCCGCCTTTTGTATAAATGTGTACATAATAAAATAATTAAGTTTTTGTGTAAATATTGTATCATTTAATAGTTTTTCATCTCTTTTATAGGTATTCATTCATAATTGGAGCATTGAGTAATAAAGTGTCGAAGACACGGCTTCAAACGCATGATTTTGAGCAATAAAAGAGAACACATAAAGCAAAGAATAAGTTTTTCAAATATTTCAAAGTCAGAAAAGCTTGATATTTATTCATGGTTATATAGAGCATTGAATAAGCTTTCCAACGCTTCAAACTGGGCGCAATTCCGAGTTACGATTCTCAAGATATGGCAAAAACAAGATGCTGATTTTTTTCAGGACAGTGCAGGCCACGCTCAGCGCGAAAATACCGGGCTTAGCGCGCCCTGCGATATCAGAATTCTTTAAAAGGGGCTAAAAACACATTTTTAGGTCATGGGTTGGGTATTTTTGAGTCCCAACACCATCAACATCACTTTTTGGTCTAGAGAGCTTAGAAAACAACATTGGAGCTTGCATTTTGATGATCCGGGATCGAATCCCTCATCGATTGGTGTTGACAAACCAAGAAATGTTTGGTTCCTCTTCTTCTCTTCTCTTTGTAATCTCTTTTGTTGGGTTTTTTATGTATATCTACTCTAACTCATGTATATTTGTCGCCCTTGGCGTTGTATAAAGTTTGCTTTACAAATCTGTGTTGGTGATTGTCTTGGGTTTTTACTCTATGTTAGGGATTTAAGCTTACTAGAGATAAATTGCTTAGATTCTTACCTAGGATGATTATTTGTTAGTTTCTGAATGCTAGAAATGGGTTTAGAGCTGACATTCACTATAGAGTATCTAATTTTAATGCCTTTGCATTGGTGAAGTAAGCTAGAGATGGGTATGGAGGTGACGCAATTGACTTCTGTGTTGTTGAGATAGGCCAGAAATGGATATCGAGGTGATTCGGGAGGATTCTCAATTTGAGTTAGAAATAGCTTAGGTTGTGAGAGGTATGTGATGACACAAACGAGTATCGTAGGCCGAGTATAATATGGGTGGTAGATTTAAGTCTGTGACGAATAGTTTACATTTGTTCCGGACAAGTTGTCTATCCTTTATACTTTTTGTTCATTTACTTTTTGTCTTTTATTTTCAACCTATTTAATCTCAAAATCATTAACGAATTAATTGTTGAACGACGAATCAATAACAAATCTCTATGGATACGATACGATATAACCTAACCGGTATATATCACCCGGTAAAAATAAATACCAAACTCTTTGCTTGCCGCTCTCTACCGCAGCAACAGTGTTCTTGTGGGTTTGTTAGTCACGATTACACAGAGCAGATTCACCCGTAATGTAGGGTTTGAAGATCGGGGTGATCTTGCAAATAGGTCGTGGAACCGGTGAATTGTTTGTGTATCTTGCAGGTGTGTTCTTGATTAGCTCAGATCCAAAGAAAGTTGATACAAGAAGAAGATCTGTGGAATTTGTTTTTCTGTCTTTGTATTGCAACCTTGTAAACAATTTTCAGCATATTGATATAGATGGTTCTCAATTCCAATTTGGAAATTGAGAGGGAGACGTACCCACACGCGAGGACGAACATGGGGACTTCCTTATCAAACTGCTATGCGTATCGTACTCTTTCTCTTTCTCTCTTTACTTTTGCAATACGTTTGTGATTCAATTGGTGTGCAATTTTCTGTTCATTGATACAAGGCTGGAAGAAACTCTTTATCAAAACTCCATTGCCATTGATTATTGAACAAGCATACTCCAACTGTTTGACAAAAGTGCTAGCTTGATTTTATTCATTGGAAATAGTGTTATAGTGATAAGTGCATTAATTCAAAATAAGTTCTGTGTTAATTCTTATTTCTCGTCTCAATTAAAATCCAATAACTTATCGCATGTTCGGTTTTCTAGTAGACGGTTCAGAATAGACGGAAGTCAATTCAAGACCGTTTGTCGCTTTTCGTAAGTTTTATCATTAACTCTGATAAATAAATTTTAATCCGTAATAATAAAAAGGTGATCTATTCACCCCCCTCTCGATCACTTGTCAAACCGTCTAACAAATTTCTAATTTTTTAATTTTGCAAACCTATTTTTTTTATGCTTTCTCATTCACAAACACATACACACACACAAAAATATTTGTTGTAAAACCAACCTTGTCACTTAAAGATTCTGTCATTTTAGACATTGTAAACTTGAGGATTTTGTCATTTAAAACCCTATGGAACTTGACTGGGCAAGGTTTGTTTTAAAAAAAAAGATTACAGGATTTAAAAGACATAATGTTTAAGTGGCAAGGTTTTTTTAAAAACAAAAACTTTACGAGGTTTAAAACAACATAATCTTCAAGTGGCAAGGTTGATTTTACAATTTTTTAAGGGGATAAACAAGAAATAACCTATATGATAGGTGGATAAAATGATATTAACCCTATAATAAATCATATAAATTCACCAACACTCCAAAATAAATAAATAAAAGCAATTAAAATTTAATTAAATAATTAATTAAAAATTTTAGGCGTTACACTTCTCGTCGCTGTGAGCAAGTCCACACCACAAAAAATATAGTATACGCTAAATTAGGCCTCTGAATCCTAATGCAGAAGAACACACACACACATATATATATATATATATATATATATATATATATATATATATATATATATATATATATATATATATATATATATATATATATATATATATATATATATATATATATATATATATATATATATATATACTTTTTGACATATTGTATTTTTTGACCATTACATATCTTAATTAAAAATTTGTTTTAAAAATAAAAATGAGATAAAATTTAATTCAAAGAGATATATAGAGTAAAAGTAAGACTAAGCGATTTATATAACAATTTATTATTATAAAATATTTAAAATTTAATTTATATTATTTTGTATTATTTTATTATAAAAATTCAATGAATTCAAAATATTTATTAACATTTTAAAATAGATTGAATCCGTCTAAAACTTTATACTGATAAAATTTCAAGCTGATAAAACAAATAAATTTGAATCTCTTTGGTGAGACAAAATTTTGAGCTCATGTCTTATAGCTTATAAGCTCATATGATATTTTAGACTTGTTTGGTAACAGTCTTTTCATCACGAGCTTATAGCTTATTTTCCAGACGCTATTTTAAATAACGTTTTAGTTTATAACTTATAGCTTATTATTTTTTCTTCCTTTTTTATCTTTATTATTTGGCTTAAATGCACTTTTGGTCCCCTTTTATTAATTTTCTAAACATTTTAGTCCCCCTATAAAAAAATCCAACTATTAAGTCCCCCAATATTGTATTTTATGTTTTTTTTAGGTCCCCATAACAAAATAGTTTAATTTGCATATGTGACATTGAAATTATGAGATGACATTTTTTAATTGTTGTCACGTCATTAAAAATAGACCAAAAAACATATATTTTAGAATTAAAATTTATAATATATAATTTTTAAATAAATATTTATAAACAAAAATAACTAAAATAATTAAAAACGTTTAATTATTATAAAAAAAACTTAAAAAAAATTTAAATATTTATAATAACGTGACATCAATTAAAAAAAATGTCACTTCATAATTTCAATGCCACCTATGCAAATTAGACTATCTTATCATAGGAGACCACTAAAAAAATTGAAATATGATGTTGGAGGACCTAATAATTTGGTTTTTTTATAGAGAGACTAAAATGTTAAAAAAATTAATATAGGAGGACCAAAAGTGTATTTAAGCCTTATTATTTTAACAAAAATCCACTTTTATCACCAATAATTTATTTTAATTTAAAATAAAATAATTACATATTAAATATCTTTTATGTTATTTTACATTTATAAGTTAGTTGAATCGCTAATATTATCAAACACTTCAATTAGCTTATCAACCATCAGTCTCAACTATCAACTATAAATTATAAAGTATTAGTTATGGACCATCAGTTATAAATTATAAACTATCAATTAATTTATCAGTCAACTATTATTTTACTAAACAGATCCTAAATCAAATTTATCAAATAATTTTTACATAATAGATAAATTCAATTATAACCCTAACCTTTTTTTATTGAGAAAAAAAATGTACCGATAATGTAAAATATATTTTCACTGTTAACTAATAAGAAATATGAATCAAATAAATCTCATTTATATTTTTAAAATACATAAACAACATAATAAATATAAGAGTTTTGATTTATATTAAAAATGTACTATCTTTAAACTCTTGCACTATCTCTAAATTATTTTTTATTATATCTGATTCTTTTTATAAGATTTTTTTTTAAGTTTATTAGACAATCAATCAATCCAGATTATATATTAAGGTTTAATTGTTATGCATTGTTAATATAAATTTTATTACACCATTATAATTATAATATTTTTAAAAAATAAAATTGAATTTATTAACTGTAAAAATAAAAATTAATTAATTAATAATTGTGATTAACCGTGTGTAATTCAATTAAATTCATATTAAATGAGATTAGAGGAAATATATATATTTTTATTAATACATTTAACTTGAGAGAAAGAGAGACAGCACGTGTCTTTTGTTATTGTTTGGTACTTTCAATACATACTGAGATTTCAAACAAACACTTCTCTCTTTACCTTAACACCTCCACTACCAAACCCCACATCACATTGTCTTCATATATTTTATACGACAGAACAAAATCATCAACAACAAAAAAACAACCAAATTTAACCTTACAAATATAATATTTTCAACTTTTTTTTAAATTTTAATTCCAAAATTTATCAGATTCCTAGGTATCATTCCTTTTCTTTTTTTGTCTACAAATTCACTTTCCCTTCTTATTTATTTATTATATTATATATTTATTTATTACTATTTTTTTAATTATTATCATTGTTGTTGTTTTTGCAGTGTTTGGTTCATATAAACCTTTCAAGATCTCACGGGGCATGATCAGAACCTAAAGACAAATTCTTTTTCATATAAACAGTGTCTTCAGGATCCCGACGTTAAAGGGTTGTCTCTGATTCCGTTTCTGTTTCCGTTTCTCTTTCGTTTGAGTTTAAGGTTTTTTCCTTGCCACCTTTAAGGTTTCGGTCGGAAAGTTTAGATTTTTCAGACACCCTTTTGATTTTTAGCCATGATTTCATCATTGAGACAACCTAGTATTTCGATCAGTGGTTCTGATGTTGTTTTAAGGAAAAGACATGCAACCCTAATTCAGTCACAACCACAATCGTTTTTACCTTTATTGTCGAGAGAGAAATCACAGAGATCTGTTGTTTCGTTGAAGAAGCCTCTTCATCTTGCATGTATTGGTGCTGGAAATTTTGGGTCAGTGGAGAAATTTGAATCAGATGAGAGTTTTGGGAAAAGTGATTTGGTCAAGTGTGGAGCTTATGAGGGTGATAGATCAGAGGTTGAAGGTAGTGGTGGTGGGGGAGCACCATCAGAGGCTGCTAAGAAGGTGAAAATTGGGATATATTTTGCGACTTGGTGGGCTTTGAATGTTGTGTTTAATATTTATAACAAGAAGGTTTTGAATGCGTATCCTTACCCTTGGCTTACTTCCACTCTTTCACTTGCTTGTGGATCACTTATGATGTTGATCTCTTGGGCTACTAGGATTGCTGAAGCTCCTAAGACTGATTTTGAGTTTTGGAAGACTTTGTTCCCTGTAAGTGTTTGATTTTGTTTCTGTGTTTGTTTGTTTAGAGGGAAAATGATTAATTGATCGTGTGAATTGAAAGGTTTGTTTTGTTTGCTTATATATTTGTTTTGTTTCCATAGAAAATTGTTCTATGAAACACCGACACTGATACGTCGACTCGACACTGATAATAGTTTGAAAAAATTGAACGTAATTAGAAGTGTCGTGTTGGTGTCTGACACAGATACGAACACACATATTGCAAATTTAATTGATGTTGAGGAACATTTATATAGCGAAATAGTTGAACAAATCACTATTGTTAGCAAAGTTATGTTAAATTGCGGCTATACCAGGGTTATAGAACTGTAGCATAGAGGAGTTTGTTTGTTATAAATGAACCGATTGTTGTTACAATTTGCGATTGCGATTGATAATTGGAATGGATTCAAAAAGTTATGTACCAATTTGGTTATTTTCAATCATTTTGAATGGATAGTGACTTTAGTATTTGATGTTTAAAACTACAGGTTGCTGTTGCGCACACGATTGGACATGTAGCGGCTACGGTTAGTATGTCCAAAGTTGCGGTGTCATTTACATATCATCAAGAGTGGCGAGCCTGCTTTTAGTGTTCTTGTTTGAGGTTTGTTTTGGGAGACCTTCCCTGTGCCGGTCTATCTGTCTTTACTTCCAATCATTGGTGGATGCGCACTTGCTGCTGTGACTGAGCTCAATTTCAATATGATCGGTAACGAACTCGTCTGATTATTTGTGTTGGAACATGTTTCTCGTGATTTTGCTGCAAGATATTCTGAATTAGTACTCTCCCGGTTTTTGATTTTATTGACTTTTTTGGTTTTGTTTTCAGGTTTTATGGGGGCTATGATATCAAATCTGGCATTTGTGTTCCGAAATATCTTTTCCAAAAAGGGGATGAAGGGAAAATCCGTTAGCGGAATGAATTACTATGCTTGTTTGTCTATTTTGTCCCTTGCAATTCTCACACCCTTTGCAATCGCTGTGGAAGGACCGGCAATGTGGGCTGCTGGATGGCAAACAGCTCTCTCTGAAATCGGACCCCAATTCATATGGTAATTACAAGATGAATATGCGGTTTGATGTTATGCATGTTATGTTTGTTATTAACACGGTTTTGTTCATGTTCATCTAAATCTGTATGCAAGTTTATTCAAGTTTATTCATAAGCACTTTTGCTATAAGCTGCAAATAAGTTGTTTATCCAAACAGGCCCTATATCTTTCGTCTGTCTGATCTAATCTAATGAGAGAATGCGAAAATATTGTATATGGTTTAAATCATTGATTCATTTGATTTCCAAACACATGCATAACATTGGTATGAAAGGTCGAATGGACCGAAAGAACTTCAGGGTTCAATTTTTATTATGTGATTATGACAGAATTAATGCTACGTTATACATGAAAAATGTTCTTTTGTGACAGAAAACCGAGTTCGTTTGTTTTTCTGATTGAATAATCTGTTTATTCACCTTTGTTTATCATTTTGTTCGGAATGCACGACCTCTCGATATTATGACTAAAACTATGATTCGTAAATGTATGCAACAGGTGGGTGGCAGCTCAGAGTATATTCTATCATCTATACAATCAGGTGTCTTACATGTCGTTGGACGAGATCTCTCCTTTGACATTTAGCATTGGAAACACCATGAAACGTATATCTGTCATCGTATCTTCAATTATCATCTTCCACACACCAATTCAGCCCGTCAATGCTCTGGGAGCCGCAATTGCCGTCTTTGGAACCTTCTTATACTCACAGGTATGCTCTCATCAGTTTTTATTTTGATATATAGCACCGACACTTCATATTAAAGACATGTCTGGTGTTTGACATGTGTCAAATGTGTCTGACACGCATATTTCTACATTCAATCACTTTATTTTCTTAAATGATTACCATTTGTCGAGTCTGGCGTCCGTGTCTATCTTGATGCGCCATATTCCCCTAGTTGAGAAGTTAGGTGAATCAATTTTTTTATTGGCTGCTATTACATTGAATTGTCACCTAACTGTATTGGTTTGAAAACCCTACCACCAAATATTCTTTTTTCAAGTCAATGTCAACATGAGTTGGCTTGACTTTCTTTAGCTTCCATATTGGCTGCACCAAATTCTTTGAACACATGCTTTGGTTACCTTTACATTGAGGCTTCTAACAGGAGCTTCAAAGCTGGTGAACCACTAAAAATAGGTATCATGTGGGACCTTGAAAAATAGAGAAAAAGGAGAAGAAACAAAAGATGGGTTAGAAACAATTTAGAATATTGATTAGATTCTTTAAAGATAAACCACTTTTTTAATACATAAAAATGCATATTATCTGAGGGACACCTCGTGCAAGGGGTTGGTAGAACCATCAACTTCATTGATGATTTATAGGGGTATCAAACAGCATGTCAGGCAGGTCGGGGGAGGCAGAGATATTAAAGGGTCAAGACCTAAAACTTTGGCTCGTCCTAAAAAAATGCAGAAAAATGGGCATGTCAGGCTGGCCGGATACGTTTTGCCACCCCTAATGATTGTCAATTATGCAATTACACAATTATGCAATTACGCATGTTTCTGCGCATCTATCAACTGAGCTGGCTTACTGTGACAATTATTTATTTATTTTTATAGATTATATACATGATTGGTTCATATACTTATTCTCATTTTACTAATTTTTGCAGGCAAAACAATAGAGTTGAGTAATAAAGAAATCCTCATTTTCAAACCTACAAGTTGATTTTGGAACATTTGCTGCTGGATTTTTGTATGACTAGGATGATCTGGCTTTTTGTGCATCTGTAGATAATAAAAAATAATATGAATCAGAATAATGCTGCTGAGAAATATTATCATTAAACAGATGATTAGTAAGTTTTTTTGTTCTTGTTTTTTTTTTAATTTCTGTATTGCAATAAATATTTCTGTTTATCTATGCGAATAATAATTTCTCAAAACATTGTTTACTATAAGGAGTTTGTTTTATTTATAATGTGATGTGTTTATCTACTTAATGCTATCTTTTAATGTTTGTTAAAGATGCAACTTGGGATTAAAATAGTAATGCATTTTGTTTAATTGATTGTGACCCTTTCATTTTTATGCTCTTTGACCCTTTCTAAGTTTCCATGTGAACTCCGTCTTTTGAGAAAGTAACTTTTCACTTTTCTTAAGGACATGTTTTCTCTTAATTGTTGATCAATGCATTCTCAATTTGTTTGATAATTGCTTTCTCTTTTTTTGAAAAATGAATCTAGTTTAAATTATGATTTTTAATATTAAATTTTACTAAGAAAAATTTAATTATAAAAAATACTATTTAAATGTGCACCACTTTGTTATAAAAATAGTGTATCGCTTTATTTAATTTTAGAATTTAGTAATATACAAAATTATTTTAGATTCAAGTTATAAATTTAATCAATGGTTTGAGTTTGAATTCTTTTGAAAGTTTCATACATTTTTATACAAGTCTTTTTAAGATATTTGCCTTATTTTATTCAATACTAATATAAAATAACAAGATATTTTTAATAAAAGAAATTAGAAAGAATAATATTATCTTGTCCTTGAATATAAGTCTCCTTGAAACAAAATTTCTTATTAAAATAACTTTATTTTCAAATTATACATTAATTATTTCTTTTTACTAAATGTGTAGTCAATGTATTACTTTTTAATGTTAGTGTTTAACTAAATAATTGAAGAGTAAATTTAGAACAACAGTGTAGAAACAGTGAAATTATAGAATATCACTAACAATTTCTTTTATGGCTCTTGAAACTACTTTAAACATTTGAGATTTAAACTATTAGAAATAATCATAAATAATTGGAGATTAATCAATGTAAATATATTTTACATGCATCACAATCATTCGCATAACCATTTACAATATTTTATGTGATTAAAGAACAAGTTAAACATTTATAAAAATTTAAACTATTTATAAGCAATATTTTATGTTTTATGTGACTAAAGAAGAAAATGAACATCTATAAAAATTTAAGTGTTATGATTTATAGACGGTATAAAACTTCTTTATATTATTCTATTTTAATTAAATTCAAATAATAATTATTTAATAATAAATAAATTAAATATTAATAGTTTATATTTTAAATACAATGTATTAAGAATATAAGAGCTCTCATTTTTCTTAAGTAAATTAAATATTTATAATTTATATTTTAAATACTATGTATTAAGAATATAAAAGCTCTCAAGTAAATTAAATATTTATATTTATATTTTTTTTGGTGTAATTTCTATTTATATTTTAAATACTATGTATTAAGAATATAAAAGCTCTTATTTTTCTTTGAGTTAATATTACGTTTTTACATCTTGAAAAAATCATGAATTTCTAAATTTAAATTTATTAAATTTTAATCTATGCCTATGTAAGTTAGATATCGCATATTAAAATAAGTGATTCTATAATCTATGCCTATGTAATTATCTATTAATTTGAATTATGACATTTAATAAGACTTAAATAAATAAATAAATAAATCATGGGTTTTTAATTTTTGTTCATCTAAAATATTTTTAGAGACAAATATAAAAAAAAATTAATATTTAAAATTATTTTAAAAAAATACAAGAACGAAAATAATTTTTTTATTAATTTACATGATCAATTTAACTGTTTAAACTTTAAATAATATATAAAATTGTCAAATGATACTTATAATATAAATCTGAAAGAGAAAGAGAGAGAAAGAATTGCACCAGTTTCATGGAGGCTATGCATGAAGCTACTCCCACAAGATGGATAGAGCAAGCAAACATAAACCCTTATCTAATATTTGTTTAAAGAATTCTTTAATAGAGTGCCCTCTCAATGTTCTTCAAAACTCTGATTATAGAAAGCAGAAGATGGTAGAAACTTGATAAGGGGAAATAAACATGGTGAACTCATTACAGCTAAATTTTGGCAGGCACTAGTTTTATAAGGCTATGGTGATGATATTTTTTCTATGATTGAGGCGAGTTCATAATAAAACAAAATTGATGGATAAGGTTTTCATTAGTACTTAGTAATAACCACAACCTCAAAATTTTCCAAAATAATGTGGGTCACTTGATAAGTTCCTCACCAAGTTGATGAACATATTTATGTGCTTTTTTGTTTGTATGTATGCGGTTAAGTTTAGGATCAACCTTCTTTCTCCACCTTACATTTTAGAATAAATCATAGAGATTTTTAAATGTGTATTTTAGATATGGATAACTCTTCATTATGTACATTTTGTAGTAAAAAGTTTAAGTATTTATTTCATTATCTTAAATGTTAGTTAAAATTAGAGTTATTTTTATTTTGTTTTTGTTAATTGCATAGTGGCTATAAATTTACAAAGGGACACTTTTTGACACTTGAATGTATAAAAATCATTTCTCTTATCACTGTGAAGATGTTGGCACAAAACTTATCTCCGGGTACTTGTGGTCGAACTCTCTTCCACCAATATCTAGAATATGGTGATAGATCCAAGTTTGCATCAACATATATCAATCAGTAAATGTAAAAGTATCACATGCAGAAGGATTGGTTTATGGCCCAAGAGGCTCGTGAAGGTGGGGTAGTGTGGATCATTAGACGAGTCATATTTATATGTGATAGTCATTGAGAGGGGTGAGTGAAATGTAACGTGGATGTATATTTCAATAAATATTTGAGAACAATTAATAGAGGTTGGTGTCTTCAAGATAGTGCAAGAGGTTTTATTATGACAAGTACCTCTTTGGATGTTGGGTCTTATTCTATAATTAAAACAGAAGCCTTAGCTTTAAATTAGATGATTCAGAAAGTCATACAGATGCAGTGGGATAGTGTGATTTTTCAAAAGTGACTCTTTGTTGGTCATGCATGCCATCAACGCAAGATCGACGAGTAGTTCTGAGTTTAATATGATTATACTAGTATTAAGAATCTTGTTTTTTATCATAACTTTGAGATTAAGTTTGTAAAATGTCAAGCGAATCCATTGACTCATAGCTTAGCTAAAGTGACCAATTCTTAACCTAGACGTATGGACTAAGGGATGACAATGGGTCGGATCGGGTGCGGGTTTCACATACCCAAATCCGCACCCGAAATCACCACCCGAACCTAAACCCAAACCCAAAGACTATTCGGGTGACAAAATAACACTCACGCCCACAGTTGATTTCGGTTTTTCACCCAAACCAAACCCGCACCCGCACCAAAAATATAAAAATACAACAACAACAACATTAAAATTCGAAAAACAAAAATTCCATCAAGGTCTCTCAAAGAAATCAAGGAATTAAATTACAACTTTCCATCAAGTTTGGTAACATTACAATTAAAATTTAAGGTATTAAATTTTTACACTTATATATATTTAGCGGTACTTATATAATTTAATGCCTAAGCATGTGTGATTTCGGGTTTCGGATGTGGGTATGAGTGAACTTAAATCTGCACCCGAAATATTGGGTGGCACCCAAACCCGAACCCAAACCCAATCAACTCGGATTTTCACCTGTTGACTTGGGTTTGGGTGTGGGTGGGCCCTGTGGGTTTGGGTCTGCCTGCCACCCCTACGTATGGTTCTATATATGATAACTCCATGTATTAAACATTATTTTAATAAGAAATTTTTTTCACCCACCTAGTGGGTTTTTTCCACACCTCTGAAAAACCAAAAAATCCCTTCGTAATTGCACTTACGAATTCACCTTATTTTGTACGTTTTATTATTTTAAGCGTTGGCATTTGAGAAAATAAACTTATTTTGTAAGTGCACTTACGAATTCACCTTTTTGGGTGAATTCGTAAGTGCACTTACGAAATGTCCCTTTGTATACTAAAATGCTGCATGGTCACCTCTTCATACTATTTCATTCATTTTCTACAAAAACCCTCCAAATTTCACCCAAATTCAATATAATTTTTTTCTCCAAATCAAGTTTCAAGTGTGTGATCCTAGCAAAGTGAGCATTGGAAGCTACAATTTGAGGTAAACTTTCATCCCCTCAACCTACATTTGCTGCATTATTGTTGTTTCATAGTTGCAGAAAACAACGTCGCTTTGCAAGTACACTTGCGAAGTCCACCAGAAAAAATTCGCAAGTGTACTTGCAAAATGTTCCCTGATGCAGAAACAAAAATTCTATTTTAACAGAATCCATATGTTTTATATATTTTAGGTATGGTGCACCCCGACAACGTTGTCAAAGCTATTGTGAAGGTTCGAATCTGGACAGAGTGAGCATACACGATAAGTCGATTGTGGTCAAAGACGTAGATAAAATGATTGATGTTGTGATCGATAATGAAAATCAATTTCCAAATGGAAAAACTTTCAATACTCGTCATTAAATGGTTGATTATGTTAGAATGGAAGCTATCAAACTCGATTTTGGCATTGTGATTGCGAGGTCCGACAATGGGAGTAGTAATCGACAACCATTTATTATTTTGACATGCAAGAGAAGTGGAGCATACATTCCAAAAATACGCAATTTAAAACACGAAGACACGGGTTCAAGGAAATGTGGGTGTCCGTTCAAGTTGCACAGTTATTTTAGGGTGGATAATTTATGGAGGTTGACTATGATGTCCGAAATGCATAATCATGAGTTGGAGACCAAGTTACACGGGCATCCTATTGTTTGTCGGCTTAAGACAGAAGAGAAGAAATATGTTTCTGAATTGTCGTTGATCAAAGTTGCGCCTAGAAACATACTTTCTGGTTTGAAACGGAATAGAGCGGGATGTGTGTCAAATATAAAATTAGTTTATAATTATCGAAATAAACAACATGTTGCTCAAAGGGGCCCGAGGTCCGAAATGTAACATTTATTGAAATGTTTGGACGATAACAACTATGTTTCAAGACAAAGAGTTTGTGATGACAATGTAAGTGCCTGTGATATATTTTGGACGCATCCATCAAGTATCGATTTGTTCAATACATTTTTAACCGCTCTAATGATTGATTCGACGTACAAGACCAATAAATATAGGCTTCCACTTCTTGAAATTGTTGGTGTTACCTCTACGGACAAAACATTTTCGGTTAGTTTTTGTTTCATGGAATGTGAGAAGGAAGACAACGTCACTTGGGCGTTGGGTGTTTGCAAGACTTTGTTGAAAGATAAAAAAAACATGCCTTTGGTTATCATCACTGATCGAGATAACGCTCTTATGAATGCGGTTGCCACAATATTTCTGTCGTCAACCGCTTTACTATGTCGGTATCACATCACAAAAAATGTGAGAGCACGGCTAAAACTCGCAGTTGGCACCAAAGAGAAGAAAGACGAAGATGGACAAGCTGTCAAATCCGGTGTTGTGGTGGAGAAGATTATGAGTGCATGGATTGATATTCTTAATTCTTCTACTGAAGAGATGTATACTGCGAATGTGATCCACTTTAGGAATTTGTGTGTGGAATATCCCAATTTTTTGATATATGTTGAATCCATTATTCTTGATCAAGTGAAAGAGAAAGTGGTGTGTGCATGGACGGACCACATTAGACATTTGGGGAACACAATAATTTATAGAGTGGAATCCGCACATGCGACTTTGAAGAGGTGGTTAGGTGATAGTAAGGGAGACCTATGTAGAGATTGGGATGTTGTGAACCAAATGCTCATAAACCAACATAATAAAATTCAAACAACATTTGGTAGGAGCAAAATTGTATTGGAACACCGGTTCAAAGACAATACTCTTTATGCACAATTGATTCACAACATATCCCAGGCAGGATTGAATTTTATTTTTTATGAAGCAAAACAAGCGGAAACAACGGGACCCGATAGTTTGAAATGTGGGTGTACAATACAGACAACTTATGGGCTTCCATGTGCTTATATTATTTAACAAAAATCAAACTCAATTCCCCTATTCGAATGGATGAGATATGCACTCATTGGAAAGGGATTTGTTTCGATGATTACGAGCCAACAACGGAAGGTAGTTCCAACATTACCATCACAATCGAGTTGGAAGTCATAGTAGATCGTTTTTCAAAAGCGGATGCTGCTACAAAGTTGCACATTAAAGAACAATTGAGAAAAGTAGCATTTCTGAAAACAACCGATTTGAAGCCTCTGTCTCAACTGGTGAAAACTAAAGGTGCGCCAAAAAAGGTGAAAACTTCACAAGATGACAGTACAACCAAGTGTACGGTCTTATCACAAATTCGTCGATGAATTATTTCCAGATTCTCCAACCCCAAAATCCAAGGCAAGTGCTAAAAAATGAGCCAGAATTTCCAAACCACCTCGGACACCGACACCGCCACCGCCACCACCACCACCACCGATAATTTACATTAATGAGATGCCTTTATTTATGCACAAACACATTGAAAAAATCTTGGATGTGGGAAGCGACGGTAATTTTGGGTATCGGGTCGTATCCGCTTTGCTTGGCCAAGGAGAGGAGCAACACATTCTTGTTCGAAAAAAACTTATCTCGGAGTTGACCTTGCATAGTGAACTTTACACGCGCCTATACATGACAAAAGAAAAGTTTAATAAAATTCACCATGCTCTAGCTCCAAGTGTTACCGTCCATGCACCGGTTGAAAAATGGATGTGCTTCCCCGAAATGGGACATCTTATAGCAAGTGCTTATAATGTGGTGTGTGTCGACTTGACAACATATGGTTTTTTAGAAAAAAATTTCCTCTACAAGTTCCACCACCTATTAATTCATCCGGACGCATTGTGTGTGTTGGCTATCTAAGGTCATGCCATTTTGTTCAAGTATATTTGAAACCGGGTTGTCCTATTCCGGCCACATTCGTGGAATGTGTAACGCCCCGTTTTATTTAATATTATATTATATTAATATTTTTGAGTTACCGTTTGATGATTGTTTTGGCGACAATAATATTTATATTAATCGATATATTTATTAATATATTTGTCGACGTTTTGTTCGGTCTGATTTTTATTCCGTTCGGTTCGGTAAAATATTATTCAGACCGATATTTAATTTCCCATAGTTATTTTAATTAATTGGGTTAATAATATTATTAGATATTATTAGTGTGTTAATTAATAAGAATAATTAGGGGTGTGAGGACTAATTGATGAGAATTGGGTGTACACCCTTGGCTAGTACTAGAATCCATCATAAAACCATTATTTCCTCATTTTCTTTCCATTCCAACACAAAACCCAACTTAGAAACTTAGAGAGAACTAGAGGGTTTTGGAAGAAGAAGAAGAGAAAGAGCAAGCTAGGAGTTTGGATTGGTTGGAGCATCTTGCAATCATCCAAGCATTTGAGGTAAGGAGTTTGATTTTCCATTTCATATAGTTAGGGTTTGATAGATATGTTGTAGATTTATGAAAAATTGGTATTTTGATTCATTAGTTTTGGGTTGAGTGATTGTTGAAATAACTTAGAAAGGTTGAGTTAGGAGTATGGATTGTGGGTGTTTTATTGCTAGCTTGTAGGAACTAGAAGTTATAAAATGGAAATGAAGAAACTGTGAAAAAACCAGAAAACCTGTATGTACAAGGAACCGTGGAGAAGAAGATGAAGTGGAGGGCCTGAAGCATGGGAGGCGCCCACCTCACAAGAGAGGGCGGCCGTCCCAGCCTCCTAGGCGACCGCCTCCAGCTTCATAAACCCCCTGGGACGTGCGTCCCTTATGCTGGGAGAGGAAACAGATTTATGTGGTTTTTTGTTTTCTGTTTTCTACATAATCTTCTTCTGCATAATTTTTCATTCCAGCTGTCATAACTCAAAATTTGCCCTCCTACTTCTCGAGACATTTCCCATGTCCATGCTCAAGGATTTCACAAGGGTTGACCAGATAAACCCTCTCATAAGCAATCAACCCAAACTAGGGTTTTGCCATTCTCAAGTCAAGAGGGACATCCAACATTTCAAGTGGTCATCATGCCTCATCATATGCTTCAAAGAATCTCCATGTCAAGTTTCAAGCCTTACAAGTCAAGTTTTCTTAAACAATTGCTCAGATGGTTGAAAATCAATTGTATTGGACAAAAAGTCAACTATGGTCAACATACAGTCAAACTTCATAATTTTTGGTCAACATCAATATTTGAAGTTATATTCATCATTTGATCAAGGGTTGATCATGATTCATCAAGAAAAGTCAAGAATTGATCAAAAGTCAAAGTTTCTAAATTGGGCTTTCTTAGACGAAAGTCAACAGAACTTTGACCAAGCATAACTTTCACATACTTTATCAGAAATTTTTCCACTACAACTCATTTTGAAGAGAATTCAATTCTCTACAACTTCATGTCTCACAAGCTTGGGTAGAAAATGCTTCATTTGGAAGTTATGGATCAAAACATTACAGGTCATTTTAAAAGTCAACAAAAAGTCAACTTTTTGCAAAGAAGTGTTCATAAGCATGGAAACTTTAATGAATATGAAACCAAAAGGGATGTTTAGAGGACATCTTGAGCTTTCTAAAAAGTCTAAGAACACCCAAAAATGTTAAAAATTGAGCAAGATACACCTTGTCCAAGTGGAGCATTTTTTAGGAGGTGCACAAAGAGAAATACTTGACAAATGCAAATATTTTTCAATTGGGCTTATAATTTTATGATCCAAGCTGGATCTTAACATTATCCATGGTCTCCATACACCTTGCCATGCCTCCCTTCTAATTTATTTAATTTATTTTGGATTTAAAGCATTAAATTCAATTTTAAATTAAATAAAATACAAAAGCAAGGTATAAGATAAGTTAGGCTTGATTTCTACCTATCTTGAGGACCAAGGAAGTCCAAGAAACATGCCAAATTCGTGCAAGATGCTACAAGGAAGAAAAAAAGCAATTATGGAAAGATTTGATAAATATTTGCAAGAGAATATTTTTGCATTCAAAGCAATATATTCTCTCTTTATTTCTGATCAAATCTCATGCTCTATAAATACATAATGCATTCACAAGCACAAGAGGAAAAACCCCTGCCTCAAACACCAACCCTAAAAGTTCACAAATTTTTCATAAACTTGCAAAATTCAAAATCCTTTTTCCGGCCGTTTTCAAATCATTCCAAGCACTCCATTGTGCTCACGAGGTATCATTGAGTAAGTCAGCCAAGCGCCAACCACCTAAATCGTGTCATACATGAACATACATTTACATATCTTTTTGAAATTTGTTTTTTAATATTCATTGTGTTTTGTATGAAACTAACCATTGCAATGTGTTCTTGAGACATTATAGAACAGGTCTGGATGGTTACATGAAGCTCCTAACGACCGGAGCATGATTTGCCATTGTTAGGGAAAAACTGTTGAGAGCTTCGAAGCTCAGAATATAGGGGTTTTTAGGGCAAGCTGATACCACCATTGAACTCGCAGGGGTCGATTTAGGGGGGGTAGCCTTGATATCTTGTTTGAATTCTCTCTATTTTGTAGGTTTAAAAAAATCCCCAATCGGAGAAGATGACCGGAGGTCCGATCTGGCTTGAATTAGAAGAGAAGACCCTTGCATATGTGTTAATTCATGTAACTTAATTCATGGATGTATCTCCGCCCCAGCGGTTAACCTTGCGCGCATTAAGTCACTTGTTCCTAAGGGCATGGGTTCCAACCCTGCTTTTTGTCATAATTTCCATTCTTATTTTGCTAAATTTCAGGTTCTCCAGAAAACTTGCCCAGAAGCCACAACTTCTGGCCCTCCATCCACGCTATGCCCAGAGCTCCGACCGGGCGTGCTGCGGCCCAATGGCATACAGGCATCTCGGGCCGAAGCCCGAAACTCCAAGATTTTGGGCACCTCCAGCGCAAGAGCCCCCAGAAGTGTCTACTTCTGGGCACGATCAGCCAAAGGCTTCCTCAGAAGCTCTAGCTTCTGGGAGAGTGTCCTCCAGAAGCACTCTGACCCCCTTTTTTCTTATTTTCTTCATATTTTTCTTTTCTAATTTAATTTCTATTCAAATATTTTTCTAACACATTAAAAAATCATAAAAAATATTTTCTTTTTGCATTTAGGTTAGAAAAATACTTATTTAATTTTTAGCATAAAAATTATATTTTTGCATGCATATTTTAATTAATTGTTAATTAACCATAAAAATTGACTTTCAATTATTTTCCTTTACTAAAATCAATCAGAAAATTCCCAAAAAAATGTCTTATCATCTAATTAGGACTACTAACCTAAAAAACTTTTTTCCTAACTCAAAAAATCCTTTTTACTAACATGTTTTCTCTTATGCGAAACTCTTTTCTTTTCCGATTATTATGTATCTGCTTCCAGGTTGTAATAGCTAGGTTATTTTTCTCGCATTTCTTTTTTTCATATTATGTAGCTCATGGGATGTAATAGTTTTAATTAGGATTTTACTTTCCGCTCCTATATTATGTAACGCCCCAAAGCCATGTAATAGCGTAGGATTTACTTTCCATTTACTTTACCCATATAAGCCCGATAACTAGGCGTGTATGGCAAGATAAAACGAACGGATCACTTCTAATTCCAAGATAAAATATCTGAATTTAACACACTCTCTTCACATGCACCCCTAGGTAATTCTCTCGTTGCCTTACGAAACAAATGGTCAAGTCCTCGAACGTAGAGGTATCCTAGCACCGTTGCCTACAAACATATCATCATAGTCCCTTCGATACAAAAATCGTAGTCCCTCGATGTTGCCTACGAATACATGATCTAGTCCCTCGATTGTTGCCTACGAAAAGTGATGATCGTCTCTTTCGAATGTCCCTTCACATCCGACGAATAGGGTTACCTACCAACTAATGGTACAGATAACACTATTCTAAAGAAAAGTAAAACAACACGGAAACGACAGTTCTGAGTAGGTAATAAGACTTTTAGTTGCTTGCTCCATCAAAACATCTTTTCACACCTCACACTTTTACAAAGTTAAAACAGTTTTTCCAAAAACGAAACATTTCCAAACACTTTGTATACATTCCAGTGTGAATCATTACGAAGTCAAAGCAAATGCCTTTTTAAAACATTTTCAAACACACACACAGAAAGAAATTTTTTTAAAGATGATTGAAAGCAACTAAGAGTCCGTAGATAACTACGAATGGAAAGGGTGCTAATACCTTCCCTTTTCATAACCTTCTCCCGTACTCAGAATCTAACGAAGGTCTTTTCCTGTTCTTTTCACTTTCCCTTAATTGGATAAAAGAAAAGAAGGTGGCGACTCTTGCTATTTGCAACATTTGCGATCAAAAGCAAAACTATCCAATGTCAATTCTCCCGCCGTATTATAGAACTGGCGACTCTGTCGGGGAGACACCCTAAAGAGATAATAACTTAGGGATTTCTAGATCATCTTTACTGCTTTTTGTTTGACTTGCATGCTTTATCTTAAGGGTTGCTTAGGTATTATACTTGTGGGGGATCCTACACCCGGATCCAGGTTTCCTTAGGTAAGTAGCAATAAATCGTCGCAACCGTTAGGCGTATACCGAAACGGTCAACATGATGGCTACGTTAGTGCGACACTTTGGATGTCCCGATGCTCCTCATGTCAAGTTGAGGAAAGTATTTGGCTTCTGCGCGGTGTCACCAGCACTAAATCAACTTTTAGAACCCTAATTGACCCATCTTGGCCATTAGAAGGTAGTGAGATGGCCGACTTTGGTGCAGACTAAGGTTGGTTGATATCCGATGCTACGCTCATTAAGATCCGACTTTCGGGATGTTTCAGTCAACCACTTGGTAGTCGTATTGAAATAAAGCCTACGAGAAAGATCAATGATATGAGATTCCTAGAACCCGGTTACTATTATAGGACAGGATGAACCCACTCAAACGTTTGGTAGGGTAGTCACCTATACCTCATGCAAGCCTTAAACCTAGGGCTATTGTATGACTTGCTTGTGCGTGCTATCTGTTCAATCATGACATCATGACATCATAACATTGCATATCATTTCTAACTATTTCAAGGACCTATGGATTTATCTTTGCTCTATTTTGTAGGAATTATGGCTTCCAGAAAGACTATTCGAATCAACTTCATGGGTATACCTTCTCAGCTCAAAGAATTGGTTTCAGAAATTCTCGATCATGCTCAGTTCATCAAAAGACATGGTTATCTACTTGATTTGGTTATCTCCGGTTTTGAAGAGGATATGATGCACGTCTTATTCCAGTTCTTTGATCCGAAACATCATTGCTTTACATTCCCAGATTATCAATTGGTACCTACCTTGGAAGAGTTCTCTAAGCTACTCGGGATACCTATCCTTGATCAGACACCATTCACCGGTTCAGAAAAGGCTCCTAAGTACGAAGACATCGCAACAGCACTACATCTAAAGTGCTCAGACATTGAAGCCAATTTGGGAAACTAGAAGCAGAGTTAAGGGTTTGCTTGCTAAGTTCTTGATAAAGAAAGCTCGAGAATTCCTCAAAGCTATGAGTTTCCATGCATTCGAAGACATCTTGGGGTTGCTAGTCTATGGTTTGGTGCTGTTTCCTAATCCAGATCAGTTCATAGACGTGAACGCCATCAAGATATTCCTCACTCGTAATCCTGTGCCTACTTTGCTTGGAGACATTCTACATTCTCTCCACACTCGTACTATCAAAAGACAAGGAACTCTCATGTGTTGCATACCGTTACTTTCCAGGTGGTTTATTTTGCACCTTCCTCAATCAGTAATGAAGAACGAGCAAAGATTGAAGTGGTCTCAAAGACTGATGTCACTCTCTCATTCAGATATTCGTTGGTGTCTTTTCTCTCAAAAGGACTTCACATTCATTGAGCGTTGTGGAGAATTTCCTAATGTACCACTCCTTGGCATAAGGGAGGTATCACTTACAACCCTTCACTAGCTCTACGTCAGTTTGGTTATGCTCGAAGAGATGGTCCTCACGATATGCTTCTCCAAGACATTGCGTTCTACTACAACAACGATCTCCAAAACTACCGTCGAAGATTTGTACACGCTTGGGGCATGGTAAAGAAGACTGATACCAAGACTTTGGGACAAAAAAATTCCATTCCTTGGGAACCTTACCTCAAATGGGTGCGAGCTCGAGCTCAAAACCTCATGATGCCGTTTACACTTGTGCTACCAGTGATCATGGAACCTGTTGCTATAGGTGACGAACCCTATACTGTTCTCCATCCTGACATGCCTACTGATTTCGAAGACTTGAAGAGTTCTTGGATTCAACTAAAAGAAGAAAGGGATACATTCGAAGCTCAGTGCTATGCAAGCGAGAAGAAGGTACTAGAGTTGACCAAGCTACTTCACGAGGAGCGAAACATTAACGCCTACTTCAACACCAAGAGGAAGCGCCCATGGGAGACTTAGAGCTCTAGGAATTTGTTCTTTTATTTTTTCAAGCTATCTTTTATACTTAAAAAGGAAAAGAAAAAAAAAGAAAAAGAAAGAAACTAATAAAAGTTTGTTCATGCTTGTTTAACAAATTTAAATTCCTAAGGTCCTTGAAAATATTGCATTGCATTGCATAAACATCGCATATCATGGCATAACATTTCATAACAGGTACATTGAAGATCGGTTTTCTTATTTTCTCGCTATTTATTTTAGCAGAAAATGGCTCTTGAACAGACTGTCAAAGATCTCTAGGCTCAGAATGCTCAGTTCCAGGAAATGTTCACCAGCTTGGTCCAAGGCCAGAAAGACCAAGAAGCTCATCACCAGAAGGAAGAAGGTCATTGGTGTCCTCAACATGGGAAGACGTCATAAGGTCGGACCTAGGGTGGTCAGTCAGATAGAGCTCTCAGATAAGAGCGGTGAAACTGACGCAAGTGTCAAGAACAACGAAGGAAGCCAGAGTGAGTATGAAAACAGAGAAGAAGACTACCAGAATGAGCAATATTCTTTTGAGGATGATACAAACAACTTGAAGACCGTCTAAATGCTGTGGAAAATCTGAAGATTTCCGGGCTGAATTTTGATGATTTGAGTTTAGTCCCTAGTGTGGTGATTCCCCGCAAGTTCAAGGTTCCTACTTTTGCCAAGTATGATGGCGTCTCTTTTCCAAAGCTACATTTGAAGTCCTATGTTCGGAAGATCAATCCTCACACTGATGATAGGAAGCTATGGATCCATTACTTCCAAGAGAGTTTGTCGGAGCTCGGTTGGAGTGGTATTATCGATTAGAGTACCCACATCTATGCGGAATGACTTAGCGGATGCTTTCAAGCGATACGATACAACGAACTAGCACCCACTCGCATGCAACTACAAAGCATGTCTATGGGTCGTGACGAGAAGTTCAAAGAATATGCTCAGAAATGGAGAGATCTAGCAGGCAGACTTCAACCACCCTTGTCCAATAGGGAGTTTGTTGATATGTTTATGGGAATGCTGACAGACCCATTCTTCAATCATCTGATTAGGAAACTCTTCAGCCGAGTTTACCGAGCTGATACTTACAGGAGAACGCATCGCCAGAATCAAGAGCGGAAAGATTCAAGTAGAGTCATCCTCAAATGCTGCGAAGAGATCTTTTGGTAAGAAAGAAGCCAATGATGTGTATCGGTCGAAAACGTGTCAAAACGACCGTGCTAATTCTGTGGGGGCAGTTGTGATCTCCAATCCTACACCAGCGCAACCTCAATGAGACAACGCGCGTAACCAGAACGCGCCACGAAGACAGTTCACAAAGATCAACATGCCATTGTCGCAAGCATTACAACACATGTTGAAAGCAGAGCTGATTACCTTAAGGGATCCTCCTCAGCACCTCAACACTTCCTCTTCAAAATACAATCCTAATGTGAAGTGTGCATATCACTCCAACAGCCCAGGGCACGAAACTTACAACTGTTGGGCTCTGAAGAACAAGATTCAAGACATGATTGAAGCTAAAGAAATTGAGTTTGATCCTCCTGCTGAAACTCCGAACGTGATCAACGCGCCAATTCCTAACCACGGCAAAAGTTCCAATGCTATTGACAAGAACTCCTATGTTTATGATATAAACGACTTGACTATTCCTCTAATGACTGTTAAGAAGAATCTGCTGCAAGCCGGTGTCAATCCAGGATGCCCGGAGAATTGTCGTTGGTTCCCATCTGCGCCTAACGGATGTGCTTGGTTGAGAGGCGTATTCAATGCATGATGGATAACCGAGAAGTGCTATTTCTGAAACCTTCACCTGTGGAGAATCTGTGTGAAGGTCTTTTCCTGTTCTTTTCACCTTCCCTTAATTGGATAAAAGAAAAGTCGGTGGCGACTCTTGCTATCCGCAACAGTTGCGATCAAAAGCAAAACAATCCAAAGTCAGTTCTCCCACCGTATTACACCAGCATTCTGTTTCTTTCAATTTCCTTAATTCCACATACTACTAGTTGGTATTAATAAAATATAATTAGGACATAAGTTAGCCGATTAAATTTGGAACCCGATTATGTTCCGATTTTTCGATTTCGGTAATTTCGGCGACGGAGCAAGTTACTCCGAATTCAACGAAAATTGACGTACTAGCTAATTTTGACGTGTAGAACGTAGTGGTGAGGTTAGTTTTTCGAAATTACGAGTTTTTACAAAACGACCCGTAATAGGCCAAATTATGGTTAAATTGAATCGGATTGCGTTTTAGTCAATTTAAGACACGTATGAACAATCTGATTGCGATGTTGACGATTATGATTAATGTCGATTATTAGGAATGGCTTTCGCGATGATTATTGGTGTTTGACTATTTTTCCGTATTTGGAATTTGGTGAATAAATTGATAGTGATGTGGTATGATTAAACATGATGTTTGCGACGGTGTATTTATTAACGAATACTTGATGACATGCGATGCGATGATATGTTTATTTTGATGTGGATAAATATGGCGACATGGACTTTATGTCAATTTTGATGAGCGATGATGATGTTTTTGTTGTGTTGTTTTTATTGTCGAGTCACATACATTGCATTGGCGATGAGGGTTTTATGCCAAGTGACGATGGGCTTTATGCCAAATGTTCCTAATTATGGACAAAGCGACGGGTACCACATGCATAACATAGTCGTGTCTCATGGAGTCGGTTATGTTTATGTTTGAGTTGTTTGGCGTTGAGTTTTAATTGATGGATTATGTTGAATTGCGATGATATATGATACTTTGTGTTGATACGAGTATAAGGATTATGTGACGAAGTTAAAGTGTTAATTTTATACAATAAATGCTAATTTAAAGTGTGTAAGCTTTTAATATATGTTGACATACTCTTATTAATTTATATCAATTATAATTCCAAAACTATTTATATATTTTATCATGCCTTTAACTATATGTTTTAGAGTATCTCACCCTTTACTTGTTTCATCGTTGCCTTTATATTGGTAACGTGCAGGTGATCCATGAGGATTAGCTCGAGTCTCTTTATTTTGAGTCGCTCTACTCTGATCGTAGTAACACTCGGGTTTTGGGCGACGTTATTATTTGATAGGATAGTTTATGTATACTATCTTATGATGTTATAACTTTATTTATTGATGATAACATGATGATATGTATATTTTGTGAACACATCTACTGTGCTGTGAATAGTCATATGTTTATATGATGAATTATGATACGAATCGGTATATCTGACTTTTGATTTGTGTGATGTGCATTATAATGCAAAGTGATGAAAACACGAATATGTGATGCCTCAATTTTTGCTGGATGAAATTTTGAAACTCTGATTTTATTATTAATTACGAGGGGTAGAATTGGGGTGTTACAGAATGGATGAAACATCACAAAAAAGAGGAGGAAACTTGGCCGAAACATTTTTTGGAGAGAATGAAGGAGTTCACCCATTTGATGGATCTTAAGAGAGAATCCAATAGGGAGCAATCAAAGAAAGAACCGGTTTTAAATTTAAACGGAGACAATTTTTTCAGTTCACTTTAGAATGTAACCGGAATTTTTTTTGTATGTATTATCGAAACATTGTAAAATCTTAACGTTTCAATATATATATATATATATATATATATATATATATATATATATATATATATATGAGTTTTATTTATATGTATAACATTTTGAATGTCTAAAATACCATAAAGCATAATTCTGTTTCAGCCAAAATTGAGTTTTGGTCTGTTTCTGCAGAATTCACAAGTACACTAGCGAATTCTGCCTAGTTTTAAAAAACAACAACACAAAGAAATATTAGTAAGTTCACTTACGAATTAACTCGATTTAGTGTAATTCTTAAGTGTATTTGCGAAATATGACCTGATAAGATTTCTTTGATCCATCCTACTCTTACTTGCCTATAAATTGAGTCTACAATCCATTCCATTCTCCATCACAAACCAAAAGCAGAAAAATGACACAAACCTATCCACACATTGCGTTTGTCTACTTCACTGTTGCGCGTGCGCCAGTTCAATTTAGGCTCTTGCAGGATACCCCATATGACGAGCTCATTACAACACTGCATTCTATTGTAGTATCCGATAATCGCAGTCTTTGAAGCTTGAGTACTGTTCAACTTCAATTGATGCTGAAGGAAAAGTTAAGTTCACTTGGTTTCAGTTGAAGAACGACTTACGACTTACGACTTAGAGGTTATGTGGGAGACCTTTCAACAATACTCGACAAGATGTTGCAACGTCCACGACTTCCCGTTTATAATATGTAATTTAATTTTCTGCATCCACTATGTAATTTCTTTGAATGAATTAAGTTGAATGAATGGTATGAATTGTGTTAAATGTTTATGAATTCTACCCAGACAGAAATTCGGAAGTGCACTTACAAATTCACCCTATTTTTAGAAAAACAAGGTGAATTCTCAGGTGCACTTGCGAATTCACCTTATTTTTAGAAATTCTTAAATTATTTCATAAATGCACTTGCAAAGTCCACCTTCGAGGTTAATTCGTACGTGCACTTACGAAACCTGAGAGTATTTTTGATTTTTCACCAGTGGAGAAGAAACCCACTAAGTGAGTGAAGAAATTTCCTTTGAACGAAATTTGATGTTGTAACAAAAAATTAATTAAACAATTACTTAAAAATGTTTTTTTTGGTATTGGTAGTTGCTTTGTCTTGTTTTTGTCATAAATTCAACACCTTTAAGAAAGTCATCACTAAATATCTAAATTTAAGAGTTGATAGTTGCACAGAGACAAACAATCCTATTGTGCCTGGATTAAGATTGCAAAGTTGGAGATTTTATTGCTTCGGCAACTACAGTAGAGGCCTTTTTTTAACCACGATACTCAGGCACACGGCCACAACTTAAAATCTTGTTCGTAGTAGGTTTTAATCACAACATTGAAACTCATACCACTATGGCATTCGAAAAGGAAAATACAATACTCCCAAGCAGCAAGTTTCAACAACATATTTTAGTCTCATTTATTACCTTACTCGTAACATTCAAAACAGATAATTATTCGAGGCTGTATAGCCGCAGATCCCTGGAGCTGAGATATACATGGTTCTTTAACTATAGCTTACTTTTCTTAAATTTAAATTGAACTAATTCTGTCTCTAAGTATGAAAATGAAGCAAACCAACCAACCATTCAGTAGCTAAACCATTATTCAATACAAGAACATGGACCTATTTCAAACCTTCAGGTACTTGATAGCAGTATGAACATCTTTATCACCTCGGCCACTGAAGTTAACCACGACTTTTGTTCCGTTAGGGAGAGTTGGACATATTTTCTCAAGATAAGCCAAGGCATGTGATGTCTCCAGAGCTGGAATGATGCCTTCGAGTCGCGAAACTCTCTTAAAAGCTGCACGTACAATAAAAAAAACAAGATTGAGTCGCAAAACTCTGTTATAATAGAGCAGCATTAACATCTAACCATAAAATACAAAATTACACATTGATATCGTCAAGTGTTGTAAATTGTGGATGGCAGAAAATAGTTGTTTCTCCAATTTTGATACAGTATAGTACTATACACACTTCGTATTAATTTGCTATCGCGGAATAATAGTGGTTTGTTAAAATTCAGCTACACTATAGCCACTATTTGACAAACACCGATGTGATCTACGTAGACCACATCAATTACTGGAATAATTTAGTATGATAAGTTTTGAAAAAGTAATTGAAATGAGAGCTATCATTCTCATACGATAAAATATCAAACAATTATAAAGGACAACTATGCCAATAGGAGAGAATGGGAAACAAATCATGAAGACTTAAATTCACGCAATTTTCATGTTATACAAAATATTGCCACATATATGTTTAATCATGTATATTATAAGTAACAAAGTCACGGCAGTCCTACCTTCAATGCTTCATCATCAGTGATGCTATGATATTCAACACGTCCCAAGTCTTTCAAAAAGCTATGTTCAGGTCCAACACCAGGGTAGTCCAATCTACAAAACAGTTTTTTTAAGGAAAACAACACAATCAGAACAACCAGAATTCGAATTTGGATTCTATCAATTAAGTATAATCTAAGTAGACACAAGAAAGGTGATATCGAATTATCAGTTCGAAGAATTACCCTGCACTAATAGAGTGAGGCTCGACTATTTGTCCATCAGCATCCTGCAGCAGATAGCTCATAGCTCCATGCAAAACCCCAATTTCTCCTTTCGTTAATGTAGCAGCATGCTTGCCGCTGTCGAGGCCAAAGCCAGCAGCTTCCACACCAACTAGCCTAACATCACTATCATCAACAAATTCATGGAAAAGTCCCATGGCATTTGAACCTCCACCGACACATGCAATCAGAACATCTGGTTTCCCTCCCCATTTCTCCAATGCTTGCTTTCTGGTTTCCTTGCCGATTACAGCATGAAACTCTCTCACCATCATTGGATATGGATGCGGTCCAGCGACAGAACCCAGAATATAATGAGTTGTTTCAACATTAGTCACCCAGTCTCTTATAGCTTCGGATGTAGCATCCTTAAGTGTAGCAGTCCCAGAGTGGACTGGTCTCACCTATATCACAGAATTCAACTATTAGACACGATATTAATGCTAACACGTAGAATACAGTAATAATTTAATACAAGAGTGAAGAGATGTGATTTAAGGTAGCGATATCTGTCAGTGTAGGATAGACATGCCTAATTTTTTTTCCAGGGAAAATCGTTACCATTTTCTCAACAAACAAAAGACTAAATATTGGATACTTCAACTAAACCAAATGGAACAACAATAAAACTGCTATACCTCAGCACCAAGAAGCGCATTCTGAAGACATTAAGTGATTGCCTTTCCATATCTTGTGCACCCATATAAATAATGCATTCTAAACCAAATCGAGCACATACTGTAGCAGTTGCAACTCCATGCTGCCCAGCTCCGGTTTCAGCAATAATGCGTTTTTTGCCCAATTTCTTGGCAAGCAAAGCTTGAGCAACAGCATTGTTAATTTTATGGGCCCCGGTGTGGTTAAGATCTTCCCTCTTCAAATAAATTTGAGGCCCTTCACCATTAGGCCTCTTGTAATGCTCCGTCAACCTTTCTGCAAAATAAAGAGGAGTCTCCCGACCAACATAGTCCTTTAGAATCCCAGCCAGTTCTTTCTGCAATTAAAATATCAATCTCAGAATATTTCCATTACTTTTCCTTCCAATGATCTGTTTTTATTTACTGCCCAATAACAACCTATGTTCGAGTGTGTGTGTGCGCACTATAATATATAGAAATGAGCATATGTTTGGTTCTGCGGTGAAAATAAATTGATTTTAAATGAATAGATTATGTGTTATAATATAGATCAAATTCTATCTTCAAGTAGAATCAATTATAGAGAGAGAATCAATTCTACTTTAGAAGAACCAAACACCTCAAAATCATTCCAAAATCAATTATGCACCTCTATAATTGCTTTAAACTCTTCCAAAAGTAAACCAAACATACACTCAGTCTGAAAGAGTTCTATATATTGTTCTAAATGAAACAAAAAATGATAAACATTCAAATTATCATAAAACTTCAAATTTTACAACCATCAATAGATCAAGAAACAGAAAGTAAGAAAAAGTGAAGCTAACCATAAAACTGTTAGGTTGAGTGCAATCTATAATTTCAGCTCAGTTTATTACTAATGGCTATACCCAATTTCCATGGAAAACCAAAGAGGAATCAATTGAACAAACAAAATAGCATTCCAAACATATTTAAACAATCATTGCCTCACTGCCGCATTTCAACAAGCAGTTGGTATGCAACACCGACCAAAAAAAAAGTGTAACACTAAAACAAAACCCATTATTAGCAAAAATCATCTAAACCCCACATTGCAAAGGAGCAAATCAGTAACGAAATCAATCAAACACCTTCACAGAATCCAAAAACATATCAATTCCCTTAAAAACCTTAAAATTGAAATTTTTTACAGAACCTGAAAATCTTCATCAGCAGCAAGTGCATTAAACGAAGCTTCAAGCTCAGTAAGCGCATGCATAAGAGTTTCAGGAACATATTTCCCACCATACTTCCCAAACCTCCCAAACGAATCTGGTCTTAGAGGAAGAACTGACCCATTTTCAACCTTGGGTTGATCCTGCAATGGGAGCACAGAGGAAGTGTCTCTAGTGACAGAACAAGACATTTTTGAAGGAAAAGATGCAAACTTTAAGGTGTTTGAATGAAAATTGGAAGATGGGTAGTTTTGTTCTTTGGAAATTGGAAGTAACATTGATGAATTGAGAGTTGAAATGGATGAAGCCATGCTAGGTTAAGTTTTTTTTTTCTTGTTCTTCTTTCTTCTATGATAATAATTGGATTGAAATTGATGTTGTTTGAAGGTTTATGGAAATTTATATGGATTTTTGAGATATGGGAATTTTGTCTATATCCTCAAGAAATTAATTGAATGATGAAGAAAAATATTTTACTTTTTATGGTATCATGAATATTTGAAATTTGAACATAGTTTTGATACATTGTAATATCACAAATAGAAAATATTTGGACATGATAAATTATTTTTCAATAAATATTTCTTTTTAAGAAATAATTTAAGAGGAGGAGATTGTAACATGTATGTGACCATATGTTCAAGATACAAAAGTTTTATGGTTCAAAGAACATTCACAAAAATGTTTATTTTTATTTTCTAAAATACTAGAAAGACTAAAAAATAATTATAACATTGACCTACATAATAATATGACTTTTTTAGGTATACTATATTGGTAATGTTCAATGAATTTATTTTACATTGCAAATTTGGTCGATTATATCAAATGTGTTTATAAACATATTAAAGAAAAATAAAATTTCCTTACTTTCTTTATTTCCTTATATTAGAAAATAGAGATAAGAGATGAGAGGTTGAAAACATGAAATTATTAACTTTTTAATATATTTATTAAAAATGTGTTTACTAGACAAGTTGCTTCAAAAATAACATGAATGAACAATATTCATTAAAAAGAAAAAGTGTATGATTGAGATAGAAGATTTTAAAAAACCACACATGAACCAATCATGTAAAATAATTTCCACACCAAAGTAAAACCCAAAGCATTTACAAGCGAAGCTTTCCATCTATATTCAATTTTAGTGATTTTAAATTTAACAACTGATTTTTACAATTTAAATACGATTAAATTATACAAATGTAATGAATGAAAATGTCCATTAATATTGTGGCCAAATCGTAAAATATGGCATGATGAGGCGATTAAAATAATCTAGGGGCGAAAGTCAATTGAAAATAGATCAAAATTCACAAAACGACATCTAATATACTCAAATTTTTTATGGTCTTCTACACATAATTAACTCTCGACTTGTAAAGAGAAGTTGGAGATGATGTCATGAAAATTCATATGCTCGAAGAATCAATCAAAAATATTGAGTACTGGAGAAGTTATGATCATTTGAACTCGAACTTCTAAACGTTGACTTTTGGTCAACCAACTTTGAATCAACTTGCGAACTTGATCTTTTTTCACAACCCAAGGCATTCTTAACTACATATGAATTTGAGATGGTGAAATCTTGATTACCAGATTCACACTTGTCAGAACTTGATATTACTAGTCGAATAAGGTATGAAAATAAACACATGAACCTATCTCAATGAGTCATGAAAAATAAGCAACCAGACTCACTTTAACCATGTTGACTGTAACACCCGAAAAATCATAATTAACTATTTAATTAGTTATTTGTGATTATTCGGGAATTATTGTGATTTATATTATGCATAGTGGTGTTTGGCGATAGTATGTTATGGGATAGTGTTGGAATAAGAAATATATGAGAGTATTTGATTAGTTAATAATTATTTAGAAATTAAATAATTATTTAGAATTTATTAGATTTAATAATAATATTTAGAACTATTATTTAAATTAAAATAGAGATAATGTTTTGTGGAGAGATGTTGAGGACATAATGGTAATGTTGTGTGGAGTAAGTGAGGGCAAAAATGCAATACCATAATAGGGGTCCAAGGGGTAAAAATGACAAAAGGTATAAGTTGGGTTTTGTGCATTCACTTGTTACGATCGTATTTTTGGAAGAAGCGGTGAAAGAAGGGGCTGAGGCACGAGGAATTTGAGAATCATCGTAGAGATTGCAAAGAGAAAGATCGATAGCTAGGAATATAAGGTGAGGGGGTGTTAATCATTGTTATTATAATTGATCTAAGGTTTAGATAATTGTAGGATTGTGTTTGTTTGATTATCTTGGATGAAGATTGATGAAATTGATGAAAAATCATGTATTTAATGAATGATTGAGTGAACTCTTGGTGAATATATGATGTTAGCACATTTAAATAATTATCATAGACTGTTGATAATGTTATAGAATCATAGGATTTAAAATTATGAAACCGGAACTTTTTACGAAATCAAACTCAGAGTTCCGGAAGGCCTCCAACCATTGAAAAATCGCAGGAGGAAAAGTGCAGAAAATTTAGCATACATCAGTTTGCGTTGACACAAACAGTGAATCGGTCGACGTAAACAGAAAGCAGGGGAGCGGTCTACGCAAAAAAGGGAGCGGTCGACGCAAAGTACCAGCAAGCGGTCAACGCGAGTATACCCGAAGGAAGTCTAATTTTTGACAAATTTTGTGGTCATAACTTTTGAATCGTTACTCTGTTTGATACGCCGTTTGAACCGATGGAAAGCTAACGAGATGAACTATATTATTATTGAATTATATAAGTATTTTGATGCATTAATCTAGTATCTATATGTTTAGGAGATTTATTTATTACATGTTGTTATACCATGTGTGCTATTTTAGTGATAAACATGATGTTGATTATGAGGTTTTACCAAGGTGATTTGTTAATGTTATTGTGACTTAAGTGATATTTAGTGATGAATGTTGGTTTATTGATACGACGATGTCCAGATTTGATTGGATGTGTTGAATGTTATTAAAAGAGCTATAACTTGGATTTTATAACTCAAATTGAGATACCGTTCAAAGCCTAGGGTAACTAATGTAACGAACTTTAGTTAGATGAAATAAAATGAGATAGAAGAAGTACTTCCCCAATAAATAAGCTGGGATATAGTTAGGTTCCCTGTGTTGACTTGCATTGATGTTTTGTTTGTATGTTGTTATGTTGATAATACTTTGATGCCTGGTTTTCTAAGATGATATGACGATTAGTTGATGTTATGTACGTATGATATTATAATGATGATGTGATTGCTTTGATGATGACATTATGGTTATGATTATATGATGGTTTGACGATAATGTTTTGATCTCATGAGTATATATATGATGAGGCATGTTTGATTACGATGATATGATGATGTTATGATGAAATCATGAATGATAATGTGTTTTGACTAGCCATGGTCGTTCTTATTATGTGGTTGCGTATCACGCATTTATGGCATAGATTAGGACTTCGGTCCATTGATGGTGATTAGGACTTCGATCTAGTGATGATTTAGGACGTCGGTCCAGTGATTTGGTCTCAATCCCATTGTACAGATTTGGGATGTCTATGATTTTATCCAGTTCCCAAGAGGGAATTGATCCTATGATTGTGATCTTTTGAGGGTGATTTACCAGTGGCCATCAAATGATTTGGTACCACATGCATGAGTCTATGTCCTTGCACTACATCTTATGTGGCATTGCATAGTTGTTGATTCAATGTGTCGTATTATGTTGTTGTACTGGATGATGATATTTGTTGAGTTAGTGTTGTGATACTTGTTGGTTAATTCTATTATGTCTTTTCCTTATGTCTTTTACAATGATTATGATTTACTCACCCTTTCTGCTTGAATGTTGCCTCCACGTGGGTAATGTGCAAGTGATCAGGAATAGTACATTGAAGCTTAGATGGATAGCTTTATGGAGTATTTATTTAGTTCCGTCGAATATAAGGTGTCTTGCTCTAATATGTAACATCGGGGTTTGGGAAACGTATGAATTGAACCTTGTGTTCCTTTTATGATGTATAAGTTGTTTTTAATTGTTTAAGTTGTTATGAATCATGAATTATGGATGATGGAGTATGACAAAGTTTTCTTTGAGAAATTATAATGAAACTATGTTGAGATTATGATTCTGCTGCGAAGTTTAAAAGTATCAAATGAATGTTACTAAAGATATAATTGTTTTTAATTTATGAAAACCCGTGTTACGGAGTAAGTCTTGCATGTATGTCGTTTTACGAATAAAATGTGACGCCCTTTTTGTTGAGTACTCTGATATTATTTATTAAATATTTATGAATATTATTTGGGGTTTATAAGGGTGTTACATTAGTGGTATCAGAACAGGCCGGTCCGTCCGGCCAGGTTGTCTAATGTTGTTTGTTTCTTAGTATGCAATATGTGTGTGAAACATTGTCAGTACTTGCTTATTTTTATAACTGTTTATCTGCAAGGTTTGGTTTGAAACGAGTGGGGGAGAAGCTTTTGCTTCTCTAGGATGTTTTAGGTGTGTGAGTTGGTGTAATATACCACTTAGTTGCAAGAGTGCAAGTGTTGTTGGAGCTATGTTATTTCTCGAAACTGAAGAGAGTACAAATTTGTGATTTTGTCTGCGAGTCAAGTTGGGATTCCTTTCAGGAAGGACGATCATGTATTGTTGATGTTTGCTTTCCGGAGGATAGAGAGCAATGCGAAGTTTTGTGATATGCTAGTTTTGTGTGATTCCTGAAGTTTTTCCTAAAGATATTTGTGACTTACCTCCTTTGAGTTTGGAGAAAGTATAGAACTATGTTTTTATCTACTATGCAAGTAGGATAACCCTTGGTACATGAGGCTTAGAGGTTTGCATGTTTGTGACAACAGTTGAATGAGGTCATGTGTAGATTACCGATAATTATTCACTTCAAGGGATTGACGATTTGATGGACCAACTAGTAGGAGAGTATGTCTTCAGTATAATCGAATTGAGGTCGAGTTACCTTCAGATTCAGAGGAAGAGTGAGGATAGTTAGATGATGGATTTTGGAACTTGTGTAGGCATTAAGAATATTTGGCCTAGTTTGTTGTTGTGTTTATTGAGGATATTATGAATTAAGTCAGAATAAGGGAATGTTGAACATTGCGATTTGAATTGTAACACCCCTTTTCCACCCCATAATAAATATGGAAAACATCAGAGTAAAATAGAATGCACACATACAAAGGGTGTCACATATATTTCTCACAACATTCAAAATAACAAATTGCATACTGGTCATGATCATAACACATATTTAAATTCACGTTTCCACATAATAATATGAAGCATGCATCTCACAGTGGAATAATTAATTCATCAACAAGATATAAATGATTGATATCTCATACTACCAATCATATCACAAGTACTAGGCACCACGACCAATCATCACATTATCTCATACATATTCAAATAAAATAGAGTAATAACAAATATCTCACAAACAAATCATAACATGAATTCAAACATAAACCCCTGTGTTACATAGATCAGAGCAATGACTCGCTACCTAAGGAAAGTAAATAAAATAAGCTAACTGTTATACCCCAAAATTTTCCCTCTCACTTCTCAAGACATTTCACATATCCATACTCAAGGATTTCACAAGGGTTGACCAGACAAACCCTCTCCTAAGCAATCAACCCAAACTAGGGTCTAGCTATTCTCAAATCAAGGTGGGCCTCTAACATTTCCAGTGGTCATCATGCTTCATCATATGTTTTAAAGAATCTCTATGTCAAGTTTCAAGCCTTACAAATCAATTTTTCTCCATAATTGCTCGGATGGTTGAAGATCAGTTGTATTGGACAAAAAGTCAATTGTGGTCAACATACAGTCAAACTTCATAATTTTTAGTCAACATCAATATTTTGAAGTGATATTCATCATTTGATCAAGGGTTGATCATGATTCATCAAGAAAAATCAAGAATTGATTAAAAGTCAAAGTTTCTAAATTGGGCTTTCTTAGACAAAAGTCAACAGAACTTTGACCAGACATAACTTTCACATACTTTATCAGAAATTTTTCCACCACAGCTCATTTTGAAGAGAATTCAATTCTCTAAAACTTCATGTCTCACAAGCTTGGGCAGAAAATGCTTCTTTTGGAAGTTATGGATCAAAACATTACAGGTCCTTTTAAAAGTCAACAAAAATTCATCTTTTTGCAAAGATGTGTTCATGAGCATGGAAACTCCAATGAAGATGAAACCAAAAAGGATGTTTAGACGACATCTTGAGCTTTCTAAAAAGTCCAAGAACACCCAAAAATGTTAAAAATTGAGCAAGATACACCTTGTCCAAGTTGAGCATTTTTGAGGAGGGTGCACAAAGAGAAATACTTGACAAAACCAGAATTTTTGCAAATGGGCCTAACTTTTCATGATTCAAACATGTTCCTCAGCTGAATTGGAACCTCCAAGCCCAAGGCAACGAACTTATCTTTTATTTTTTATTTATTTTGGATTTTTAATCATTTAAAACCAATTTAATTAAAATAAAAGATAGAAAATCAAAAATTAATTGCAAGATTGATTTTCTCTCATCCTTGAGGTCCAAGCAAGCCATTTAATCTGATTATTTTGAAATAATCATGATTGGTAATGAGATTTGATTGAAATTGGCTCAAAAAGGAAATATTTGGTTTGATTCCAAATCAAATGATTTCTCATTGATTGGCTTGATTTTTTCTCACAATTCTTGACCTAATTCACTCTATTATAAATACATGATGCATCCATAAGCACAAGAGACAAAATTCTGGCCTCAAGAGCCCTATTCCAAGCTTCACAAAACCGTGCATTGCAAGCTATTGGCAGCCATAGTTTCAGTCCAATTCAACCAATTCTAAGCATTCCAGCACATTCCTGGAGGTCCTCTGAATCGATCCAGATACTCACAAGCCAGCCAAACATCCAGAATCAAGAAATCACGATTTCGGTTTGCACGTCACTAAAGGCTATGGCTACAGACCAAAACCGTAGCTAAAGGTTTAAATATTCAAACGAAGAAGATGATGTTCTTCGCGCGTGTTTTAAACTTGGTTTTTAGAAAATTAATTCGCTTATATTGTTTTTGTTCCATAATGCTAACAGCTAAACACTCCAGCTCAGATGGTAAGCAGCGCGTGCATGTAAAAGAGAGGACCAGAGTTCGATTCCTGGCTCCTACAAATCTTTTTACAACTTTTCCAAACTAACATTATTTTCTTATTTTCTTCATATTTTGCTTTTTAATTTAATTTCTTTTCAAATAATTTTCTAATGCATTAAAAAATCACAAAAAAAATTTCTTTTTGCATTTAGGTCAGAAAAATACTTATTTAATTTTTAGCATAAAAAATTATATTTTTGCATCCATATTTTAATTAATTGTTAATTAATCCAAAAATTGACTTTTAATTGTTTTTCCTTACTAAAATCAATCCAGAAAATTCCCAAAACATAATTTTCTCATCTAATTAGGATTACTAACCTAAAAACTTTTTTCTAACTCAAAAATCTTTTTTTACTAACATATTTTCTCTTATTCGCAATTCGATTCTTTTTCCGATTATTATGTATCTGCTTACAATTTGTAATAGTTAGGATAATTTTCTCGCATTTCTTTTCCATGTTATGTAACTGCTCATGGGATGTAATAGTTTAATTAGGATTTACTTTCCGCACTCCTATATTATGTAGCTGCCATAAAGCCATGTAATAGCGTAGGATTTACTTTTTGCACTTTACTTTCCGTAATTTACTTTCTGCACCCATATAAACTGTTAGTAACTAGGCGTGTATGGCAAGATAAAAACGAACGTAGATCACCTCTAATTGCAAGATTAATTATCTGAATTTAACACACTCTCTTCACACATGCACCCCTTAGGCTATTCTCTCTCGTTTCCTTTCGAATAAATGGTCAAGTCCCTCGAACGTAGAGGTATCCTAGCACCGTTGCCTATGAAACATATCATCATAGTCCCTTCGATACAAAGATCATAGTCTCTCGATGTTGCTACATACATGATCTCGCCCTCGATTGTCACCACGAAAGTGATGGTCGTCCCTTCAAATGTGCTAGGATACTCCTACAAGTTGCCTTCTATGACCATCTGATGTCCCTTCTACATCCAACGAATAGGGTTACCTACCAACTAATGGTATGGATAACACTATTCTAAAGGAAAGCGAAATAACACGGAAATGACCGTTCTGAGTAGGTAATAAGACTTTTAGTTGCTTGCTCCATCAAAATATCTTTTTCACACCTCACTCTTTTGCAAAGTTAAAACGCTTTTTTTTCAAACGAAACATTTCCTAACACTTCGTATACATTCCAAATGAATCATTTAAGTCAAAGAGAAATTCCTTCAAAACATTTTCAAATACACACATGTAAAGCAAAATTTTAAA
>CM038794.1:80886170-81082410 GCA_021764765.1 Vicia sativa | reverse complement strand
ATTTGATTTGAGCAAGCAACTAAAAGTCTTATTACCTACCTTTAATTGGTCAAGCCGTGTTATTTACCTTTAGAATAGCGCCATCTACCATTAGTTGGTAGGTAACTCTATTTTGGATGTAAGCGGGACATTCGAAGGGACATCGGATGGTCATAGAAAGCAACTTGTAGGAAGTATCCAGCATCAGAAGGACTATCATCATTTTGAGGGCGACAATCGAGGTCAAGATCATGTATTCGGAGGCGACATCGGGGTCTTATGATCTTTGTATCGAAGGGACTATGATGATTTGTTTTGAAACAACGGTGCTAGAATACCTCTACGTTCGAGGACATATATTTGAATTGTAAGGCACAGAGAGAATTACCTAAGGGGTGCATGTGTGAAAGAGTGTATTGTTTCGTATATATATCTTGAAATTAGAGTGAGCTATGTCCATTTTTATCTTCCATACACGCCTAATTACTAGCAGTTTATAGGGTGGAAATTAAAATGTGGAATGTAAAGATGCGGAAAGATAAATGTCCTACGCTATTACATGGCTTTGGGCAGATATAATTTAAAATTGGAAAATAAAACCCTAATTAACTATTCCATAGTTACATTATTGAAAGAAAAAAAAACGATAAGAAAAATCATTCAAACGGATAACCTGAAAGATGAAAAAATCGGAAATACGATGAAATCGAATAAGAGGAAAATGTTAGTAAAAATAAATTTTGAATGAGAAAAATATGGCATGCTGGAAATAACATAAATATGCAAAAATATTTTTTGGATTTTTAGATGCATTTAATAATTTAAAACTAATTAAAATTGATTTAAATGCTAAATTATGAATAAAATAAAATATGCATGCAAAATAATATTTTTTAATTTTATAAATTAAATAAGTATTTTCTGAAAATAAATGCAAAAGGAAAAAATATTTTGATGATTTTTAATGCATGAAATAAAAATATTGAAAAGAATTAAAATGCATGAAAAATATTAAATAAATAAGAAAATATGAAAATATGAAGGAAATTGAGTTTGTAAAAAAAAGAATGCAAAACCGGTCCTGGGGAGATTCGAACTGGGGACCTGGGAGAGCATCTATCAACAGGAAACGTCTTAACCAACTGAGCCAACGTGCGCTTGTGTTTGAAAATTGGAACGAGTGGAATGTAAACACGCGTCGTCTCCTGGTTGCCTCAAACTCGCGCCAGACTTCATCTTCTCCGATTTGAATTTTGAAAGCTAGCGGCCTTTCACGCTACAGACCCTGGCTAAATAGAAAATCAAGCACACATAATATAAATAACATCTAAGACCATGGTTCGATTCAGGGCATCATTCCGAATGCATTGGTACTAGTCTCGTGGTCCAATTTTTCCTAATAAGCAAAGCCCTAAATCGAGCTCAAGAACCTAGTTATGGCATATTGGCTTTCTGCGTCATGGAAATGCAATTAACTTGCCGGATCGCTGCAAACTTTGTTCTAAGCATGAAACAAACATCAAAACTCGTTAATAATGCATGGATAATGAAACATCATTTTGAAAAAAGTATGAACCAACCGATTCGTGATTTCTTGATTCTTGATGGTTTCGGAGTGTGAGGTCTGGATCGACTCAAGAAGTATCAAGGAATGCAATGGACATTTTAGAATCGATTGAAAATAGCGGAACTAGGTTGCAATTTACTTGTGTACCCCTGCTTGAAGTTGCAATAAGGGTTTCTCCAAACAAATTTCTACCCTAATTCGTGTGGCATGAGTTATGTATATAGTAGAAGGATTTGGAGTTAATTTGAGGAAGAATCAATCACTAATTATGCAAATCAAATTTGATTTTGTACAAAATCAAATTTTCATATTTTACATTTTCAATCAAATTCACATACCAATCCAAATTTTGAAATTTACGGCTTTGTTGAGTTGCTTGGATCTCAAGGAAGAGAGAAAATCAATTTTGCATTTAATTTTGATTTTATACTTTATTTTTGAATTAATTTGTATTTAAGTGAATAAATTCCAAATTAAATAGGAAAATAAATAAAAATTCATGGCATTCATTTGGATATTCCAAATTGTATAGGAACAAGTTTGATGAAGAAAAAAGCCCATTGTCATACCCAAAATTTGCCTTCCATCTCAAGATATTTCATACATCCATACTAAGGATTCCTCAAGAGTTGATTGTGACAAACTTTCCTAGATAATCAACCTAAAATTAGGGTTTGGCAATTTCGGATCAAATTGACGCAGACCTAACAATGTTCATCATGTCTCTCATGTTTAAAGATTCTCCGTCAAGTTTCAAGCCCACAAGTCAAGTTTCTCAGACATTGTCAGATGAAGCGAAAACTGGCTAGATGACAAAAAGTCAATCAGGTCAACATACAACAAACCGTGAATGGCATTTAGTTAAGAACAGTATCCCAAGTAGCTAGAGAACCTTCAAGGTAGGAACCAAATTGATAATCCGGGAATAAAGCAAATGGTGTTTCGGATCAAGAACTGGAATAGGACGTGCATCATATCTTCTTCAAAACCGAGATAACCAATCAAGCAGATAACCATGTCTTTTGAATGAACCGAAAAGGTTTGAATTTGCAAACCAATTCTTTGAGCTGAGAGAAGGTATACCATGAAGTTGATTCGGATAGTCTTTCTAGAAGCCAATTCCTACAAAATAGAGCAAAGATAAATCCTTAGGTCCTTGAAATAATAGAAATGATATGCACGCTAATGATGCTGATGTCATGTTTAGCACACAAACACCACACAATGAGCCTAGGTTTAAGGCTTGCATGAGGTATAGGTGATTACCCCACCAAAAGTTTGAGTTGGTTCATCCTGTCCTATAATAGTAACCGGTTTAGGAATCATATCACGTATCTTCGAGGCGCCTTATTTCACGACGCAAGGTCGATCGAAATGTCCCAAAGTCTGATCTCAACAATGATGTAGCATCGAGTATCAACCAACCTCGGTCTACACCAAAGCCGGGCCATCTTACTACCTTCTAATGGCTAAGACAATAATGTTCTAAAAGTTTATTAGAATTATGACACCACGAAGCCAAATACTATCTCAACTTGGGAATGAAGAGTATCGACAACCAAAGTGTCACGCTAATGTAGCCATCATGTTGACCGCTTAGTTATAATGGCCCAGCGGTCCAATGATCTAATGCTACTTACCCAAGGAAACCCGATCCGTGTAGATCCCAACAATATAATACCCAAGCAACCTTAAAGATAAAGCATACAAATCAAAACAAAGTAGTAAAAGGATCTAGAATCCCAAGGCAATTCTCTCTTTAGTCTCCTACAGAGTCGCCAGCTCTGAACACGGTGAAATGACTTTGTAGGATTTTTGTATCCAAATGTGCGGATAGCAAGAGTCGCCACCGACTTTTATTTTATCCAATTAAGGGAAGGTAAAAGCAAAAAGACCTTCGTTTAGATTCTGAGTTCGGGAGAATGGTTATGAAAAGGGAAGGTATTAGCACCTTTCCATCCGTAGTTATCTACGGCTCTTAGTTCTCTAGATCACTTTAAAATTGCTTTCTGTGTTTGACAAAATGTTTTGAAAAGGCATTTGCTTTGACTTTGTAATGACTCATGTAGGAATGTATACAAAGTGTTTGGAAATGTTTTGTTTTGAAAAGAATTTGAACTTTAAAAAGTGTGTGTGTGAAAAGCATTTGGTAGAGCGAAAACTAAAAGACTTATTTACCCACTCGAATTGGTTTTTGTACTTCTACGTTCCTTTAGAATAGCGCTAGCCGTACCATTAGTTGTAGGTAGCTCCATTCGTTGGATGTAGCGGGACATCGAAGGGACATCGGATGGTCATAGAAGGCAACTGTAGGAAGTATCCTAGCACATCTGGGACTATCATCATTTTCCGAGGCGACAATCGAGGTCAAGATCATATTCGGAGGCGACATCGTGGGTCTTATGATCTTTGTATCGAAGGGACTATGATGATTTGTTTGAAGGCAACGGTGCTAGGACACCTCTACGTTCGAGGGACATGACCATTTTGAATTCGCAAAGGCAACGAGAGAGAATTACCCTAAAGGGTGCGTGTGTGAAGAGAAGTGTGTTGAATTCGAGTATTTTATCTTGCAAGTTAGTGAGCTATATTGATTATTATCTTGCCATACACGCCTAGTTACTAGCAGTTTATAGGGTGCGGAAAGGTAAATGTCCTACGCTATTACAAGGCTTTGGGGCAGATACATAATTTAAAATGCGGAAAATAAAGACCTAATTTTAAACTATTACATCCCATATACAGTTACATTATTGGAAAATAAAATGAAAATAGTAAAGAAACGTCCAATTGGAAGAACCTGTGAAACGAATGAGAAATCGGAAAATATGATAAATCGAAATAAGAGAAAATGTTAGAAAAATGCAAATTTTAAATTGAAAAATATGACATGCTGGAAATAAATAAATATGCTAAAATAAATTTTTGGGATTTTTAGATGATTTAATAATTTAAAATGAATTTAATGATTTAAATGCAAAATTATAAATAAAAATAAATATGCATGCAAAATATATTTTAATTTATTAAATTAAATAAAGATTTTATGAGAATAATGTAAAAGAAAATATTTTTGATAATTTTTAATAAATAAAAAATATGAAATTAATTAAAATAATATGAAAATATTGAATAAATAAAAATAGGAAAATATTGAAAAGTTGAGTTTGAGAAAAGAAACCAAACTGTGCAAGCAGGATTGAACCAAGACATGGAGAGTATCTTTGCACAGGAAGCGCCTAACCATCTGCCAAGTTGCACTTGGTGTTGGAAAAGTGAAAATCAATGGTATGGAGATGACGCGTCAGATTATATTTCAAACTGAGCCGCCTCGCGTAACCCAGTGGAAAGAGAGAGCAATCAGAACGCACGATCGTGCCACCCATGCATCGCCGAGTCAACTTTGGTCGCCGACGCCGAGTCTAGCTCTTGGCTCGCTTCTCCGACCATGCACACCCCGAATCCCAAAACAGCGCGAATAAAGAAAAGAACACCTTGTCCACTAAATCGGACCATCTGAGTCCATTGGTGACATCGTTTGACTCGAATCACTGCAAAGCCGGTTCAATGAAACAGATCAAACCCTAATAATGGTATAGTTTACGCTTCTACGCCTAAGCTTCCAGGTATCATTCATGCTCCGCTTGATGCCCTGAACTCAAACAAACACACAAAACGATTAATAATGCATGGATTATAAAATTGAATTGTGAAATGCAAACCGTGAGTTCAAGCACGTATCCGCGCTTTGCACAAGAAGTGTTATTTTGATTACTGGAACCTCCCGAGCACGATGGAATGGATCAATTGGATTGAAACTGCTGAAATTCAAACACGATTTTCAAAAGTTTGAGAAATATTTTGGCAAATAAGGGTTAGCAAGGCTAGGGTTTCGCCCTTGTGGCTGTACAATGCTTGATATTTATAGAGGAATTGGAGAGGAAAAGCAAGAAAAAAGATTGGACATTGATTGTGCAATATTTTCCATTTAAAACAAATCAAATTTTCTTAAAATTTGATTTTTCCTTTCCATATGCATGAATCACGAATTTGGCAAGTCTTGGGCTTTCTTGGACTTAAGGAAGATATAAATCAACTCATTTGAAAAAATAATTAATTTTCATATTTTATATAATTTATTTTTGAATTAAATGTTATAAAATTCAAATATAAATCATAAAATAGAAAATCACCAAGGCAAGCATTTATGGGTCAAGAATCATGTCATGAACAAGTTTGGATCAAAAGATTATAGGCCCATTTGGAAAATTTTGCATTTTGACCAAATGTTGTGCAATTGTCCAAAATTGCCCAACTTGAATAGTGTATCTTGCTCAATTTTCCACATTTTTGAGTGTTCTTGGACTTTTGGAAAGCTCTAAGAGTCCTCTAACCAACCTTTTGGTCTCATCTCAATTGGAGTTACCATGCTCAATATATCTTCAAAACAAAAGTTGACTTTTGTTGACTTTGAAAATGACCTGTAATGTTTTTTATACCTCTCAAATGAAGCATTTTTGGACATTCTTGTGAGACATGAAGTTGTAGAGAATTGAATTTCCTTCAAAAAGAGGTGGTGGAAAATTTCTGAGAAAGTATGAAAGTTATGATCAGTCAAAGTTCATTGACTTTTCACCTAGAAACCCTAATTTAGAAAGTTTGACTTTTGAGCAAATCTTGAGTTTTCTTGATGAATCATGATCAACCCTTGATCAAATGATGAATGTAACTTCAAAATGAGGATGTTGACCAAAATTATGAAGTTTGATGTATGTTGACCACAGTTGACTTTTGTCCAATACAACTGATTTTCAACCATCGAGCAATTGTGTCGAGGAAACTTGACTTGTGAGGCTTGAAACTTGACATGGAGAATCTTTGAAGCATATGAGGAGGCATGAAGACCATTGGAGATGTTGGAAGTTCATCTTGACTGAGAGATACCAAACCCTAGTTTGGGTTGATTGTCTAGAGAGAGTTTGTCGATCAACTCTTGAGGAATCCTTGAGTATGGATGTATGAAATCTTTGAGTAGATGGAGGGCAAATTTTGGGGTATGACACTGCCCCTGTTCAATCTTCTTGTACTGGAAGGTTAGATTGACATGCTTGTCTTCGTGACCTGGAGGTGAAGATGATTGAACACTCGAGTACACTGAAAATTTGCACTGCGGTTGGTGATGATTGAATGAGCTTACAGATGCCATTTGGAGAAGTCGGGAATGAGTCGTACGTTAATTCCTAGATTATTGATAGGAGAATTGCTGGAAAGTGAGCTGACACCGTGCCTCAGACGCCTCGAAAGGAGAGGAGATGGGCTTAAGATGCCATCCGGAGGGTCGACGTTAGACTTTGTTCACTTTTTGAATGAAGTTGTTGGTTTGCATTGATTTTTAACCATATATGCAGCATTCTAAAAGTGAAGAAATGTTGACAAGTAGTCGGAGATGGGCTTAAGATGCCATCCAGAAGTACTGAGTCGTACGCTAGACTCTGTAGTTGCTGTTGATAATAAGGAATCAGAATAAATCTTCGTGCTGATTACTCTGAGGGAAATAGTAGTTGGCAAGAATGTGGATAGCTTCCCTGTTGTGCATCGGGTGTTGATCCATTGCTCGTATCGGAGGATAACAGGGAGGCTCTTCGGATAGTTTCCCGTCGATTCGGGGCTTAATCCTGGATCAGTCGTCGGAGGACAACCAAGGGCGGTCTTTCAGATAGTTTTCCCGTCGATTCGGGGCTTAATCTTGGACCTGTTTGCGTCAGAAGTGACTGTTACCTGTCTTGGAAAAAACAAGAGAACTTTGATAGAATATTTGTTAGTTTTATGCAAAGTATGATGCATGACAGTGTATATGAATGACATATGCATAAATTATGACTTTATGAATAATGTATGAATGATAGATGTTGTGGTATTTCAAAACACATCCATCTTGAAGAAGATGCGGATGTTCTTTGAGGATTTCGACTCCGCTTTGGGGATTGAGTAGGTGAGAACCTTTTGGAAGAGAAGAAAGATATCCTGATTCCTCCGATGCACTATCCGACCAAGTCTTGGGCCTAGATATTGTTGAGGAAGGTAGAGATTGGAAGCTCGTTGTTGGAGATCCTATATAGACCCTGTGAAGAGAGTCCGGGAGGCGATCCAGGGATCTGTATGTAGACCCCTTGAGGAAATTTAGGCGCTCTACTGGGATTCTGAGTGTAGATCTCACTGAGCATTTGATAGTTGCTGGAGACCGGGTTGGAAGAGCTGGAACCCGTTGTAACCTCTCGGGTTGGGATGAAGATGTAATTTCCTCCGATGCACTATCTGACCAAGTTTCAAGTCTGGATACTGCCACTGGGGAAAAGGGAAAGGACTGAGACATACCCGCTGGGGATAAACATCTTGACTGGGGGTGAGGTGTTACCGCTTGGAGACTGATGTAACATTGCTTGTCGAGTGGAATTAAGGTCAGATTCCTTTTGCTCATTGGGAAGTTGTGTTGGTGACTTTTGTCGTCATCTCAATTCCCGGAGCCTGTAGTAAGTACTTTTGCATATCCACTTTTCGTACGTTTGCAAAGAGATTTTTATTGTCAAATGCGATCATTAAAACAACGTTGGACTTATGCAAACAACAACAAAGGAAAATTGTAAAGAGAAAGAACTTGCATTTATTTGAAATGTATATGGCCAAGTAGTTTTGTACACAAGAAAGGTAAAAGCTATGGAAACAATCTCGTTAAGTTCCAACTATGCTAGTACTCATATATTTCAATCCATCTCATCTCTCACAAGGGAAAGCGAGTGAATTGATCTTGCCATTTGAATCTTGAATGCTGATAGTCCGAAGTGGTGATCGGAAGAGACAGTCGTACGCTTGAATCCTAACTTTGCCTAGACCGCCCTTCGGTTTCACCACGGGATACCCTTTTGCCCAAGCCGCCTTTTCAGTTTTCGACCGGGTGTACATGTTTTGTATATATCCTTTGCCGAACCTTTGGTTCGCCAGATGCCCTTATTTTTGCCTAGCTAGTCGACCTAGCGGGTCTCTTTATGCGTAGTATTTTTGACTATGTCTGCGTTCACGTGGTGTGGAAGTCTTCACCATCCATGGTGCTAAGTATCATAGCTCCACGGAAAATCACCTTTGACTACAAACGTCCCTCAGGGTGGGAGTCCATTTGCCCTGGGATCACCTTGTGGAAGAATGATGCGCTTGACTACTAGGTCACCAACTTGGTAGACTCGTGCTTGACCTTCTTGTTAAATGCCCGATCATTCGTTTCGATAAATCTGTCCATGGCGATGATGGGCGCGAGTCAATCATCAATCAAGTTAATCTGGTCAAGGCGAGTCTGACCCAATCGTCTTCGCCCAACTCTGCCTCCTGGAGGACTCTGGTTGAGGGTATCTGAACCTCGATGGGTAGGACGGTCCACCGCATATTGAGAGAAGGGTTACCGCTGATGTTCGTACGAAAAGCGATAACCATGAAGAGCAAATGGTAACATCTCATGCCAATCTTTGTAAGTCATTGTATCTTCTGTATAATCTTCTTAATGCTTGTTGGCGGCTTCCATCGCGCATTCATCTTAGCCGATAAGGAGAAGAGTTGTGATGTTGATCTTGAACTGCGTGCAGAGTTCGGTGATCATCTTGTTGTCAGATTGGAACCGTTATCTGTGATAATCCTTTTGGGAGTGCCATACTGACAGATAAGATTATGTTTGATGAATCGAGCCACAACATTCTTGGTAACAGATGCATACGAGGCTGCTTCTACCCACTTGGTGAAATAATCTATTGCCACAAGGATGAAACGATGTCCATTGGAAGCTGTGGGCTTAATTTCTCCGATCATGTCAATGCCCCACTTTGTAACGAAAGTAGTCTTCTCCATGTCTTCAGGAGCCATTTTGATCTGATTGTAACCGGAGAAACCATCCATGAAGGAGAAAACCTTATGCTGATGTGTGTTGTCAACTCAATATGAGGGCTGGGAAATCATCTTTCACTTGCTTTGTTCGATCTCCGTAATCCACACACATTCGTACTTTGCCATCTCTTCTTGGGTACAGGCAATCATATTAGCAACCCATCGTGGATAAGAAGTAACAATTTAAGAAACCCGCATTGAACTGCCTATAACTTCGGCCTTGATCTTTTTCGCTGACATCTCTGTGGACGATACGATTTAACCTTCATGACTTGAGAAAACTCCTTTGTCGGGCAATCGGTGTACCACAATATCAATGTATAAACCGCATGTCTTTTATGACAACAAAACCTCAACATAGTCTCGTAGCATCCAATCAACCTTTTAACACTGCTCAAGACCCGCTTCCTATCTTGATCTCTTTTCTGCCTTCATTAGTACCCTAAATTCACAACCTCAACCTGTTCTTCGCAGGTGGCTGTATAACTCGCTCTTTCTTGCTGTAGCAGCCGGCAAGTTCTCCTGCACTTCACAATCTTCCTCACTTTCGCCTTCGCTTGGTAGATCGGATTATCAAGTCATATTTAGCACTAGCATAGTCGCGTTAACGAGATTCGGAGGATTCTCGCAGTGTATCACGGGTGTGTAAGAAACAAAGCTTTTTGAAGGGTGAAGTAAAAGAAAACAAACAACAATTGAATGCAAAAGTCCAACGATTTATTGAATGAAAATATGCAAACGATAAATAATAACCTCGAAAGCCATGATGCCCCGGGCAAGGCACTAGGCTTTCAAAGTTTATTGTTCAAAACATAAAGAAATACGAAAAGCAAAACAAAACAAGAGCAATTACTCCTGACTAAAGGAGATTGGTATGACGTCTTCGGTCTTCCAATTGCTGAGCCCATGATCTGGAGTAGGGAAGATCCACTTGCTGATGTTGAAGCTGCGTCGCTGCCTTCTATAGCATGGATTCCACCGCTGATGCGGAAAGGAAGTTGGCCGGCACGTCTCAGCGGCGTATCATCTTCTCGACCCTGATGGTGAAGCCTAAACCAGTCTTGTCAAATTTGAAAGGAAGATTAGGACCGACTCCCAAATAATACCGCTTTTCTTCAACAAAGAATCTTGAGCATCTTTCATGAGCCATCCTAGGCGGAACTTGTGTAACTTCAGAGGATGGGGAGTCAACAGCATGACTGTATTGTTTCAAAGCTTGACAGGAGTCTCAAGAATTTCTTCCATCTCAAGATAACGAATGATCACAGATGATCACCATATATTCCTCTCATCAAGACACTATAACAACCTTCCTTTCACCGTACTTCAACTCTGATGGGTAGAGGTAACAGCGCCCCCATGTATCCAAGGGCCCAAGTAGGCAGAGTAAGTGGACGGATGTCCATGACAAAGAAAGTGGAGTCAAAAGTCTGGGAACCGACTTTAACAGGCAGAGTGAGCTCTCCAAGCACTGTCCGCTTAGAACCATCAAAAGCTCTCACAATAATGTCACTGGGTCTCAGAACCAACCCTTCGACATCAAGTCGATCAAAAGCAGTCTTTGGTAGGATATTCAGAGCAGAACCGGTATCCACCAAAACATGAGATAGTGTAGTGCCCTTGCATTCAACAGAGATGTGCAAGGCCTTGTTATGTTTCTTTCCGGAAGGAGTCAAATCAGCATCAGAGAAGCCTAGGCCGTTGTTGGCAGCCAGCTAGCAATACAAACTTCAAATTGATCAGTAGTAGTGTCTTGCGGCACGTGAGCATTCTTCAGAAACTTCACCAAGGCGTTAGCATGAGCCTCGGAGCATAAGAGCAGAGCAAGCATGGAGATTTTGGACGGAGTCTGTCCCAACTGTTCCACAACATTGTAGTCACTTCTTGATAATCTTTAATTTCCTCCATTTCTTGTTTGGAGGTGTCTTCATAACTTTGGTACTTCTGGTTGAGCAGGATGAGTCACTGGTTCTTTCCCTCTAGCTTGGGGAATGGATTGAATAGCTGGAATGCGAGCTGGAGTCGCGGTGTCTTTTGGAGGAGAGATATTCGAGAGAATACCGGTTCGGTCACCTTACTTGATCCTGATGTTGTCAATGTCAGGAATGGTAGCTTCAATAGTAAGATCTTCAATGGTCAGAGGGTCTTGCTTGACGCCATGATAGTAAACATCAGCTCCATAATTCCAAGGGATAGCTTTGTCAGAGGAATACGGAACTGGCCTTGGAGAAGTGATGATGAGAGGTGCCACTCTAGGCATAGGATCAGCGGAGGAAATCCTTATAGTGTTAACATCAGCATAGTCTTCTGGGAAATCGTCACCCCATCCGGTTGCCTTAACATCTTCAATAGGAATCTTGTAACTATCAGGGACAGTGTACTTCACCATGTAATCATATTTTCCACTTGGCTGCCCAAGGTATCCCACATGACATCGCTTCATTTGCATTGTCGATCTTCAGCTTAGACATTTCTTCACACAGCTTTTGCACAGGTGGTTTCAGAAATAGTATCTCACGGTTATCCATCATGCACTGAACACGTCTTCTCAACCAAGCACAACCGTCAGGCGCGGATGGGCACCAACGACAATTCTCGGGCATCGATTGACACGGCTTGCACAAATTCTTCTTAATACATCGAGGAATGGTCAAGTCATCTATGTTGAAAACATAAGTATCGTCACCAACAGCATTGGAACTCTTGTCATGGTTAGGCATAGGCGCGTGATCACATCTGAGTCTCACAGGAGATCAAACTCAATCTGCTTAGCTTCAATCATATCCTGAATCTTGTTCTTCAGAGCCCAACAATCATCAGTGTTATGTCCAGGGCTATTGGAGTGGTAAGCACACTTAGCATTTGGATTGTACTTCGGAGAGGAAGTGTTGACATTCTGAGGAGGATCCTCAAAGTAATCAACTCTGCTTTCAACATGTGTTGCAAGGCTTGCGACAGGCATGTTGATTCGTAAACTGTCTTCGACGCGTTCTGCGTTGTCTCGCTGAGGTTGTGCTGATGTAGGATTGGAGATCACAACTGCCCCCACAGATTGAGCGCGGTCGGTCTTGGCTCGGCTTTTCTGACCATACACAGCATTAACTTCTTTCTTACCACCAAAAGATCTCTTCGCAGCATTGGAAGATGTCTCTATCTGAATCTTCCCACTCTTGATACCAGCTTCAATATCATTGTTCAGTTCGGTGAACCCGACTGAAGAATTTCCAATCAGATGATTGAAGAATGGGCCTGTTAGTGTCCCCATAAACATATCAACCAACTCCCTATTGGACAAGGGTGGCTGAACTCTGCCTGCTAGATCTCTCCATTTCTGAGCATACTCTTTGAACTTCATCACGACCCATAGACATGCTTTGTAGTTGCATGCGAGTGTGTCAATTCATCATTGTACCATATCATTCAGAGAAAGCATCAGCTAAGTCACTCCAAGTACGGATACGGTCATTCTCTAGCTGATAGTACCATTCCAACTGAGTTCCGGACAAACTCTCTTGAAAATAGTGCATCCACAACTTTCTGTCATCAGTGTGGGGATTGATCTTCTGGACATAGGACTTCAAATGCAGCTTAGGGCAAGACATGCCATCATACTTAGCAAAAGTAGGAACTTTGAACTTGGGAGGAATCACAACACCAGGGACAAGACTTAGATCATCAAAATTCAGCCCGGACATCTTCAGGTTTTCCACAGCATTCAGACGGTCTTCAAGTTGCTTGTACTTGTCATCCTCATCAGAGTATTGGCCATTATCATAGTCATTCTAGCTCAGCTGACCGCTTCACCATTACCCTTGTTACTTTGTTCATCCTCCTTCTTGACACTTCCTTCTGAGAGCTCTATCCGACTGACTCTCTTAGGACCACCTTTGTAGCGTCTGCCCATGTTGAGGAGACCAACAACCTTCTTCTTTCTGTTGATGAGCTTCTTCAGATCTTCTTGGCCTTGGACCAAGTCAGAACATCTACTAAACCGAGCATTCTGAGCTTGGAGATCTTTGACAGTCTGTTCAAGAGCCATTTCTGCTAAAATAAATAGCGAGCAAATGAGAAAACCAATCTTCAATGTACCTGTGATGCAATGTTATGCTATGATATGCAATGTTTATGCGAATGCAATGCAATGTTTTCAAGGACCTTAGAGATTTAAATTTGTTAAACAAGCAATGAACAAACATTTATTAGTACTCTTTTATTATTCTTTTTTCTTTTAAGTACAAGAGATAGTTCAAAACAATAAAAGAAAACATAAACATCCTAAAGCTCTAAGTCTCCATGCCTTCCTCTTGATGTAGTTGATGTTTCGCTCCTCGTGAAGTAGCTTGGTCAACTCTAGCACTTTCTTCTCACTTGCATAACACTGAGCTTCAAAGGTATCCCTCTCTTCTTTTAGTTGAATCCAGGATCTCTTCAAGTCTTCAAAATCAGTAGGCATGTCGGGATGGAGAACAGTATAGGGTACGTCACCTATAGCAACAGGTTCCATAATTACTGGTAGAACAGGCGTGAATGGCATCATGAGGTTTTGAGCTCGAGCTCGCACCCATTTGAGGTAAGGTTCCCAAGGAATGGATTTTGGTGCCCCAAAGTCTTGGTATCAGTCTTCTTTACCATGCCCCAAGCATGTATGAACCTTCGTCGGTAATTCTGGAGATCGTGATTGTAGTCGAACACAATATCTTGGAGAAGCATATCATGTGGACCATCTCTTCGAGCAAAACCAAACTGACGTAGAGCTAAAGAAGGGTTGTAAGTAATACCTCCCCTTATACCAAGTAGTGGTACATTAGGGAATTCTCCACAACGCTCAATGAATGTGAAGTCCTTTTGAGAAAAGATTCCAACGGATATCTGAAAGAGAGTGACATCAATCTTTGAGACCATCTCAACCTTTGTTCATTCTTCAAAAGCGATGGAGGAAGGTGCAAATAAACCACCTTGAAAGTAACGGTATACAACACATGAGAGTTCCTTGTTTTTAGTAGTATGGTGTGGAGAGAATGTAGGATATCTCCAAGTAGGGGCACAGATTGCGGGTAAGAAACAACTTGATGGCATTGATATCTATGAATTGATCCGAGTTAGGAAATAGAACCAAACCATAAATTAGCAAGGCCACAATGTTTCAAATGCATGGAAACTCATAACTTTGAGGAATTCTCGGGCTTTCTTAATTAGAACTTAGAAAGTAAACCCTTAACTCCACTTCTAGTTTCCCAATTGGCTTCAATATCCGAACGCTTAAGATGGGTATGGATGCAATGTCTTCGTATTAGGAACCTTTTCTAGACCGTGAATGGCATTTGTTGAATAGGTATCCCAAGTAGCTTAGAGAACTCTTCCAAGGTAGGAACCAACTGATAATCTGGAAATGTAAAGCAATGGTGTTTCGGATCAAAGAACTGGAATAGGACATGCATCATATCTTCTTCAAAACCGGAGATAACCAAATCAAGTAGATAACCATGTCTTTTGATGAACTGAGCATGGTCGGAATTCTATCTGAAACCAATTCTTTGAGTGAGAAGGGTACCCATGAAGTTGATTCGGATAGTCTTTCTAGAAGCCATAACCTACAAAATAGAGCAAAGATAAATCCTAGGTCCTTGAAATAGTTAGAAATGATATGCAATGCGAATGATGTCATGATGTCATGTTTAGCACACACAAACAATTCACACAATGAGCCTAGGTTTAAGGCTTGCATGAGGTATAGGTGATTACCCCACCAAAAGTTTGAGTTGGTTCATCCTGTCCTATAATAGTAACCGGGTTCTAGGAATCTCACATCATAGATCTTTCTCGTAGGCGCTTATTTCAATACGACGGCCAAGTGGTCGATCGAAAATGTCCCAAAAGTCCGATCTCAATGGCGTAGCATCAGTATCAACCAACCTCGGTCTACACCAAAGCCGCCATCTCACTACCTTCTAATGGCCAAGATGGGTCAATTAAGGTTCTAAAAGTTTAGTTAGCGCTTGATGACACCACGCAGAAGCCAAATACTATCTTCAACTTGGGAATGAAGAGTATCGGGACAACCAGTGTCACGCTAACGTAGCCATCATGTTGACCGTTTAGTATATCGTCTAGCGGTCGCGATGATCTAATGCTACTTACCTAAAGGAAACCGGATCCGGTGTAGGATCCCCAACAATATAATACCCAAGCAACCCTTAAAGATAAAGCATACAAGTCAAACAAAAGCAATAAAATGATCTAGAAATCCCTAAGGCATTCTCTCTTTGGGTCTCCCAGAGAGTCAGCTCGGTAATACGGTGAACTGACTTTGTAGGATTTTGTATCCAAATGCGGATAGCAAGAGTCGCCACCGACTTTTATTTTTATCCAATTAAGGGAAGGTAAAGTACGAAAAAGACCTTCGTTTAGATTCGAGTTGGAGAATGGTTATGAAAAGGGAAGGTATTAGCACCTTTCCATCCGTAGTTATCACGGCTCTTAGTTGCTCTAGATCACTTTTTAAAATTGTTTTTACGTGTGTTTGACAAAATGTTTTGAAAAGGCATTTCTTTGACTTTGTAATGACTCATGTAGGAATGTATACAAAGTTTTGAAATGTTTTGTTTTGAAAAGAATTTGAACTTTGAAAAGAGTGTGTGGTGAAAAGCATTTGTAGAGCAAGCAACTAAAGACTTATTTACCCACTCAGAATTGGTCGTTTTTGTACTTCACGTTCCTTTAGAATAGCGCTATGCACCATTAGTTAGTAGGTAGCTCCATTCGTTGGATGTAGGGGACATTCGAAGGGACATCGGATGGTCATAGAAGGCAACTTGTAGGAAGTATCCTAGCATTCGAAGGGACTATCATCATTTTCCGTAGGCGACAATCGAGGTCAAGATCATGTATTCGGAGCGACATCGTGGGTCTTATGATCTTTGTATCGAAGGGACTATGATGATTTGTTTGAAGGCAGCGGTGCTAGGATACCTCTACGTCGAGGGACATGACCATTTGAATTCGTAAAGGCAACGAGAGAATTACCCTAAAGGGTGTGTGTGAAGAGAAGTGTTGAATTCGAGTATTTTATCTTGAAGTTAGTGAGCTATGTTGATTATTATCTTGCCATACACGCCTAGTACTAGCAATTTATAGGGTGCGCGGAAATTAAATGGAAAGGTAAATGTCCCGCTATTACAAGGCTTTGGGGAGATACATAATTTAAAATGGGAAAATAAAGACCTAATTTAAACTATTACATCCCATATACAGTTACATTATTGGAAAATAAAATGAAAATAGTAAAGAAACGTCCAATTGGAAGAACCTGAAACTAACGAGAAATCGGAAAATATGATGAATCGAATAAGAGAAAATGTTAGAAAATACAAATTTTAAATTGAAAAATATGACATGCTGGAAATAATAAACATGCTAAAATAAATTTTTGGGATTTTTTAGATGCGATTTAATAATTTAAAATGAATTTAAATGATTTAAATGCAAAATTATAAATAAAATAAATATGCATGCAAAATATATTTTTAATTTATTAAATTAAATAAAGATTTTATGAAAATAATGTAAAAGAGTAAATATTTTGATAATTTTTAATGCATAAATAAAATATGAAATTAATTAAAATAATGAAAATATTAAATAAATAAAAAATAGGAAAATAGTTGAAAGTTGAAAGTTTGAGAAAAAGAAACCAAAACCGGTGCAAGCAGGATTCGAACTCAAGACATGGGAGAGTATCTTTGCACAGGAAGCGCCTTAACCACTGGGACAAGTTGCATTTGGTGTTGGAAAAGTGAAAATCAATGGTATATGAGTGATGACACGATTATATTTCAAACTGAGTCAGCCTGTGGGGCCCGTGAGAGACAATCGAACGCACGATCGCGTTACCCATGCATCACGTGAGTCAACTTTTTACGTCGACGGAGCTTCTAGCTCCGGCTGCCTTCTCCACCATGCCACACCCGAACTCGCAAAACACGCGAACAAAAAGAAAAGAACACCTTGTCCACCTAAACGACCTTCTAAGTCCATTGGTGACATCGTTTAATCAATCGTTCGTATAGTGCCGTTCGAATGAAATGAATCAAATGCCCTAATAATGGTGGTTTACGTTTCTACGCCTGCTTTCCATGAAAGGTATCATTCATGCCTGTTTGATGCCCTGAACTCAAACAACACACAAAAACGATTAATGATGCATGGATTATAAAATTGAAATTGTGAAAAATCAAGAGAGTTCAAGCACGTATCCGCACAAGTAAAGGTTACTTTTTGATTGTCGGGACTTCCATAATGATGGAATGATCAAATGGTCTGAAACTTGCTGGAAATTCAAACACGATTTTCAAAAGTTTGAGAAATATTTTGGCAAAATAAGGGTTAGTGTAAGGGCTAGGTTTCGTCTTGTACTTGTGGTACAATGTTGATATTTATAGAGGCAATTTGAGAGGAAAAGCAAGCAAAAAGATTGGACATTGATTGTAATATTTTCCATTTAAAACAAATCAAATTTTCTGAAAACTTGATTTTTCCTTTCCATATGCATGAATCACGAATTTAAAGAGTCTTGGGCTTTCTTGGTTTTCAAGGAAGATATAAATCAACTTTTGAAAAAATAATTAATTCATATTTATAATTTATTTTTGAATTAAATGTTAAAAATTCAAATATAAATCATAAAATAGAAAATCACCAAGGCCAAGCATTTATGGGTCAAGAATCATGTCATGAACAAGTTTGGATCAAAAGATTATAGGCCCATTTGGAAAATTTTGCATTTTGACCAAAATGTCCTTTTGTGCAATTGTCCAAAATTGCCCAACTTCTGAATAGTGTATCTTGCTCAATTTTCCACATTTTTGAGTGTTCTTGGACTTTTTGGAAAGCTCTAAGAGTCCTCTAACCAACCTTTTTGGTCTCATCTCAATTGGAGTTACCATGCTCAATATATCTTCAAAACAAAAAGTTGACTTTTTGTTGACTTTGAAAATGACCTGTAATGTTTTGAGCCATACCTCTCAAATGAAGCATTTTTTGGACATTCTTGTGAGACATGAAGTTGTAGAGAATTGAATTTCCTTCAAAATGAGCTTTGGTGGGAAGATTTCTGAGAAAGTATGAGAAAGTTATGATCAGTCAAAGTTCAGTTGACTTTTCACCTAGAAACCCTAATTTAGAAAGTTTGACTTTTGAGCAAATCTTGAGTTTTCTTGATGAATCATGATCAACCCTTGATCAAATGATGAATGTAACTTCAAAATGAGGATGTTGACCAAAAATTATGAAGTTTGATGTATGTTGACCATGATTGACTTTTGTCCAATACAACCGATTTTCAACCATCGAGCAATTGTCTGAGGAAACTTGACTTGTGAGGCTTGAAACTTGACATGGAGAATCTTTGAAGCATATGAGGAGGCATGAAGACCATTGGAGATGTTTTCTTTTATTGTTTTGAACTATCTCTTGTACTTAAAAAGAAAGAATAATGAAAGAGTACTAATAAATGTTTGTTCATTGCTTGTTTAACAAATTTAAATCTCTAAGGTCCTTGAAAACATTGCATTGCATCTTTATAAACATTGCATATCATAGCATAATATTGCATCACAGGTACATTGAAGATTGTTTTTCATTTGCTCGCTATTTATTTGAAGGTAAACAGTCTTGAAATAAATTCACAAAGATCTTCGTGCTCAATGCCTGGCCAAGAGATGTTTCATTAGCTAATCCAAGGCCAAGAAGATCCGAAGCTTCAACAAATGTTAAGAAGGTTGTTATCTTCTCAACTGGGCAGACGCTAAAAGGAGGTCCTGAGGTTAGTCGGATTGAGCTCTCTCGTAAGGAAGCAAGAAGGAAGATGAGCAAAGTAACAAGGGTGATGGTGAAGGCAGCCACCGAGCTTGAGAAAACTATGATGATGGCTAACATCTGAAGGAGGACAAGGTACAAGCAACTGAAGACTGCCCGAATGGCCGTGGAAACCTGAAGATGTCCAGGCTGAATTTTGATGATTTGAGTCTCGCCTTAGTGTTGTGATTCCTCCCAAGTTCAAAAGTTCAACTTTTTCTAAGTATGATGGCATGTCTGTCCAAAGCTGCATTGAAGTCCTATGTTCGTAAAGATCAATCCCTACAATCGATGATGTAGTTGTGGATGACTATTTTCAAGAAAGTTTGTCCGAACTCAATTGGAGTGGTATTATCACCAGAGAATGACCGTATCCGCCTTTGGAGTGATCTATTTGATGCTTTCACGCACAAGATGAGTACACGTTAAATTGACACCCACCGCATGCAACTACAAAGCATGTCTATGGGTCGTGATGAGAAGTTCAAGGAGTATGCTCAAATGGAGAGATTCAGTAGCGTAGTTCAACCACCCTTGTCCAATACAGAGTTGGTTGATATGTTTATGGAACACCGACAGCCCATTCTTCAATCATCTCGATTGAAACTCTTCAATGATTCACTGAGCTGATATTGACAAAGAGCATTGAAGCTGGTATCAGGAGGAAAGATTCGGTAGAGCATCTTCAAATGCAAACAAGAGATCTTTTGTGGTAAGAAAGAAGTCAACGCTGTATATGGTCGTAAAAAGCCGAGCCAAGACCGACTGCTCTAACTGTAAAGGCCAGGATTCCAATCCTACACCAAGACAACCTCGAAGGAGATAACGCGCAGCTTTGAACGCTGCCAAGACAGTTTGCAAGATCATGCTATTGTCGCAAGCCTTGCAAACACATGTTGAAAGCAGTTGATTGCCTGAGGATCCTCCTCGAATGTCAACAACCTCATCTCCGAGATATAACTCAATGCTAAGTGTGCTTACCATTCCAATAGCCCAGGACATAGTACTGATGATTGTTGGGCTCAAGAACAAGATTCGTATGATTAGCTAGCGATTGAGTTCTCCCGCGAGACCAATGATCAACGCTCGGCGCCTAACCAATGACAAGAGTTCCAATGCTGTTGTGATTTATACTTATGTTTTCAACATAGATGACTCTGACCATCCCTCTGATGACTGTTAAGAAGAATTTGTTGCGTCAAAATCAACCTGTGCTGCCAGAGAATTGTCGGTGCCCATCGCACTATGGTTTGTGCTTACGAGAAGACATGTCCAGGTATGATGGATAATCGAGATACTATTCCTCGAAACCACCAAGTGTAAGCCGTGTGATGATATGTCTGCTGGATGATCAATAGAATGAAGCCGACTGCCTGTGAGCACTAGCAGCCAAGGGAAAGTATGATTACATGGTGAAGTACACTGCCTCAAAGCTACAAGACCTATTGAAGATGTTAAGGCGACTCCTGATGGGGACGATTTCAGAGAAGTATGTCATGTTAACACAAGGATTTCCTCTCACTGATCCCGTGCTAGAGTGCAATTCTCATCATTACTTCTCCAAGACCAGTTCCATATTCCTCCGATAAGGTTATCCTGGAATTATGGAGATGAGGTCACTATCATGGCGTCAAGCAAAACCCTCTCACCATTGAAGATCTGCTTGAAGCTACCATTCTAACATTGACAACATCACCAGATCAAGTAAGGTGACCAACCGGAAGGGTTTTCTCTCCGATATCTCTCTCCAAAAGACACATGACTCTAGCTCGCATTCCAACTATCCAACCAGCCCCAAGCTAGAGGAAAGAACAAGGACTCATCCGTCAAATGAAGTACCAAAGAAGTTATCAAGACACCTCCAACAAGAAATGGAGGAAATTGAGATTATCAAGAGAGTGACTACAACATTGTGGAACAAGGGACAAACTTGTCCAAAATCTCCATGCTTGCTCTGCTCTTGTGCTCCGAGGCTCATGCTAGCGCCTTGGGAGTTTTGAAGGCTCACGCACTCGCAAGACTCTACTACCGACCAGTTCAAGTTTGTATTGCTAGCCCTGCCAACAATACCTAGGCTTCTCTGATGTCGATTTAATTCCTTCCAAGAAACACAACAAAGCCTTGCACATCTCGTTGAATGCAAGGGCTACTCCCTGTCTCATGTTTTGTTGATAACGTTCTCGCTTCTAATATCCTTCCAAGACCGCTTTTGATCGGCTTGATGTTGAAGGTTGGTTCTGAGACCCGTGACATTATTGTGAGAGCTTGATGGTTCTAGCTTAACAAGACGGAGAACTCTCACCGTTAAAGTCGGTTCCTATACTTTTGATTCTACCTTCTTTGTCATGGACATCCAAACTTACTCCCGCCTACTTGACGCCTCTTGACATGGGGCGTGCTACCCTCTACCTGCATCTGAAGTCGAAATACCCAAAGGAAAGGGAAAGTTGTTACAGTATGTGTGTGAAGAGAGTATATGGTCACCATCTATATCATTCGATACCTCGAGATGGAAGGAGAATTCTTCGAGACTTCTGTCAAGCTTTTGAAACAATCCCGAGTCATGCCTGCTTGACTTCACCCCTGGTTAAGTTACGCCCAGATGGCCTCATGGAGATGCTCAGCTGCGGCTTGAAGAAGGAGGTAGTACTATTTGGGGTCAGCTCCTGATCTTCCTTTCAAATCGACAAGACTGGCTAGTCACCATCGAGGTCAGAGATGACACGCCAACGCGTGCCAACTTCCTTTCCGTCAGCCCATAGTGGAATTCATGCTAGAAGATTTGACGACAATACTTCGGCATCATAAGGATTCCAACCTGCATCATGGGCTCAGAATTGGAAGATCAAGACATCATACCAATCTCCTTTAGTTAGGAGTAATTGCTCTTGTTTTGTTTTGCTTTTCGATTTCTTTATGTTTTGAACAATAAACTTTGAAAGCCCTGCCCGGCATCATGGCTCTTGAGAGGTTATTATCTGTTTGCGCCATTCAATAAATTCGTTGGACTTTGCACCATTGTTTGTTTTCTTTCTTTACTTTATCACCCTTCAAAAGCTATGTGTTTCTTACACGTGATACAATCGCAGAATCACTCTCAACTTTAATAAAATGTTATTGCTAAATATGACTTCGATAATCCGATCTACCAAGTCAAGACGGAAGTGAGGAAGATTGTGAAGTGCCAGGAGAATCAGATCAAGCAGCACAAGAAGAACGAGTTATACAACCACAGAGAGTGAGGAATTTGGGGTAATGGGCGACAGAAAAGAGATCAAGATAGGAGCGGATCTTGAGAACAGTTAAAGAAAGATTGGTTCAGATGCTACGAGACTATATTGAGGTTTTGCTTGGTCATCACGAAGACATGTCGGGTTTAGACATTGATATTGTGGTACACCGATAAAAGAAGGTTTTCCCAGAAAGGTATGTCTGTCGATGCCCCGAGATGTCGAGAAAATCAAAGCCAATTTATGAAGCAGTTTATCGGTTTTTAGCCAAGTACTTCCTATCCACAAGGTTGCAATGTGGTTCCTGCCTAAGAAGGATGGCAAAGTACGAATGTGGATTACAGAGATCCAACAAAGCGAGTCCAAATACGATTTTCCACTTCTCATATTGATGTTCCTGTTGACAACACCGCCAGATAAGGTTTTCTCCTTCATGGATGGTTTCTCCGGTTACAATCAAATCAAAATGGCCTCAAGACATGGAAAGACTACTTTTGTTACACAGGGGCACTTTCTGCTACGAGGTTATGCCGTTCGAATGAAGAACGCAGCGCCACTTATCGCCGCATATGGTTACATTATTTCATGACATGATTTCACGAGATAGAGTCTACGTCGACTACATGATAGCTCGATCGCATCGAAGAAGAACATCTTGATCTTGCGTAAACTGTTTGATGTGTTGAAGAAGTACAGACTAAGACTTAATCCCAACAAGTGCACCTTTGTCGATTCAAACTCCTAGGGTTTGTCGTCGGTGGAAAAGGTATTGAGGTTGACCCCCAAGGTTAAAGCTATTCAAGAAATGCCAGCCCCCGCACGAGAAGGAAGTCGAGGTTTCAGCCGATTGAACCACATTGCTGATTCATTGCACATCTAATCGCTACTTGTGAGCCGATCTTCAAGTTACTAAAGAAAGATCAAGTAGTGGAATGGAATGACGATTGCCAGATCGCTTTTGACAAAATCAAGGAGTACCTACAGAATCCTCCTATCCCGATGCCGCCTTCAAGGAAGACCTCTTATCATGTACTTGATAAAGATTAGAGAACTCAATGGGGTGTGTTGGGGCAACATGACGAGTCGGTCGAAAAGAGCATGCAATATACTACCTTAGTAAAAGTTTACCGACTGTGAAACAAGATACTCACAAATGAGAAAACTTGCAACGCTGGCTTGCATGTCACCGATCAAGATAGTATATGTTGACTCACACTACCTTATTGATTTCCAAGATGGATCCGATAAAATACATATTTGAGAAACCAGCCTCTCGTGAAGAATAGAAAGATGGCAAATGATATTGACCGAATATGACATCCAGTACACTTCTCGAAGCAATCAAGGAAGTGTGGTAGCCATTTGGCTCATCAAGCCGTGGATGACTATCACCTATGCAGTTCAATTTCAGATGAAGATGTTTTACTAGTTACAGATGGCGAAGAACGGTGCCCTAGGACCCGAACAAGGATCCCGGGACCATGGTCTTTGATGGAGCCTTAAACGACTGGCAATGGCATTGGCGCCATCATTACATCCCTCGCAGCGGCACACGCTTTCACCGCCAGATTATGTTTCACTTGCACGAACAACATGGCCGAATATGAAGCGTGCATCATGGGTATCAAAGCGCTATTGACTTAAGAATCAAGTTCTCACAATGGAGACTCACTTTAGTGATCAACAGATTAAGGGCGAGTGGGATACGGCATCCAAATCTCATTCCATACCGAGAGCATGTTTTGAGTTTGATCCCCTAATTTGAAGAGATTACTTTCGATCACATTCGCGAGAAGAGAATCACCATGCACGATTAGCTACTATGTCATCTATGTTCAAGGTCGATGGGACAACGAGGCTCCCTGATCATCATTGAGAAGTTTGATGAACCAACAGATTGCTATGAGCTTGATACGTAAGAGAAACCTTGGTACTACGACGTGAAGAGGTATCTTGAGACTCGTGAATATCCCAGGGGAATCAAGCTAATGATAAAAAGTTCATGAGAAGATTTGCATCCAAATTCTTCCTCAAAGAATGAGATCTTATACAAGCGCAACCATGACTTGTGCTTACTCCGTGTAGACTGTGAAAACAATAATGTATCATGGAAGAGTTACACGGCGATGGTACCCACTCCAAAGGACACACCATGGCTAAGAAGATTTTGAGAACGGGTTACTATTGGTCCACCATGGAAGCCGATTGTCACCGCATACCGATCTTGTCACAAATGCCGATATATGCCGACAAAGTACACGCACTCCGACTCGAATGTTCTAACAGCTCCTTGGCCTTTTGCAATGTGGGCATTGACATGATTGGAGAAATTAAGCCCACGCCCCAACGGACATCGCTTCATCCTTGTGGCAATTGACGTTTCACCAAGTGGAAGGCCTCGTCAGATCGTTACCAAGAATGTTGTGGCTCGATTCATCAAACATAATCTTATCTCATGGCACTCCCTAAAGGATTATCACAGATAATGGTTCCAATCTCAACAACAAGATGATCACCGAACTCGCATGCAATTCAAGATCAAACATCACAATTCTTCTTCTCCGATCGGCCTAAGATGAATGGCGAGCGAAGCCGCCAATAAGAATATCAAGAAGATCATACAAGATGACAAAGGACTTACAAAGATTGGCATGAGATGTTGCCATTTGCTCTTCATGGTTATCGCGACCACAAGACGGACATCAACAGGCAACCCCTTCTCTCAGGTATGAAGCCGCCTTACCCATCGAGGTTCGGATACCTCAACTAGAGACCTGTGATGCAGAGTTAGAGACGATTGAGTCCACCCGCCTCGATCGATTAATTTGATTGATGAGAAACGACTCGCATCCATCCGCCATGGATGATCTATCGGCGAATGATCGAGCATTCAACAAAAGGTCAAGCACCGAGTCTACCAAGTCGGTGATCTAGTGGTCAAGCGATCATTCTTCCACAAGGTGATCCAGGGCAAATGGACTCCCACCCACGAGGGACCATTTGTAGTCAAAGAGTATTTTTCAAGGAGCTATGATACTTAGCACCATGGATGGTGAAGACTTCCCACACCGTGAACGCAGACATAGTCAAAAATACTACGATAAAGAGACCCGCTAGGTCGATCGACCTAGAAAAATAAGAGCATCCTGCGAACCAAAAGGTTCGGGCAAAAGTTAAGGATATATACAAAACATGTACACCGGCAAGTCGAAACCCGAAAAGGGGCTTGGGCAAAAAGGGTATCCCTAGACCGAAACCCAAAGGGCGGTCTAGGCAAAAGTTAGATTTAAGCCGCACGACTATGTCTCTTCCAGATCACCGCCCACTACTATCAAGATTCAAGATTCAAATGGCGAAGATCACCTACTCACTTTCTAACGATGAAGGAGATGAGATAGTCGAAATATATGAGTACTAGCATAGTTGGAACTTAACGATTGTTTCACATAGCTTTTACCTTCTTGTGTACAAACTACTTGGCCATACGCCACCTCTCAAATAAACGCAAGTTTCTTTCTCTTTACAATTTTTGTTGTTGTCGTTTGCAATAAGTCTAACGTTTTTTTTGAATGACTATACGCATTTGACAATAAGAATCTAATCACAAACATACGAAAAGTGGGCATACAAAAGTAGTCACTACAGGCTCTAGGAATTGAGATGACGACGAAGGTCACCAAAAACATTCCCCCGCAGAACATAATCCCCGCAGAGGTGTCACTCACTACAAACCTCCCCCCAGCTGAGTATACGTTAATCCCCGAACAGTGATTCCACTCAACCGAGAAATGTTACATCAGTCTCCGAGCAGTAACACTTCATCCCCAACCGAGGTATTTATCATCAGCAGAATATCTCTCAACAATTCCCCTTTCTCCAAAGAATGTATCCGACTTGAAACTTGGTCAGATAGTGCACCGGAGGAAATCTACATCTTCTATTCCCCCAGTCAGGGATCCCAACCCGGTCTCCCAGCAACCATCAAGCGCTCTCCAGCGAGATCTACACTCAAAATCCCCAGTAGAGCATCTCCTAATTCTTCCCAACAGGATCTACATGCAAGATCCCCAACGGACTTCCTCCCAGACTCTCCCCAGCAGGGTCTATATATGAGATCTCCAACAACGAGCTTCTCAAATCTCTACCTTCCTCAACAATATCTAGGCCCAAGACTTGGTCAGATAGTGCATCGGAGGAATCCAGGATATCTTTCTTCTCCTTCAAAAGCGGGGTTCTCACCTACTCAATCCCCAAGCAGAAAACAGAAATCCTCAAGCAGAACATCCACATCTTCTTCAAGATGGATATGTTTTGAAATATCACAACATCTATCATTCATACATTACTCATGAAGTCGTAATTCACGCATATGTCATTCATACACATTTTCATGCATCATACTTTGCATAAGACTAACAAATATTCTATCAAAGTTTCTCTTATTTTTTTTAAAATAGGTGAAAGTCACTTCTGACGCAAACAGGTCCAGGATTAAGCCCCGAACCGACGGGAAAACTATCTGAAAGACCACCCTTAGTTGTCCTCCGACAGCTGGTCCAGGATTAAGCCCCGAATCGACGGGAAAACTATCTGAAAGACCACCCCTAGTTGTCCTCCGACAGCTGGTCCAGGATTAAGCCCCGAACCGACGGGAAAACTATCTGAAAGACCACCCCTAGTTGTCCTCCGACAGCTGGTCCAGGATTAAGCCCCGAACCGACGGGAAAACTATCTGAAAGACCACCCCTAGTTTGTCCTCCGACAGCTGGTCCAGGATTAAGCCCCGAATCGACGGGAAAACTATCTGAAAGACCACCCCTAGTTGTCCTCCGACAACTGGTCCAGGATTAAGCCCCGAACCGACGGGAAAACTATCTGAAAGACCACCCCTAGTTGTCCTCCGACAGCTGGTCCAGGATTAAGCCCCGAACCGACGGGAAAACTATCTGAAAGACCGCCCCTAGTTATCCTCCGATAACAGGCAATGGATCAACACCCGATGCACAACAGGGAAGATATCCACATTTTGCCAACTACTACCCTCAGAGTAATCAGCACGAAGATCTATTCTGAATCCTTCTTATTATCAACAGCAACTATAGAGTCTGGCGTACGACTCAGTAGCCCTGGATGGCATCTTAAGCCCATCTCCGACTACTTATCAGTGTTTCTCCACCTTTGGAATGCTGCATATATGGTTAAAAACCAATACAAACCAACAACTTCATTCAAAGGTGAGCACGAAGTCTAACATACGACTCCCTCCGGATGGCATCTTAAGCCCATCTCCGCGCTCCTTCCACTATCAAGAACATCTACAGAGTCTAGCGACGCCTCCCCAAAGATCGATCTTTCCATGGCATCTTAAGCCCATCCTCAATTCTCCTATCAACAACCTCGAGTCTAGCATATGACTCATCCCCCAATGAAGTCTCTACCTTTCCAAATGGCATCCGAAGCCCATTCCGCATCATCCGCCAACAATGAGTGAAAATTTTCAGTGTATTCGAGTGTTCAATCATCTTCACCTTCAAGTCACGAAGACAAGCGGTCAATCTAACTTTCCAAGTACAAGAAGATTGAACAGGGCAGCGTCAATACCCCAAAATTTTCCTCCATCTCCTCAAGATATTTCATACATCCATACTCAAGGATTCCTCAAAAGTTGATCAGACAAACTCTCTCCTAGACAATCAACCCAAACTAGGGTTTGGCAATTCTCAGATCAAATTGGATTTCCAACATCTCCAATGTTCATCATGTCTCCTCATATGCTTCAAAGACTCTCCATGTCAAGTTTCAAGCCTCACAAGTCAAGTTTCCTCAAACAATTGCTCAGATGGTTGAAAATCAGTATTGACAAAAGTCAACTCGTGGTCAACATACAACAAACTTCATAATTTTTGGTCAACATCCTCATTTTGAAGTTACATTCATCATTTGATCAAGGGTTGATCATGATTCATCAAGAAAACTCAAGATTTGCTTAAAAGTCAAACTTTCTAAATTAGGGTTTCTAGGTAAAAGTCAATCTGAACTTTGATCGATCATAACTTCTTCATACTTTCTCAGAAATTTTTCCACCACCTCTTGTTTTGAAGGAAATTCAATTCTCTACAACTTCATGTCTCACAAGAATGTCCAAAAATGCTTCATTTGAGAGGTATGGCTCAAAACATTACAGGTCATTTTCAAAGTCAACAAAAAGTCAACTTTTTGTTTTGAAGATATATTGAGCATGGAAACTCCAATTGAGATGAGACAAAAACGGTTGGTTAGAGGACTCTTAGAGCTTTCCAAAAAGTCCAAGAACACTCAAAAATGTGGAAAATTGAGCAAGATACACCATTCACAAGTTGGGCAATTTTGAAAGAGTGCACAAAGAGAGATGCTTCTAAAAATCAAAAATTTTGCAAATGGGTGTAACACGGTGAACTGACTTTGTAGGATTTTTTATCGCAAATGTGCGGATAGCAAGAGTCGCCACCGACTTTTATTTTTATCCAATTAAGGGAAGGTAAAAGTACAGAAAAAGACCTTCGTTAGATTCTGAGAAAGGGAGAAGGTTATGAAAAGGGAAGGTATTAGCACCCCTTTCCATCCGTAGTTATCTACGGGCTCTTAGTTGCTCTTAGATCACTTTAAAATTGTGCTTTCTGTGTGTTTGACAAAAATGTTTTGAAAAGACATTTCGCTTTGACTTTGTAATGATTCATGTAGGAATGTATACAAAGTGTTCGGAAATGTTTCGTTTTGAAAAGAGTTTGAACTTTGAATAAAGTGTGAGGTGTGAAAAGTATTTTGATAGAGCAAGCAACTAGGAGTCTTATTACCTACTCAGAATTGGTCGTTTTCATGTTGTTTTACTTTCCTTTAGAATAGCGCTATCCATACCATTAGTTGGTAGGTAACTCTATTTGTTGGATGTAAGCGGGACATTCGAAGGGACATCGGATGGTCATAGAAAGCAACTTGTAGGAAGTATCCTAGCACATTCGAAGGGACTATCATCATTTTTCGTAGGCGACAATCGAGGGTCAAGATCATGTATTCGGAGGCGACATCGTGGGTCTTATGATCTTTGTATCGAAGGGACTATGATGATTCGTTTTGAAGGCAATGGTGCTAGAATACCTCTACGTTCGAGGGACTTGACCATTTGTATTCGTAAAGGCAACGAGAGAGAATTACCCTAAGGGGTGCATGTGTGAAAAGAGTGTGTTGATTTCATATATTTTATCTTGAAGATTAGTGGGCTACATTGATTTTAGTCTTGCCATACACGCCTAGTTACTAGCAGTTTATAGGGTGCGGAAATTAAAATGCGGAATGTAAAGATGCGGAAAGATAAATGTCCTACGCTATTACATGGCTTTGGGGCAGATACATAATTTAAACTTACGGAAAATAAAAACCCTAATTAACTATTACATCCCATGAACAGTTACATTATTGGAAAAAAAAAGAAACGATAAGAAAAATCGTCCGGAACGGGATAACCTGTGAAAAGATGAGAAAATCGGAAAATACGATGAAATCGAATAAGAGGAAAATGTTAGTAAAAATGAAAATTTTTGAATGAGAAAAATATGGCATGCTGGAAATAACATAAATATGCTAAAATAATTTTTTGGGATTTTTTAGATGCATTTTAATAATTTAAAACTAATTAAAATTGATTTAAATGCTAAATTATGAATAAAATAAAATATGCATGCAAAATAATATTTTTTTAATTTTATAAATTAAATAAGTATTTTCTGAAAATAAATGCAAAAGAAAAAAAATATTTTGATGATTTTTAATGCATGAAATAAAAATATTGAAAAGAATTAAAATGCATGAAAAATATTAAATAAATAAGAAAATATGAAAATATGAAGGAAATTGAGTTTGTAAAAAAAAGAATGCAAAACCGGTCCTGGGGAACGTCTTAACCAACTGAGCCAACGTGCGCTTGTGTTTGAAAATTGGAACGAGTGGAATGTAAACACGCGTCGACTCCTAATTCGTGTGGCATGAGTTATGTATATATAGTAGAAGGATTTGGAGTTAATTTGAGGAAGAATCAATCACTAATCAATGCAAATAAAATTTGATTTTTGTACAAAATCAAATTTTCATATTTTGATTAATTTTCAATCAAATCTTGCCATACCAATCCAAATTTCGAAATTTGCTGGCTTTGTTGAGTTGCTTGGATCTCAAGGAAGAGAGAAAAATCAATTTTGCATTTAATTTTGATTTTATACTTTATTTTTGAATTTAATTGTAATAAATGAATAAATTAAATAGAAAAATAAAATAAAAATTCATGGCATTGGGCTTGGATATTCCTAATTGTATAAGGAACAAGTTTGGATGAAGAAAAAGTAAGCCCATTTGCAAAAAATTTGATTTTTAGAAGCATCTCTCTTTGTGCACTCTTTCAAAATTTCCCAACTTGTGAATGGTGTATCTTGCTCAATTTTCCATATATTTGAGTGTTCTTGGACTTTTTGGAAAGCTCTAAGAATCCTCTAACCAGCCTTTTTGGTCTCATCTCAATTGGAGTTTCCATGCTCAATATATCCTCAAAACAAAATGTTGACTTTTTGTTGACTTTGAAAATGACCTGTAATGTTTTGAGCCATACCTCTCAAATGAAGCATTTTTTGGACATTCTTGTGAGACATGAAGATGTAGAGAATTGAATTTCCTTCAAAACAAGAGGTGGTGTAAAAATTTCTGAGAAAGTATGAGAAAGTTATGATCACCAAAGTTCATTGACTTTTCATCTAGAAACCCTAATTTAGAAAGTTTGACTTTTGAGCAAATCTTGAGTTTTCTTGATGAATCATGATCAACCCTTGATCAAATGATGAATGTAACTTCAAAATGAGGATGTTGACCAAAAATTATGAAGTTTGTTGTATGTTGACCACAGTTGACTTTTGTCCAATACAACTGATTTTCAACCATCTGAGCAATTGTCTGAGGAAACTTGACTTGTGAGGCTTGGAACTTGACATGGAGAATCTTTGAAGCATATGAGGAGGCATGATGAACATTGGAGATGTTGGAAGTCCATCTGAAGCAGAGAATTGCCAAACCCTAGTTTGGGTTGATTATCTAGGAGAGAGTTTTGTCTGATCAACTCTTGAGGAATCTTTGAGTATGGATGTATGAGATATCTTGAGAAGATGGAGGGCAAATTTTGGGGTATGACAGCTGCCCCTGTTCAATCTTCTTGTACTGGAAGGTTAGATTGACATACTTGTCTTTCGTGACCTGGAGGTAGAAGATGATTGAACACTCGAGTACACCTGAAAATTTGCACTCGCTGTTGGTGGATGATGCAGGAATGGGCTTACAGATGCCATTTGGAGAAAGTGGAGACTTCGCTGGGGGATGAGTCGTATGCTAGACTCAAGGTTGTTGATAGGAGGAGAATCGTCGGAGATGGGCTTGGGATGCCATCTGGAAAGGTCGATGCTGGGGAGTGAGCCGTACGCTAGGCTCTGTAGTCATTTTTGGAAGGAGCATGGAGATGGGCTTAAGATGCCATCCGGAGGGAGTCGTACGTTAGACTTCGTGCTCATCTTTGAATGAAGTTATTGGTTTGTATTGATTTTTAACCAAATATGCAGCATTCTGAAAGCGGAGAAATGTTGATAAGTAGTCGGAGATGGGCTTAAGATGCCATCCAGGGCAACTGAGTCGTACGCCAGACTCTGTAGTTGCTGTTGATAATAAGAAGGATTCATAATAGATCTTCGTGCTGATTACTCTAAGGGGATAGTAATTTGGCAAAGTGTGGATATCGTCCCTGTTGTGCACCGGGTATTGATCCATTGCCTGTTATCGGAGGATAACTTGTGATCGTTCGGATAGGGTTTCCCGTCCGCTTCGGTTAATCTCCGGATCCGTTGTCGGAGGACAACGAGGGCGGTTGTTCAGATAGTTTTCCCGTCGAGATTCGGGGCTTAATCCTGGACCATTCGTCGGAGGACAACCAGGGGCGGTCTTTCAGATAGTTTTCCCGTCGAGATTCGGGGCTTAATCCTGGACCAGTCGTCGGAGGACAACTAGGGGCGGTCTTTCAGATAGTTTTCCCGTCGAGATTCGGGGCTTAATCCTGGACCTGCTTGCGTCAGAAGTGATTTCCACCTGTTTTGGAGAAAACAAGAGAAACTTTGATAGAATATTGTTAGTCTTATGCAAAGTATGATGCATGACAATGTATATGAATGACATATGCATGAATTATGACTTTATGAGTAATGTATGAATGATAGATGTTGTGATATTTCAAAACATATCCATCTTGAAGAAGATGCGGATGTTCTGGTTGAGGATTCCTGACTTCTATTTGGGGATGGAGATCCTGAGAAGAAAAGAACTTCGACCCCTCCGATGCACTATCTGACCAAGTCTTGGGCCTAGATCTTGTTGAGGAAGGTAGAGATTGAGAAACTCGTTGTTGGAGATCTCATACATAGACTCGTTGTTGGAGATCTCATACATACACGATTAAAACAACAACATGAAAAATGACGCATCAACAACACAAAAAATTATTTAAGACACTAGAACCGTCAAAACAATCTCATCGGAACCATACATATCGCAATAACGTCGACGTCTGTTTTGACTTCCTCCAACCAAATTCGAGGTTGACCAGTTGCAAAGTTCATGGTTGTTCTCTTCCTCTGGATCCTTCTAATTTCATCACCAACTTCTATTTCTCCCTCTAACCAACGCATCAACTCTTTTTTCAGTTTGGCCATGGTAAATATGTGCCAAAATTTCATTTTCGTTGGAGGTTTTGAGGCCGAGAAAACAACGTATCCATCTCTGGTATGGATGTATGGAGATGTCATGATAGAAAAAGAAAAAAGAAAAAAAAAAGAGTAATAGAGAATAAGAGAGAATATAAGAGAGAATATGAGATGAGAAGTTGAAAAAATGTGAAAAATGAAGGAGGGATGGGTGGGTATTTATAAAAAAAAAATGCATGTAGGATCCATCTGAAATGGCTCCTACATGTAAAGTAATAGGAGGAGGCGCCATCCTAGATGGCTTATTGAGGAGTAGGAGCCATGTGGGATGGCGCCTATGTGTTAAGTTTAAGAGCAGAAGCCATCTCAGATGGCTCTTATGTGTTATTTTGTCCTGAAAGTTGGTTATTTGGGTAAATTTTTTCAAAAGTTGGTTATTTTTGTTTTTTTTTTTTAAAACTTGGTTATTCCAAAAAAAAATTCAACTAAAGTTCGTTACATTAGTTACCCTAGGCTTCAAACGATATCTTAATCCCAGTTATAAAATCCAAGTTATGGCTCTTTTAATAGCATTCAACACATCCAATCAAATCTGGACATCATCGTATCATTAAACCAACATTCATCACAAAACATCACTTAAGTCACAACAACATTAACAAATTACCACGGTAAAACCACATAATCAACATCATATTTATGACTAAAATAGCACACCATGGTATAGCAACATGTAATAAATCAATCTCCTAAACACATAGATACTAGATTAATGCATCAAAATACACATCTAATTCAATCATAATATAGTTCATCTTGTTAGCTTTCCAACGGTTTGAACGGGGCATCAAACAGAGTTACAGTTCAAAAGTTATGGTCGTTACAAAATTTGTCAAAAATTAGGCTTCCTTTGGGTATGCTAGCGTCGACCCTTGCGTCGACCGCTCGCTGGTACTTTGCGTAGACCACTCCTTTGTTTGTGTCGACCTCTCCCCTGCTTTATTTTTGCGTCTACGTCTTCCCTATTTGCATCGACGCAAAATGTTGTATGCTAAATTTTCTGCACTTTTCCTCCTGCGATTTTTCAATGGTTAAAGGCCTTCCGAAACTCCGAACTCGATTCCGTAAAAAGTTCTGGTTTCAGAATTTTAAATCTTATGATTCTATAACATTCTCAACAAGCTATAATAATTATTTAAAGGTACTAACATCATATATTCACCAAGGGTTCACTCATTCATTCATGGTTTTTCACCAATCTTCATCCAAGATAATCAAACAAACACAATTCTACAATTATCTAAACCTTAGATCAATTATAATAACAATTATTAACACCTCCTTACCTTAGATTCCTAGCTCTTAGTCTTTCTCTTTGCAATCTCTACGATGATTCCCAAGTTACTCGTGCCCTAGCCTCTTCTTTCACCGCTTCTTCAAAAAATACGATCGTAACAAGTGAATGCTCAAAACTCCAACTTGTACCTTTTTCCATTATTACCCCATACGACCCCTATTATGGTATTCCATTGTTGCCTTCACTTACTCCGCACAATATTACCATTATGTCCTCAACGTCTCTACACAAAATATTATCTCTATTTTAATTTAATTAATAGTTCTAAATATTATTATTAAATCTAATAAATTCCAAATAATTATTTAATTTCTAAGTAATTATTAACTAATCAAATACTCTCATATATTTCTTATTTCAACACTATCCCCTAACATACTATCGTCAAACACCACTATGCGTCATATAAATCACAATAATTCTCGAATAATCACAAATAACTAATTAAATAATTAATTATGATTTTTGGAGTGTTACAACTCTATCCCACTTAAATAATTAACTTCCTCGAAAATTTACTTGATGTACACAACTCTTTACACGACCCTTGTTTCCTTCACACTAACTCCTGCATCATGTTCTGGTAACATTTCGAATACCACTAACTCAATATTCCACATTGTTAACCATAATAATCCAACAAGATACAATGCTACCAAGTTATGAATGCATAGGTTCATTTCACTCCTTGTCCTATCATTCCAGGGTCTTGTTTCCCCTTAAACATGAGCTACTCAAACTCAAAACCCCGACGATGAGGCAACAACATAATTTAAGAACGTAGAGTTCCATGATAAGAACATTGTCTCTATAATTTCATCACACAATAATATTGTCATAAGAAGCTCAAAATAACCATAATACCGACATCTCTGACACACAACATTAGTACAACAATGCTACAATTTATCAATTGAACATGTAACGCGACACATATATGGACATGGTATAATATATAAACCATTCACTTATCACTTCCATTCTGGATTTCCCGATAGTTTTCTTCATTAATGTAGGCTTTCGATGTGTAACCCTTAACTCATAACAAGTTACACCCGCATAACAAACCACACCACATCACGCTTCTGTTGTGCTACTCTGATTATCTACCTCAAAGTCATTGTCCTCATTTCGATTTCCATCAACCATCGGACCCACAAGTTTCACCTGTAACATCTGACTCTCTTTAAGAACCACCAGAAGTCATTGTTCAGTTTTTTTATCAACTCTCCACTTTGTAGCGTTAGCTTGCATACTACCTTAAGTGTCTGAACTGTTCAATAATTCCCAATTCTTTCACAGTCACTTATCAATTAGGTTCACCCGAAATGATGAATGAATATCCTCTTTATAGAATGCCAAACACTTTACACACCATCAAACTAGTAAGATAAGTTTATCCCATGCAACACAGTCTCGTCTACTATCCACAAGAGATTAAGGGTGATCAGTTCCTCGATTTGTCAATAGGTAGCCGACAAACATTATGGCGCATAAACCATCGTTACTAAACTATAATAGTGTTTCTTTAGAACTTATACTCAAAGTTACCTAAAGCACCATGTTCCAATTAATCTTCTTCATTCTAATCATTCTTACTCGGCATAAGTTGCATCTCCATGCGCTTCTCCAATATCTTCACATCCTTCATAATACCAAATATCTCATTCCCTCAATTCTTTCATTTACAATATATCGTACTTGAACTTGTCTCAAACAAGTTACGACAATAACTAGTTAAACCCAAGAAGCTTCTAGTCTACGTAACCAAATTCGATTTTCCCAATGTAGAACTGCATCCGCTTTGGATGGATCCACATATACCATCATTCGAAATAACATGCTCGAGGAAAATCACATACTCACACAATGATCTACACCTTAACAACATAGCATATAGTTCTTCCCTTTCGACATTGCAATTCTTGTAACATCCCAAATTTTAATAGTTATTTATTAATTATTATTTATTATTATATTATATAGTAATTAATTAAATATTGTGAATTTATGAATATTTGGATTATTTACATCTGTGTGTTATTTGAATAATTGGGTTTTATGAGTAGAAATAGAGTTAAGTAGTATTGGGCCTAATTATAATGAATAGAAGTAATATGATGGTGTTAATTTATAACCCCAATTGGAGGTTACTAGTTAGTAAGGGTTGTGAGAAAATATAGATTAGAATTGTCATTTGGTGGAAAAGAAGAGAAAGAAGAGAAAGAAGAAAAAGAAGAGAAGAGAAGAAGACGAGAGAAGAGGAGAGGAGAAACCCTAAGAAGATAATCTTCAAGAGGTAAGGGGGAGAATCTTCATTATTATTTATTTGTATATTATTGGGTGGTGATTAGTAACATGCTTTAGGAATGTTTATTTCAATTTCTAGGTTTTTCTTCACTCAAATTGATTTAGGGATTTAGAAATTAGGTTGGTGAAATCTAGTTTTTATGATACAAATAGGTTCCCTATGATATATACATGCTAGAATATATTTATTTGGTGAAAATGGGCACTAGAACATGTTTTGAGATGAATTTTCGTAATAGGATAGTAGCTGTTCGCATCAGATTTTTCTGCAGGTCGCAGAGTTCTCTTAGCGAAATATTTTCGCGTAGCGAAATATCTTGGAAGTAGAATTTTGTAAAACTTCAAAAATTCATATCTTTTGAACCGTAACTCTGTTTTAAGAACCGTTCGAAGCATTAGAAACATAGCAAGATATTATTTTCAATAAAAAATAGTTATATTGACAGTAGGTGATTTAATCATTGCTTGGTTATATGAAATGTCATGTATATGTGTTATGTGTATTATGAATTGGTGTTGAATTGGAAAGATAGTTTTTGTATTATTTGGTATGTGTTGTAAATTGGAGATTTATGGGGAATGATATTAATTTGTGTGCTTGCTATATGTTATTTATGGATATTTGATGATGATAAATGCTAAATGATTGCATTGAGATAGTGATGTATGCTTGTTTGTGCAAAGGTGGATAATTCAAGGTGTTGGATTATTGTAATATGCTTAAATAATTAAGGTTGGTGAATAATCTTAATTTTATATGTTGTTGGTTATTTTCACATGCATTCGTGCGGAGTTGGAACTCCAACATTGGTGGCTTGATCCTTAAGTGGAAAAAGTAACGGGGAAACTTTGGGTTCACAGTGTGCTTGATCCTAAATGGAAAAAAAAGCGGTGGACTATATGTTCATATTGGTGGCTTTAGTCTTGTCCAGATCGGAAGCGTGACTTTGGTTCTAAGTTATTGAATCGGAAGCGAGGTGAGCTTGATGTTCACGATGGTACCACATGCATGAGTCACATTGCATTAATGTATCGTGTGTCATTAAAGAATGTGTGTTGTATGTTAGAATATGTGAAAATTGGATATGTGAATCATTTGATTGATTGTGTTGGTAACATTTATGCTATATGTGATAAATATGGATATATTATACTTGGATAGCTTGTCCAATGATATGTATTTCTATTTGGATTGGAAATCATGTTTTATGGAATATCACATGAAGTGTGGAGAATTCTTTAATAGATGTTGTTTCTATATTGCTCCAATTTATATACATTTCGATAATGATCTGAATTATCACCCTTCTGTTGTGATGTTGCCTCTATATGGGTAACGTGCAGGTTCCGAGAATAGTGGTTCTTCACACGAGACTAGTAGAGAAGCTTAGTGTAATATGGTGGGAGAACGGAATTTGAATTGTTTTGCGTTTGATTGCAAATGTTGCGGATAGCAAGAGTCGCCACCGACTTTTCTTTTATCCAATTAAGGGAAGGTGAAAAGAACAGAAAAAGACCTTCGCTAGATTCTGAGTAAGGGAGAAGGTTATGAAAAGGGAAGGTATTAGCACCATTTCCATCCGTAGTTATCTACGGGCTCTTAGTTGCTTTAGCTCATCTTTAAAATTTTGCTTTCTGTGTGTGTATTTGAAAATGTTTTTGAAAAGGCATTTCGCTTTGACTTTGTAATGATTCACGCTGGAATGTATACGAAGTGTTCGGAAATGTTTCGTTTGAAAAAAAGTGTTTTAACTTTGCAAAAGTGTGAGGTGTGAAAAAGATATTTTGATGGAGCAAGCAACTAAAAGTCTTATTACCTACTCAGAACGGTCGTTTCCGTGTTATTTCGCTTTCCTTTAGAATAGTGCTATCCATACAATTAGTTGGTAGGTAACCCTATTCGTTGGATGTAGAAGGGACATTCGAAGGGACATCGGATGGTCATAGAAGGCAACTTGTAGGAGTATCCTAGCACATTTGAAGGGACGACCATCACTTTTCATAGGAGGCAACAATCGAGGGACGAGATCATATATTCGTAGGCAACATCGAGGGACTATGATCTTTGTATCGAAGGGACTATGATAATATGTTTCGTAGGCAACGGTGCTAGGATACCTCTACGTTCGAGGGACTTGACCATTTATTCGAAAGGCAACGAGAGAGAATAGCCTAGGGGGTGCATATGTGAAGAGAGTGTGTTAAATTCAGATAAGTTATCTTGCAATTAGAGGTGATCTACGTTCATTTTTATCTTTCCATACACGCCTAGTTACTAATAGTTTATATGGGTGCGGAAAGTAAATTGCGGAAAGTAATTGCGGAAAGTAAAGTGCAGAAAGTAAATCCTACGCTATTACATGGCTTTGGGGTAGTTACATAATATAGGAGTGCGGAAAGTAAATCCTAATTAAATTATTACATCCCATGAGCAGTTACATAATATGGAAAAAGAAATGCGAGAAAATTATCCAAACTATTACAACCTATAAGCAGATACATAATAATCAGAAAAAGAATCGAATTGCGAATAAGAGAAAATATGTTAGTAAAAAAAGATTTTTGAGTTTGGAAAAAGTTTTTAGGTTAGTAATCCTAATTAGATGAGAAAATATTTTTTTGGGAATTTTCTGGATTGATTTTAGTAAGGAAAAACAATTAAAAGTCAATTTTTGGAGTAATTAACAATTAATTAAAATATGCATGCAAAAATATAATTTTTTATGCCAAAAATTAAATAAGTATTTTTCTGACCTAAATGCAAAAAGAAAATATTTTTGTGATTTTTTAATGCATTAGAAAATTATTTGAAAAGAAATTAAATTAAAAAGGAAAATATGAAGAAAATAAGAAAATAATGTTAGTTTGGAAAAGTTGTAAAAAGATTTGTAGGAGCCAGGGATCGAACCCTGGTCCTCTCCTTTACATGCATGCGCTGCTTACCATCTGAGCTGGAGTGTTTAGCTGTTAGCATTATGGAACAAAAACAATATAAGCGAATTAATTTTCTAAAAACCAAGTTTAAAACACGCGCGAAGAACATCATCTTCTTCGTTTGAATATTTAAACCTTTAGCTACGGTTTTGGTCTGTAGCCATAGCCTTTAGTGACGGCTTCGTCCGTCACTACATCACCTGCAGATTTTCAAAATTAAATACAAGCAATATAAATCCATGGCGAATACATGGATCGATTCGGTTTGACCTCCTGAGCATGATAGTACCACTGGTTTTGGCTAATTTTGCCTATTTTGAGAAACCCTATTTCGAGTTCCCAAACCCTAACAATGGCATAGCTTCGTATCTACATCTAAAATAAAATTAAATAACCCAGAAAGTTTCGAAACTCCATTCTAAACACAAACAAACAATCAAAACATGTTAAATATGCATGAAAATCATAAATCAATTTTGAGTTAGGATGTGCAAACCGAAATCGTGATTTCTTGATTCTGGATGTTTGGCTGGCATGTGAGTATCTGGATCGATTCAGAGGACCTCCAGAAATGTGTTGGAATGCTTAGAATTGGTTGAATTGGACTGAAACTATGGCTGCCAATAGCTTGCAATGCACGATTTTGTGAAGCTTGGAATAGGGTTCTTGTGGCCAGAATTTCGTCTCTTGTGCTTGTGGATGCATCATGTATTTATAATAGGGTGAATTAGGTCAAGAATTGTGAGAAAAAATCAAGTCAATCAATGAGAAATTATTTGATTTGGAATCAAACCAAATATTTCCTTTTTGAGCCAATTTCAATCAAATCTCATTACCAATCATGATTATTTCGAAATAATCAGATTAAATGGCTTGCTTGGACCTCAAGGATGAGAGAAAATCAATCTTGCAATTAATTTTTGATTTTCTTTCTTTTATTTTAATTAAATTGGTTTTAAATGATTAAAAATCTAAAATAAATAAAAAATAAAAGATAAATTCGTGGCCTTGGGCTTGGAGGTTCCAATTCAGCTGAGGAACATCTTTGAATCAAGAAAAGTTAGGCCCATTTGCAAATTTTTTGGTTTTGTCAAGTATTTCTCTTTGTGAACCTCCTCAAAAATGCTCAACTTGTACAAGGTGTATCTTGCTCAATTTTTAACATTTTTGGGTGTTCTTGGACTTTTTAGAAATCTCTAGATGTCCTATAAACAGCCTTTTTGGTTTCATATTCATTGGAGTTTCCATGCTCATGAACACTTCTTTTCAAAAACATGACTTTTTGTTGACTTTTAAAAAGACCTGTAATATTTTGATCCATAACTTCCAAATGAAGCATTTTCTGCCCAAGCTTGTGAGATATGAAGTTGTATAGAATTGAATTATCTTCAAAATGAGTTATGGTGGAAAAATTTCTGATAAAGTATGTGAAAGTTATGCCTGGTCAAAGTTTTGTTGACTTTTGTCTGAGAAAGCCCAATTTAGAAACTTTGACTTTTGATCAATTCTTGATTTTTCTTGATGAATCATGATCAACCCTTGATCAAATGATGATATCACTTCAAAATATTGATGTTGACCAAAAATTATGAAGTTTGACTGTATGTTGACCATAGTTGACTTTTTGTCCAATACAACTGATCTTCAACCATTTGAGCAATTGTCTGAGAAAAATTGACTTTTCTGAGAAAAATAGAGATTCTTTGAAGCATATGATGAAGCATGATGGCCACTGGAAATGTTAGAGGCCCACCTTGATTTAAGAATGGCCAGACCCTAGTTTGGGTTGATTGCTTAGGAGAGGATTTGTGTGGTCAACCCTTGTGAAATCCTTGAGTATGGATATGTGAAATGTCTTGAGAAGTGAAAGGGCAAATTTTGGGGTATAACAGTTGCCCCTGTTCAATCTTCTTGTGCTGGAAGGGTTAGATTGGCATGCTTGCCTTTCGTGACCTGGAGGTAGAAGATGATTGAACACTCGAGTACACCTGAAAATTTGCACTCGCTGTTGGTTGATGATGCACCGGAATGGGCTTATAGATGCCATTTGGAGAAGCTAAGCTGGAGAGCAAGTCGTATGCTAGACTCGCGAACGTCATTTGAATAGGAGAAACATCGGAGATGGGCTTAAGATGCCATCAGGAAAGATTGATGTTGAGGAATGAGTCGTACGTTAGACTCTATAGGGGTTGTTTGAGCAGAAGAGGCGACGAAGATGGGCTTAAGATGCCATCCAGAGCAACCAAAGTTGAGTCGTACATTAGACTTCACATTCTCCTTTGAATGAGGTTATTGGTATGTATTGATTTTAACCAAATATGCAGCATTCTGAACGTGGAGATATGTCGACAAGTAGTTGGAGATGGGCTTAAAGATGCCATCCAGGGCATCTGGGTCGTATGCTAGACTCTGTAGTTGTTGTTGATAAAAAGAGAGAGTCAGAATAAACCTTCGTCCTGGTTATTTTGAGGCGAATATTTGGCAGAATGTGGATAGCTTTCCCGTCTTGCTTCGGGTGTTGATCCAATTTTTGTTGCTGGGAGACAATTTGTATGGACTTTCAGATTGGGTTCCCCGTCTTGTTTCGGGTATTAATCTTTGACCTTCCGTTTGGACAAGATTTGTATGATCTTTCAGATTGGGTTCCCCATCTGGTTTCGGGTATTAATCTTTGACCTTCCGTTTGGAAAAGATTTGTATGATCTTTCAGATTGGGTTCCCCGTCTGGTTTCGGGTATTAATCTTTGACCTTCCGTTTGAAAAAGATTTGTACCTGTTAGGGAAATAAATCTTGGCAGGATATGGTTAATTCTATGCGATTATGATGCATGCAAGCATATGACAATGTTCGTGAATGATATGTGCACATGTTATGATTTTTATGAATAATGTATGAATGTAGATGTTGTGGTATTTCAAAACATATCCATCTTGAAGAAGATGAGAACGTCCTGCCGAGGATTTCTGATGCTGCTTGGGGACGTAGTTGTTGAGAACTCTGATTTGGAGAGGAAAGAGATGTTTTTGATTCCTCCGATGCGTTATCTGACCAAGTTTTGAGTCTGGGTATTAATGTTGTTGGAAGAATAACAACTGGGAGGTACTCCGCTGGGGATCTTGTGAGTAGATCTTGTTGGGGAGTATCCGAATATTGCTTGGAGACTAACGTAATGTGGCAACGCTGAAGGGAGCGTAAAGTTGAAAAATCCTTTGAGGTGATGAATTTGGAGCTTGTTGGAACCTCTGATTGGGGAAATAGAGATGTAGGTTTCCTCTGGTGCACTATCTGACCAAGTTTTGAGTCTAGATATCACTGCTGTCGGGGGGTGATAATCGTCAAAAGACATTCCGCTGGGGATAAATATCTCTGTGTATACGAGATGAATCTATCGCTCGAGACTGATGTAACGAGGTGAAGCTGGTTAAGATCACTGCTCGGGGACTAATGTGATGAAGCTTGAAGTGTTGGGACACTAGTGGGAAGAGATTAGCACTTCGTCGGAGAAGGTTTTCCTTTGATAGGGAGAGTGATGGCTCTGTAGGGATTGTGCTCTTGTGAAAGTAACCTACGGGGAATGAATTGGTGACTTTAGTCGTCATCTCAATTCCTAGAATCTGTAGTAATTACTTTTGTTTGTTTGCTTTTCGTATGTTTGTGAACAGATGTTTATTGTCAAATGCATATAATCATTCAAAGCAATCATTGGACTTTATGCAAAAAATGAAGGAAAATCGAGACTTAAAAATTGCAGCGGAAAACGATTTTCCTTTGTGATCCTTACGAATGTTCATGGTCAGTGATAGAGTATCTTGCTCAACTTTCACATCCTTTTTGGTTTCATCTTCATTGGAGTTTCCATGCTCATGAACACATCTTTGCAAAAAGATGAATTTTTGTTGACTTTTAAAAGGACCTGTAATGTTTTGATCCATAACTTCCAAAAGAAGCATTTTCTGCCCAAGCTTGTGAGACATGAAGTTGTAGAGAATTGAATTCTCTTCAAAATGAGCTGTGGTGGAAAAATTTCTGATAAAGTATGTGAAAGTTATGTCTGGTCAAAGTTCTGTTGACTTTTGTCTAAGAAAGCCCAATTTAGAAACTTTGACTTTTAATCAATTCTTGATTTTTCTTGATGAATCATGATCAACCCTTGATCAAATGATGAATATCACTTCAAAATATTGATGTTGACCAAAAATTATGAAGTTTGATTGTATGTTAACCACAATTGACTTTTTGTCCAATACAACTGATCTTCAACCATCTGAGCAATTGTCTGAGAAAAATTGATTTGTAAGGCTTGAAACTTGACATAGAGATTCTTTAAAACATATGATGAAGCATGATGACCACTGGAAATGTTAGAGGCCCACCTTGATTTGAGAATAGCTAGACCCTAGTTTGGGTTGATTTCTTAGGAGAGGGTTTGTCTGGTCAACCCTTGTGAAATCCTTGAGTATGGATATGTGAAATGTCTTGAGAAGTGAGAGGGAAAATTTTGGGGTATAACAGTTAGCTTATTTTATTTACTTTCCTTAGGTAGCGAGTCATTGCTCTGATCTATGTAACACAGGGGTTTATGTTTGAATTCATGTTATGATTTGTTTGTGAGATATTTGTTATTACTCTATTTTATTTGAATATGTATGAGATAATGTGATGATTGGTCGTGGTGCCTAGTACTTGTGATATGATTGGTAGTATGAGATATCAATCATTTATATCTTGTTGATGAATTAATTATTCCACTGTGAGATGCATGCTTCATATTATTATGTGGAAACGTGAATTTAAATATGTGTTATGATCATGACCAGTATGCAATTTGTTATTTTGAATGTTGTGAGAAATATATGTGACACCCTTTGTATGTGTGCATTCTATTTTACTCTGATGTTTTCCATATTTATTATGGGGTGGAAAAGGGGTGTTACAATTCAAATCGCAATGTTCAACATTCCCTTATTCTGACTTAATTCATAATATCCTCAATAAACACAACAACAAACTAGGCCAAATATTCTTAATGCCTACACAAGTTCCAAAATCCATCATCTAACTATCCTCACTCTTCCTCTGAATCTGAAGGTAACTCGACCTCAATTCGATTATACTGAAGACATACTCTCCTACTAGTTGGTCCATCAAATCGTCAATCCCTTGAAGTGAATAATTATCGGTAATCTACACATGACCTCATTCAACTGTTGTCACAAACATGCAAACCTCTAAGCCTCATGTACCAAGGGTTATCCTACTTGCATAGTAGATAAAAACATAGTTCTATACTTTCTCCAAACTCAAAGGAGGTAAGTCACAAATATCTTTAGGAAAAACTTCAGGAATCACACAAAACTAGCATATCACAAAACTTCGCATTGCTCTCTATCCTCCGGAAAGCAAACATCAACAATACATGATCGTCCTTCCTGAAAGGAATCCCAACTTGACTCGCAGACAAAATCACAAATTTGTACTCTCTTTAGTTTCGAGAAATAACATAGCTCCAACAACACTTGCACTCTTGCAACTAAGTGGTATATTACACCAACTCACACACCTAAAACATCCTAGAGAAGCAAAAGCTTCTCCCCCACTCGCTTCAAACCAAACCTTGCGATAAACAGTTATAAAAACAAGGCATCGACAATGTTTCACACACATTGCATACTACCAACTAACGGAATACCACTAATGTAACATATAAACCCCAAATAATATTCATAAATATTTAATAAATAATATCGAGTACTCAACAAAAAGGGCCACATTTTATTCAAAACGACATACATGCAAGACTTACTCCGTAACACGGGTTTTCATAAATTAAAAACAATTATATCTTTAGTAACATTCATTTGATACTTTTAAACTTCGCAGCAGAATCATAATCTCAACATAGTTTCATTATAATTTCTCAAAGAAAACTTTGTCATACTCCATCATCCATAATTCATGATTCATAACAACTTAAACAATTAAAAACAACTTATACATCATAAAAGGAACACAAGGTTCAATTCATACGTTTCCCAAACCCCGATGTTACATATTAGAGCAAGACACCTTATATTCGACGGAACTAAATAAATACTCCATAAAGCTATCCATCTAAGCTTCAATGTACTATTCCTGATCACTTGCACATTACCCACGTGGAGGCAACATTCAAGCAGAAAGGGTGAGTAAATCATAATCATTGTAAAAGACATAAGGAAAAGACATAATAGAATTAACCAACAAGTATCACAACACTAACTCAACAAATATCATCATCCAGTACAACAACATAATACGACACATTGAATCAACAACTATGCAATGCCACATAAGATGTAGTGCAAGGACATAGACTCATGCATGTGGTACCAAATCATTTGATGGCCACTGGTAAATCACCCTCAAAAGATCACAATCATAGGATCAATTCCCTCTTGGAACTGGATAAAATCATAGACATCCCAAATCTGTACAATGGGATTGAGACCAAATCACTGGACCGACGTCCTAAATCATCACTAGATCGAAGTCCTAATCACCATCAATGGACCGAAGTCCTAATCTATGCCATAAATGCGTGATACGCAACCACATAATAAGAACGACCATGGCTAGTCAAAACACATTATCATTCATGATTTCATCATAACATCATCATATCATCGTAATCAAACATGCCTCATCATATATATACTCATGAGATCAAAACATTATCGTCAAACCATCATATAATCATAACCATAATGTCATCATCAAAGCAATCACATCATCATTATAATATCATACGTACATAACATCAACTAATCGTCATATCATCTTAGAAAACCTGCATCAAAGTATTATCAACATAACAACATACAAACAAAACATCAATGCAAGTCAACACAGGGAACCTAACTATATCCCAGCTTATTTATTGGGGAAGTACTTCTTCTATCTCATTTTATTTCATCTAACTAAAGTTCGTTACATTAGTTACCCTAGGCTTTGAACGGTATCTCAATTTGAGTTATAAAATCCAAGTTATAGCTCTTTTAATAACATTCAACACATCCAATCAAATTTGGACATCGTCGTATCAATAAACCAACATTCATCACTAAATATCACTTAAGTCACAATAACATTAACAAATCACCTTGGTAAAACCTCATAATCAACATCATGTTTATCACTAAAATAGCACACATGGTATAACAACATGTAATAAATAAATCTCCTAAACATATAGATACTAGATTAATGCATCAAAATACTTATATAATTCAATAATAATATAGTTCATCTCGTTAGCTTTCCATCGGTTCAAACGGCGTATCAAACAGAGTAACGATTCAAAAGTTATGACCACAAAATTTGTCAAAAATTAGACTTCCTTCGGGTATACTCGCTGACCGCATTGGTACTTTATCGACCGCCCTTTTGCGTAGACCGCCCCCGCTTTTACGTCGACCGATTCACTGTTTGTGTCAACGCAAACTGATGTATGCTAAATTTTCTGCACTTTTCCTCCTGCGATTTTTCAATGGTTGGAGGCCTTCCGGAACTCTGAGTTTGATTTCGTAAAAAGTTCCGGTTTCATAATTTTAAATCCTATGATTCTATAACATTATCAACAGTCTATGATAATTATTTAAATGTGCTAACATCATATATTCACCAAGAGTTCACTCAATCATTCATTAAATACATGATTTTTCATCAATTTCATCAATCTTCATCCAAGATAATCAAACAAACACAATCCTACAATTATCTAAACCTTAGATCAATTATAATAACAATGATTAACACCCCTCACCTTATATTCCTAGCTATCGATCTTTCTCTTTGCAATCTCTACGATGATTCTCAAATTCCTCGTGCCTCAGCCCCTTCTTTCACCGCTTCTTCCAAAAATACGATCGTAACAAGTGAATGCACAAAACCCAACTTATACCTTTTGTCATTTTTACCCCTTGGACCCCTATTATGGTATTGCATTTTTGCCCTCACTTACTCCACACAACATTACCATTATGTCCTCAACATCTCTCCACAAAACATTATCTCTATTTTAATTTAAATAATAGTTCTAAATATTATTATTAAATCTAATAAATTCTAAATAATTATTTAATTTCTAAATAATTATTAACTAATCAAATACTCTCATATATTTCTTATTCCAACACTATCCCATAACATACTATCGCCAAACACCACTATGCATAATATAAATCACATTAATTCCTTAATAATCACAAATAACTAATTAAATAGTTAATTATGATTTTTCGGGTGTTACACTCAACATGGTTAAAGTGAGTCTGGTTGCTTATTTTTCATGACTCATTGAGATAGGTTCATGTGTTTATTTTCATACCTTATTCGACTAGTAATATCAAGTTCTGACAAGTGTGAATCTGGTAATCAAGATTTCACCATCTCAAATTCATATGTAGTTAAGAATGCCTTGGGTTGTGAAAAAAGATCAAGTTCGCAAGTTGATTCAAAGTTGGTTGACCAAAAGTCAACGTTTAGAAGTTCGAGTTCAAATGATCATAACTTCTCCAGTACTCAATATTTTTGATTGATTCTTCGAGCATATGAATTTTCATGACATCATCTCCAACTTCTCTTTACAAGTCGAGAGTTAATTATGTGTAGAAGACCATAAAAAATTTGAGTATATTAGATGTCGTTTTGTGAATTTTGATCTATTTTCAATTGACTTTCGCCCCTAGATTATTTTAATCGCCTCATCATGCCATATTTTACGATTTGGCCACAATATTAATGGACATTTTCATTCATTACATTTGTATAATTTAATCGTATTTAAATTGTAAAAATCAGTTGTTAAATTTAAAATCACTAAAATTGAATATAGATGGAAAACTTCGCTTGTAAATGCTTTGGGTTTTACTTTGGTGTGGAAATTATTTTACATGGTTGGTTCATGTGTGGTTTTTTAAAATCTTCTATCTCAATCATACACTTTTTCTTTTTAATGAATATTGTTCATTCATGTTATTTTTGAAGCAACTTGTCTAGTAAACACATTTTTAATAAATATATTTAAAAGTTAATAATTTCATGTTTTCAACCTCTCATCTCTTATCTCTATTTTCTAATATAAGGAAATAAAGAAAGTAAGGAAATTTTATTTTTCTTTAATATGTTTATAAACACATTTGATATAATCGACCAAATTTGCAATGTAAAATAAATTCATTGAACATTACCAATATAGTATACCTAAAAAAGTCATATTATTATGTAGGTCAATGTTATAATTATTTTTTAGTCTTTCTAGTATTTTAGAAAATAAAAATAAACATTTTTGTGAATGTTCTTTGAACCATAAAACTTTTGTATCTTGAACATATGGTCACATACATGTTACAATCTCCTCCTCTTAAATTATTTCTTAAAAGAAATATTTATTGAAAAATAATTTATCATGTCCAAATATTTTCTATTTGTGATATTACAATGTATCAAAACTATGTTCAAATTTCAAATATTCATGATACCATAAAAAGTAAAATATTTTTCTTCATCATTCAATTAATTTCTTGAGGATATAGACAAAATTCCCATATCTCAAAAATCCATATAAATTTCCATAAACCTTCAAACAACATCAATTTCAATCCAATTATTATCATAGAAGAAAGAAGAACAAGAAAAAAAAAACTTAACCTAGCATGGCTTCATCCATTTCAACTCTCAATTCATCAATGTTACTTCCAATTTCCAAAGAACAAAACTACCCATCTTCCAATTTTCATTCAAACACCTTAAAGTTTGCATCTTTTCCTTCAAAAATGTCTTGTTCTGTCACTAGAGACACTTCCTCTGTGCTCCCATTGCAGGATCAACCCAAGGTTGAAAATGGGTCGGTTCTTCCTCTAAGACCAGATTCGTTTGGGAGGTTTGGGAAGTATGGTGGGAAATATGTTCCTGAAACTCTTATGCATGCGCTTACTGAGCTTGAAGCTTCGTTTAATGCACTTGCTGCTGATGAAGATTTTCAGGTTCTGTAAAAAATTTCAATTTTTAAGGTTTTTTTAAGGGAATTGATATGTTTTTGGATTCTGTGAAGGTGTTTGATTGGATTTCGTTACTGATTTGCTCCTTTTGCAATGTGGGGTTTAGATGATTTTTGCTAATAATGGGTTTTGTTTTAGTGTTACACTTTTTTTTTGGTCGGTGTTGCATACCAACTGCTTGTTGAAATGCGGCAGTGAGGCAATGATTGTTTAAATATGTTTGGAATGCTATTTTGTTTGTTCAATTGATTCCTCTTTGGTTTTCCATGGAAATTGGGTATAGCCATTAGTAATAAACTGAGCTGAAATTATAGATTGCACTCAACCTAACAGTTTTTATGGTTAGCTTCACTTTTTTCTTACTTTCTGTTTCTTGATCTATTGATGGTTGTAAAATTTGAAGTTTTATGATAATTTGAATGTTTATCATTTTTTGTTTCATTTAGAACAATATATAGAACTCTTTCAGACTGAGTGTATGTTTGGTTTACTTTTGGAAGAGTTTAAAGCAATTATAGAGGTGCATAATTGATTTTGGAATGATTTTGAGGTGTTTGGTTCTTCTAAAGTAGAATTGATTCTCTCTCTATAATTGATTCTACTTGAAGATAGAATTTGATCTATATTATAACACATAATCTATTCATTTAAAATCAATTTATTTTCACCGCAGAACCAAACATATGCTCATTTCTATATATTATAGTGCGCACACACACTCGAACATAGGTTGTTATTGGGCAGTAAATAAAAACAGATCATTGGAAGGAAAAGTAATGGAAATATTCTGAGATTGATATTTTAATTGCAGAAAGAACTGGCTGGGATTCTAAAGGACTATGTTGGTCGGGAGACTCCTCTTTATTTTGCAGAAAGGTTGACGGAGCATTACAAGAGGCCTAATGGTGAAGGGCCTCAAATTTATTTGAAGAGGGAAGATCTTAACCACACCGGGGCCCATAAAATTAACAATGCTGTTGCTCAAGCTTTGCTTGCCAAGAAATTGGGCAAAAAACGCATTATTGCTGAAACCGGAGCTGGGCAGCATGGAGTTGCAACTGCTACAGTATGTGCTCGATTTGGTTTAGAATGCATTATTTATATGGGTGCACAAGATATGGAAAGGCAATCACTTAATGTCTTCAGAATGCGTCTTCTTGGTGCTGAGGTATAGCAGTTTTTATTGTTGTTCCATTTGGTTTAGTTGAAGTATCCAATATTTAGTCTTTTGTTTGTTGAGAAAATGGTAACGATTTTCCCTGGAAAAAAAATTAGGCATGTCTATCCTACACTGACAGATATCGCTACCTTAAATCACATCTCTTGTATTAAATTATTACTGTATTCTACGTGTTAGCATTAATATCGTGTCTAATAGTTGAATTCTGTGATATAGGTGAGACCAGTCCACTCTGGGACTGCTACACTTAAGGATGCTACATCCAAGCTATAAGAGACTGGGTGACTAATGTTGAAACAACTCATTATATTCTGGGTTCTGTCGCTGGACCGCATCCATATCCAATGATGGTGAGAGAGTTTCATGCTGTAATCGGCAAGGAAACCAGAAAGCAAGCATTGGAGAAATGGGGAGGGAAACCAGATGTTCTGATTGCATGTGTCGGTGGAGGTTCAAATGCCATGGGACTTTTCCATGAATTTGTTGATGATAGTGATGTTAGGCTAGTTGGTGTGGAAGCTGCTGGCTTTGGCCTCGACAGCGGCAAGCATGCTGCTACATTAACGAAAGGAGAAATTGGGGTTTTGCATGGAGCTATGAGCTATCTGCTGCAGGATGCTGATGGACAAATAGTCGAGCCTCACTCTATTAGTGCAGGGTAATTCTTCGAACTGATAATTCGATATCACCTTTCTTGTGTCTACTTAGATTATACTTAATTGATAGAATCCAAATTCGAATTCTGGTTGTTCTGATTGTGTTGTTTTCCTTAAAAAAACTGTTTTGTAGATTGGACTACCCTGGTGTTGGACCTGAACATAGCTTTTTGAAAGACTTGGGACGTGCTGAATATCATAGCATCACTGATGATGAAGCATTGGAAGGTAGGACTGCCGTGACTTTGTTACTTATAATATACATGATTAAACATATATGTGGCAATATTTTGTATAACATGAAAATTGCGTGAATTTAAGTCTTCATGATTTGTTTCCCATTCTCTCCTATTGGCATAGTTGTCCTTTATAATTGTTTGATATTTTATCGTATGAGAATGATAGCTCTCATTTCAATTACTTTTTCAAAACTTATCATACTATATTATTCCAGTAATGTGGTCTACGTAGATCACATCGGTGTTTGTCAAATAGTGGCTATAGTGTAGCTGAATTTTAACAAACCACTATTATTCCGCGATAGCAAATTAATACGAAGTGTGTATAGTACTATACTGTATCAAAATTGGAGAAACAACTATTTTCTGCCATCCACAATTTACAACACTTGTAGATATCAATGTGTAATTTTGTATTTTATGGTTAGATGTTAATGCTGCTCTATTATAACAGAGTTTTGCGACTCAATCTTGTTTTTTTTATTGTACGTGCAGCTTTTAAGAGAGTTTCGCGACTCGAAGGCATCATTCCAGCTCTGGAGACATCACATGCCTTGGCTTATCTTGAGAAAATATGTCCAACTCTCCCTAACGGAACAAAAGTCGTGGTTAACTTCAGTGGCCGAGGTGATAAAGATGTTCATACTGCTATCAAGTACCTGAAGGTTTGAAATAGGTCCATGTTCTTGTATTGAATAATGGTTTAGCTACTGAATGGTTGGTTGGTTTGCTTCATTTTCATACTTAGAGACAGAATTAGTTCAATTTAAATTTAAGAAAAGTAAGCTATAGTTAAAGAACCATGTATATCTCAGCTCCAGGGATCTGCGGCTATACAGCCTCGAATAATTATCTGTTTTGAATGTTACGAGTAAGGTAATAAATGAGACTAAAATATGTTGTTGAAACTTGCTGCTTGGGAGTATTGTATTTTCCTTTTCGAATGCCATAGTGGTATGAGTTTCAATGTTGTGATTAAAACCTACTACGAACAAGATTTTAAGTTGTGGCCGTGTGCCTGAGTATCGTGGTTAAAAAAAGGCCTCTACTGTAGTTGCCGAAGCAATAAAATCTCCAACTTTGCAATCTTAATCCAGGCACAATAGGATTGTTTGTCTCTGTGCAACTATCAACTCTTAAATTTAGATATTTAGTGATGACTTTCTTAAAGGTGTTGAATTTATGACAAAAACAAGACAAAGCAACTACCAATACCAAAAAAAACATTTTTAAGTAATTGTTTAATTAATTTTTTGTTACAACATCAAATTTCGTTCAAAGGAAATTTCTTCACTCACTTAGTGGGTTTCTTCTCCACTGGTGAAAAATCAAAAATACTCTCAGGTTTCGTAAGTGCACGTACGAATTAACCTCGAAGGTGGACTTTGCAAGTGCATTTATGAAATAATTTAAGAATTTCTAAAAATAAGGTGAATTCGCAAGTGCACCTGAGAATTCACCTTGTTTTTCTAAAAATAGGGTGAATTTGTAAGTGCACTTACGAATTTCTGTCTGGGTAGAATTCATAAACATTTAACACAATTCATACCATTCATTCAACTTAATTCATTCAAAGAAATTACATAGTGGATGCAGAAAATTAAATTACATATTATAAACGGGAAGTCGTGGACGTTGCAACATCTTGTCGAGTATTGTTGAAAGGTCTCCCACATAACCTCTAAGTCGTAAGTCGTAAGTCGTTCTTCAACTGAAACCAAGTGAACTTAACTTTTCTTCAGCATCAATTGAAGTTGAACAGTACTCAAGCTTCAGCACCTTGCGATTATCTGGATACTACAACAGAGAATGCAGTGTTGTAATGAGCTCGTCATATGGGGTATCCTGCAAGAGCCTAAATTGAACTGGCGCACGCGCAACAGTGAAGTAGACAAACGCAATGTGTGGATAGGTTTGTGTCATTTTTCTGCTTTTGGTTTGTGATGGAGAATGGAATGGATTGTAGACTCAATTTATAGGCAAGTAAGAGTAGGATGGATCAAAGAAATCTTATCAGGTCATATTTCGCAAATACACTTAAGAATTACACTAAATCGAGTTAATTCGTAAGTGAACTTACTAATATTTCTTTGTGTTGTTGTTTTTTAAAACTAGGCAGAATTCGCTAGTGTACTTGTGAATTTCATAAATGCACTAAAACTCAATTTTAAAAAAGTAATTATGCTTTATGGTATTTTAGACATTCAAAATGTTATACATATAAATAAAACTCATATATATATATATATATATATATATATATATATATATATATATATATTGAAACGTTAAGATTTTACAATGTTTCGATAATACATACAAAAAATTCGTTACATTCTAAAGTGAACCAAAAATTGTCTCCGCTTAAATTTAAAACCGTTCTTTCTTTGATTGCTCCCTATTGGATTCTCTCTTAAGATCCATCAAATGGGTGAACTCCTTCATTCTCTCCAAAAATGTTTCGCCAAGTTTCCTCCTCTTTTGTGATGTTTCATCCATTCAGAACACCCAATTCTACCCTCGTAATTAATAATAAAATCAGAGTTTCAAAATTTCATCCAGCAAAAATTGAGGCATCACATATTCGTGTTTTCATCACTTTGCATTATAATGCACATCACACAAATCAAAAGTCAGATATACCGATTCGTATCATAATTCATCATATAAACATATGACTATTCACAGCACAGTAGATGTGTTCACAAAATATACATATCATCATGTTATCATCAATAAATAAAGTTATAACATCATAAGATAGTATACATAAACTATCCTATCAAATAATAACGTCGCCCAAAACCCGAGTGTTACTACGATCAGAGTAGAGCGACTCAAAATAAAGAGACTCGAGCTAATCCTCATCATCCTCGTGGATCACCTGCACGTTACCAATATAAAGGCAACGATGAAACAAGAAAAGGGTGAGATACTCTAAAATATATAGTTAAAGGCATGATAAAATATATAAATAGTTTTGGAATTATAATTGATATAAATTAATAAGAGTATGTCAACATATATTAAAAGCTTACACACTTTAAATTAGCATTTATTGTATAAAATTAACACTTTAACTTCGTCACATAATCCTTATACTCGTATCAACACAAAGTATCATATATCATCGCAATTCAACATAATCCATCAATTAAAACTCAACGCCAAACAACTCAAACATAAACATAACCGACTCCATGAGACACGACTATGTTATGCATGTGGTACCCGTCGCTTTGTCCATAATTAGGAACATTTGGCATAAAGCCCATCGTCGCTTGGCATAAAAACCCTCATCGCCAATGCAATGTATGTGACTCGACAATAAAAACAACACAACAAAAACATCATCATCGCTCATCAAAATTGACATAAAGTCCATGTCGCCATATTTATCCACATCAAAATAAACATATCATCGCATCGCATGTCATCAAGTATTCGTTAATAAATACACCGTCGCAAACATCATGTTTAATCATACCACATCACTATCAATTTATTCACCAAATTCCAAATACGGAAAAATAGTCAAACACCAATAATCATCGCGAAAGCCATTCCTAATAATCGACATTAATCATAATCGTCAACATCGCAATCAGATTGTTCATACGTGTCTTAAATCGACTAAAACGCAATCCGATTCAATTTAACCATAATTTGGCCTATTACGGGTCGTTTTATAAAAACTCGTAATTTCGAAAAACTAACCTCACCACTACGTTCTACACGTCAAAATTAGCTAGTACGTCAATTTTCGTTGAATTCGGAGTAACTTGCTCCGTCGCCGAAATTACCAAAATCGAAAAATCGGAACATAATTGGGTTCCAAATTTAATCGGCTAACTTATGTCCTAATTATATTTTATTAATACCAACTAGTAGTATGTGGAATTAAGGAAATTGAAAGAAACAGAATGCTGGTGTAATACGGTGGGAGAACTGACTTTGGATTGTTTTGCTTTTGATCGCAAATGTTGCGGATAGCAAGAGTCGCCACCGACTTTTCTTTTATCCAATTAAGGGAAGGTGAAAAGAACAGGAAAAGACCTTCACACAGATTCTCCACAGGTGAAGGTTTCAGAAATAGCACTTCTCGGTTATCCATCATGCATTGAATACGCCTTCTCAACCAAGCACATCCGTTAGGCGCAGATGGGAACCAACGACAATTCTCCGGGCATCCTGGATTGACACCGGCTTGCAGCAGATTCTTCTTAACAGTCATTAGAGGAATAGTCAAGTCGTTTATATCATAAACATAGGAGTTCTTGTCAATAGCATTGGAACTTTTGCCGTGGTTAGGAATTGGCGCTGATCACGCTCGAGTTTTAGGAGGATCAAACTCAATTTCTTTAGCTTCAATCATGTCTTGAATCTTGTTCTTCAGAGCCCAACAGTTGTAAGTTTCGTGCCCTGGGCTGTTGGAGTGATATGCACACTTCACATTAGGATTGTATTTTGAAGAGGAAGTGTTGAGGTGCTGAGGAGGATCCCTTAAGGTAATCAGCTCTGCTTTCAACATGTGTTGTAATGCTTGCGACAATGGCATGTTGATCTTTGTGAACTGTCTTCGTGGCGCGTTCTGGTTACGCGCGTTGTCTCATTGAGGTTGCACTGGTGTAGGATTGGAGATCACAACTGCCCCCACAGATTAGCACGGTCAGTTTTGACACGGTTTTTCTGACCATACACATCATTGGCTTCTTTCTTACCAAAAGATCTCTTCGCAGCATTTGAGGATGACTCTACTTGAATCTTTCCGCTCTTGATTCTGGCGATGCGTTCTCCTGTAAGTATCAGCTCGGTAAACTCGGCTGAAGAGTTTCCTAATCAGATGATTGAAGAATGGGTCTGTCAGTATTCCCATAAACATATCAACAAACTCCCTATTGGACAAGGGTGGTTGAAGTCTGCCTGCTAGATCTCTCCATTTCTGAGCATATTCTTTGAACTTCTCGTCACGACCCATAGACATGCTTTGTAGTTGCATGCGAGTGGGTGCTAGTTCAGCGTTGTACTGGTACTGCTTGTAGAAAGCATCTGCTAAGTCATTCCAGTCATAGATGTGGGTACTCTCTAACTGATAATACCACTCCAACTGAGCTCCGGACAAACTCTCTTGGAAGTAATGGATCCATAGCTTCCTATCATCAGTGTGAGGATTGATCTTCTGAACATAGGACTTCAAATGTAGCTTTGGAAAAGAGACGCCATCATACTTGGCAAAAGTAGGAACCTTGAACTTGCGGGGAATCACCACACCAGGGACTAAACTCAAATCATCAAAATTCAGCCCGGAAATCTTCAGATTTTCCACAGCATTTAGACGGTCTTCAAGTTGTTTGTATCTGTCATCCTCAAAAGAATATTGCTCATTCTGGTAGTCTTCTTCTCTGTTTTCATACTCACCCTGGCTTCCTTCGTTGTTCTTGACACTTGCGTCAGTTTCACCGCTCTTATCTGAGAGCTCTATCTGACTGACCACCCTAGGTCCGACCTTATGACGTCTTCCCATGTTGAGGACACCAATGACCTTCTTCCTTCTGGTGATGAGCTTCTTCAGGTCTTTCTGGCCTTGGACCAAGCTGGTGAACATTTCCTGGAACTGAGCATTCTGAGCCTAGAGATCTTTGACAGTCTGTTCAAGAGCCATTTTCTGCTAAAATAAATAGCGAGAAAATAAGAAAACCGATCTTCAATGTACCTGTTATGAAATGTTATGCCATGATATGCGATGTTTATGCAATGCAATGCAATATTTTCAAGGACCTTAGGAATTTAAATTTGTTAAACAAGCATGAACAAACTTTTATTAGTTTCTTTCTTTTTCTTTTTCTTTTCCTTTTTAAGTATAAAAGATAGCTTGAAAAAATAAAAGAACAAATTCCTAGAGCTCTAAGTCTCCCATGGGCGCTTCCTCTTGGTGTTGAAGTAGGCGTTAATGTTTCTCTCCTCGTGAAGTAGCTTGGTCAACTCTAGTACCTTCTTCTCGCTTGCATAGCACCGAGCTTCGAATGTATCCTTTCTTCTTTTAGTTGAATCCAAGAACTCTTCAAGTCTTCAAATCGAGGCATGTCGATGGAGAACAAGATAGGTTCACACCTATAGCAACAGGTTCCATGATCACTGGTAGCACAAGTGTAAACGGCATCATGAGGTTTTGAGCTCGAGCTCGCACCCATTTGAGGTAAGGTTCCCAAGGAATGGAATTTTTTGTCCCAAAGTCTTGTATCGCTTCTTTACCATGCCCCGTGTACAAATCTTCGACGGTAGTTTTGGAGATCGTTGTTGTAGTAGAACGCAATGTCTTGGAGAAGCATATCGTGAGGACCATCTCTTCGAGCATAACCAAACTGACGTAGAGCTAGTGAAGGGTTGTAAGTGATACCTCCCTTATGCCAAGGAGTGGTACATTAGGAAATTCTCCACAACGCTCAATGAATGTGAAGTCCTTTGAGAGAAAAGACACCAACGAATATCCGAATGAGAGTGACATCGCCTTGAGACCACTTCAATCTTTGCTCGTCTTCATTATCGATTGAGGAAGGTGCAAAATAAACCACCTGGAAAGTAACGGTATGCAACACATGAGAGTTCCTTGTCTTTTGATAGTACGAGTGTGGAGAGAATGTAGAATGTCTCCAAGCAAAGTAGGCACAGGATTACGAGTGAGGAATATCTTGATGGCGTTCACGTCTATGAACTGATCTGGATTAGGAAACAGCACCAAACCATAGACTAGCAACCCCAAGATGTCTTCGAATGCATGGAAACTCATAGCTTTGAGGAATTCTCGAGCTTTCTTTATCAAGAACTTAGCAAGCAAACCCTTAACTCTGCTTCTAGTTTCCCAAATTGGCTTCAATGTCTGAGCACTTTAGATGTAGTGCTGTTGCGATGTCTTCGTACTTAGGAGCCTTTTCTGAACCGGTGAATGGTGTCTGATCAAGGATAGGTATCCCGAGTAGCTTGGAGAACTCTTCCAAGGTAGGTACCAATTGATAATCTGGGAATGTAAAGCAATGATGTTTCGGATCAAAGAACTGGAATAAGATGATAACACGAATTTATATAACATATTTGATGTATTTTTCATAAATAATGTTAATGTTTTTATTTAATTATTTCACTTTATTTCGTATTGGTATTTTCTATGTATTTGCATTAAATAAAGATAAATCGAAAGAAGTAAAATCGAGGAAAAATCGGATTAAAAGGCAAAGAAATGAAGCAAGGAGGATATATAGTAAAAGGATGTGTTAAGAAGAAGAAACCATTACACATAGCAAAGACTCAAGAAGCCCAAAGCATGGAAGCCCAAGCCACGTACACGTAGCCGAGACGCCTCAACCTCCCACTTCCTTTGAGGCGCCTTAGCTAGTGGGGCCCACTACTTTCCCACGCTTGAGGCGATCCATTTGTGAATCTGAGTCCTACTCTCAAGGCAATTCTCCACGCTCCAAGGCTTGCAGGAAATTGTGAATGGAAGTTACCAAATGCATCTATAAATAGGAGTCCGGTAATCAATGCTTTCCAACAATTTCTATTTTCGCAATTTTATTCCAATATTGTATTTTGAATTTATTTTATTTTTACCGATCTAACTTACGTTAGATCCATTATTTATCCCTTGTCGTATTTTATTTTTCCTTTGAATTCAAGAAGTCAAGAACAGATTATTTCCAGATTCTTAATTTCGTGTTTTATTTATTTATTTTATTTTATTTTATTTATTGTTGCCTTATATTTATTTAATTGTGGAAATGTTTAAATATATCGAATCATATTATTTATGCATGTCTAAATTAATTAATATGTCCGCTAAGTCTTTCGATATTGGTATGTAAATTAATCGATCCAAAGGAATCTAAAATAAAGCATAATGTTACGTTGTTAGAAATATTCTTTCCGACTTAGATATCTATTTTAATTTATTAAAAGGTTTAGAAACCAACAGAGCGAAAGTTTGAGGTTAATAAACTGGATTAAGAAACCAACAGAGTTTGAGGTTTAGAACCGATAGGATACTAGGTATTAATTTTAAAGATCACAACGCTTTAAAGAGATTAAACTTTATTTATTTTCAAAAGTGTTTTTAAATTCATGGATAGCGAGAGCATACGTTAGGATTTAATTACATGATCCGAATCAATAGAGCGATTGAGATAGGATCTTTAGATGAATATTGTTTGTAAATAGGATTTTTATTCAACTTGAGTAACACGCTGGAAATTCGATCCCCTTAGGTTAGACGAATTACATACTAATATCTATTTATTTATTATATTTTCCTTAACCAAAAACCTTAAAGAATTATTCGCTTAGTACCGTAACTTAGGATAACAATAGTTCGATTCATAGTCTCTGTGGGTTCGATATCTTTTAAAACTACGCGATAGGACTGTGCACTTGCAGTCTGCTGATTATTAGACGATAAAGTCGCGATCATAAGACGTGCATCATATCCTCTTCAAAACCGGAGATAACCAAATCAAGTAGATAACCATGTCTTTTGATGAACCGAGCATGATCGGAATTTCAAACCAATTTTTGATGAGAAGGTATACCCATGAAGTTGATTCGAATAGTCTTTCTGGAAGCCATAATTCCTACAAAATAGAGCAAAGATAAATCCATAGGTCCTTGAAATAGTTAGAAATGATATGCAATGTTATGATGTCATGATGTCATGATTGAACAGATAGCACGCACAAGCAAGTCATACAATAGCCCTAGGTTTAAGGCTTGCATGAGGTATAGGTGACTACCCTACCAAACGTTTGAGTGGGTTCATCCTGTCCTATAATAGTAATCGGGTTCTAGGAATCTCATATCATTGATCTTTCTCGTAGGCTTTATTTCAATACGACTACCAAGTGGTTGACCGAAAGTCGGATCTTAATGAGCGTAGCATCGAGTATCAACCAACCTTAGTCTGCACCAAAGTCGGCCATCTCACTACCTTCTAATGGCCAAGATGGGTCAATTAGGGTTCTAAAAGTTGAGTTAGTGCTGGTGACACCGCGCAGAAGCCAAATACTTTCCTCAACTTGACATGAGGAGCATCGGACATCCAAAGTGTCGCACTAACGTAGCCATCATGTTGACCGTTTGGTACGCCTAACGGTATGACGATTTATTGCTACTTACCTAAGGAAACTGGATCCGTGTAGGATCCCCCACAAGTATAATACCTAAGCAACCCTTAAGATAAAGCATGCAAGTCAAACAAAAAGCAGTAAAGATGATCTAGAAATCCCTAAGTTATTATCTCTTTAGGGTGTCTCCCCGACAGAGTCGCCAGTTCTATAATACGGTGGGAGAATTGACATTGGATAGTTTTGCTTTTGATCGCAAATGTTGCAAATAGCAAGAGTCGCCACCTTCTTTTCTTTTATCCAATTAAGGGAAAGTGAAAAGAACAGGAAAAGACCTTCGTTAGATTCTGAGTACGGGAGAAGGTTATGAAAAGGGAAGGTATTAGCACCCTTTCCATTCGTAGTTATCTACGGACTCTTAGTTGTTTTCAATCATCTTTAAAAAAATTTCTTTATGTGTGTGTGTTTGAAAATGTTTTGAAAAGGCATTTTGCTTTGACTTCGTAATGATTCACGCTGGAATGTATACAAAGTGTTTGGAAATGTTTCGTTTTTGGAAAAACTGTTTTAACTTTGTAAAAGTGTGAGGTGTGAAAAGATGTTTTGATGGAGCAAGCAACTAAAAGTCTTATTACCTACTCAGAACTGTCGTTTCCGTGTTGTTTTACTTTTCTTTAGAATAGTGTTATCTGTACCATTAGTTGGTAGGTAACCCTATTCGTCGGATGTGAAGGGACATTCGAAAGGGACGATCATCACTTTTCGTAGGCAACAATTGAGGGACTAGATCATGTATTCGTAGGCCACATCGAAGGACTATGATTTTTGTATCGAAGGGACTATGATGATATGTTTGTAGGCAACGGTGCTAGGATACCTCTACGTTCGAGGGACTTGACCATTTGTTTCGTAAGGCAACGAGAGAGAATTACCCTAGGGGGTGCATGTGTGAAGAGAGTGTGTTAAATTCAGATATTTTATCTTGGAATTAGAAGTGATCTGCGTTCGTTTTTATCTTGCCATACACGCCTAGTTACTGGCAGTTTATATGGGTGCGGAAAGTAAATCCTACGCTATTACATGGCTTTGGGGCAGTTACATAATATAGGAGTGCGGAAAGTAAAATCCTAATTAAAACTATTACATCCCATGAGCAGTTACATAATATGAAAAAAAGAAATGCGAGAAAAATAACCTAGCTATTACAACCTGGAAGCAGATACATAATAATCGGAAAAGAAAAGAGTTTCGCATAAGAGAAAACATGTTAGTAAAAAGGATTTTTTGAGTTAGGAAAAAAGTTTTTTAGGTTAGTAGTCCTAATTAGATGATAAGACATTTTTTTGGGAATTTTCTAGATTGATTTTAGTAAAGGAAAATAATTGAAAGTCAATTTTTATGGTTAATTAACAATTAATTAAAATATGCATGCAAAAATATAATTTTTATGCTAAAAATTAAATAAGTATTTTTCTAACCTAAATGCAAAAAGAAAATATTTTTTATGATTTTTTAATGTGTTAGAAAAATATTTGAATAGAAATTAAATTAGAAAAGAAAAATATGAAGAAAATAAGAAAAAAGGGGGTCAAAGTGCTTCTGGAGGACACTCTCCCAGAAGCTAGAGCTTCTGAGGAAGCCTTTGGCTGATCGTGCCCAGAAGTAGACACTTCTGGGGGCTCTTGCGCTGGAGGTGCCCAAAATCTTGAGTTTCGGGGCTTCGGCCCGAGATGCCCGCCAGCACGCCCAAGCCGGAGCTCAGGGCATAAGCGAGATGGAGGGCCAGAAGTTGTGGCTTCTGGGCAAGTTTTCTGGAGAACCTGAAATTTAGCAAAATAAGAATGGAAATTATGACAAAAAGCAGGGTTGGAACCCATGCCCTTAGGAACAAGTGACTTAATGCGCGCAAGGTTAACCGCTGGGGCGGAGATACATCCATGAATTAAGTTACATGAATTAACACATATGCAAGGGTCTTCTCTTCTAATTCAAGCCAGATCGGACCTCTGGTCATCTTCTCCGATTGGGGATTTTTTTAAACCTACAAAATAGAGAGAATTCAAACAAGATATCAAGGCTACCCCCCCTAAATCGACCCCTGCGAGTTCAATGGTGGTATCACTGCCCTAAAACCCTATATTTCGAGCTCAAGCTCTCAGCTTTTCCCTAACAATGGCAAATCATGCTCCGGTCGTTAGGAGCTTCATGTAACCATCCAGACCTGTTCTATAATGTCTCAAGAACACATTGCAATGGTTAGTTTCATACAAAACACAATGAATATTAAAAAACAAATTTCAAAAAGATATGTAAATGTATGTTCATGTATGACACGATTTAGGCATGGTTGGCTACAGTTCTTGGCCTGGACTTACTCAATGATACCTCAGGAGCACAATGGAGTGCTTGGAATGATTTGAAAACGGCCGGAAAAAGGATTTCGAATTTTGCAAGTTTATGAAAAATTTGTGAACTTTTAGGGTTGGTGTTTGAGGCAGGGGTTTTTCCTCTTGTGCTTGTGAATGCATTATGTATTTATAGAGCATGAGATTTGATCAGAAATAAAGAGAGAATATATTGCTTTGAATGCAAAAATATTCTCTTGCAAATATTTATCAAATCTTTCCATAATTGCTTTTTTTCTTCCTTGTAGCATCTTGCACGAATTTGGCATGTTTCTTGGACTTCCTTGGTCCTCAAGATAGGTAGAAATCAAGCCTAACTTATCTTATACCTTGCTTTTGTATTTTATTTAATTTAAAATTGAATTTAATGCTTTAAATCCAAAATAAATTAAATAAATTAGAAGGGAGGCATGGAAAGGTGTATGGAAACCATGGATAATGTTAAGATCCAGCTTGGATCATAAAATTATAAGCCCAATTGAAAAATATTTGCATTTGTCAAGTATTTCTCTTTGTGCACCTCCTCAAAAATGCTCCACTTGGACAAGGTGTATCTTGCTCAATTTTTAACATTTTTGGGTGTTCTTAGACTTTTTAGAAAGCTCAAGATGTCATCTAAACATCCCTTTTGGTTTCATATTCATTAAAGTTTCCATGCTTATGAACACTTCTTTGCAAAAAGTTGACTTTTTGTTGACTTTTAAAATGACCTGTAATGTTTTGATCCATAACTTCCAAATGAAGCATTTTCTACCCAAGCTTGTGAGACATGAAGTTGTAGAGAATTGAATTCTCTTCAAAATGAGTTGTAGTGGAAAATTTCGATAAAGTATGTGAAAGTTATGCTTGGTCAAAGTTCTTGACTTTCGCCTAAGAAAGCCCAATTTAGAAACTTTGACTTTGATCAATTCTTGACTTTTCTTGATGAATCATGATCAACCCTTGATCAAATGATGAATATAACTTCAAATATTGATGTTGACCAAAATTATGAAGTTTGATGTATGTTGACCATAGTTGACTTTTGTCCAATACAATTGATTTTCAACCATCTGAGCAATTGTTTAAGAAAACTTGACTTGTAAGGCTTGAAACTTGACATGGAGATTCTTTGAAGCATATGATGAGGCATGATGACCACTTGAAATGTTGGATGTCCCTCTTGACTTGAGAATGGCAAAACCCTAGTTTGGGTTGATTGCTTATGAGAGGGTTTATCTGGTCAACCCTTGTGAAATCCTTGAGCATGGACATGGGAAATGTCTCGAGAAGTAGGAGGGCAAATTTTGAGTTATGACAGCTGGAATGAAAAATTATGCGTAAGAAGATTATGTAGAAAACAAAACAAAACCACATAAACTGCTTCCTCTCCCAAAGATAAGGGACGACGTCCTGTGGGGTTTATGGTCGAGGCGGTCGCCAGAGGTGGGACGGCCGCCCTTCGTGAGGTGGGCGCTCCCATGCTTCAGCCCTCCACTTCATCTTCTTCTCCACGGTTCCTTGTACATACAGGTTTTCTGGTTTTTTCACAGTTTCTTCATTTCCATTTTATAACTTCTAGTTCCTACAAGCTAGCAATAAAACACCCACAATCCATACTCCTAACTCAACCTTTCTAAGTTATTTCAACAATCACTCAACCCAAAACTAATGAATCAAAATACCAATTTTTCATAAATCTACAACATATCTATCAAACCCTAACTATATGAAATGGAAAATCAAACTCCTTACCTCAAATGCTTGGATGATTGCAAGATGCTCCAACCAATCCAAACTCCTAGCTTGCTCTTTCTCTTCTTCTTCTTCCAAAACCCTCTAGTTCTCTCTAAGTTTCTAAGTTGGGTTTTGTGTTGGAATGGAAAGAAAATGAGGAAATAATGGTTTTATGATGGATTCTAGTACTAGCCAAGGGTGTACACCCAATTCTCATCAATTAGTCCTCACACCCCTAATTATTCTTATTAATTAACACACTAATAATATCTAATAATATTATTAACCCAATTAATTAAAATAACTCTGGGAAATTAAATATCGGTCCGAATAATATTTTACCGAACCGAACGGAATAAAAATCAGACCGAACAAAACGTCGACAAATATATTAATAGATATATCGATTAATATAAATATTATTGTCGCCAAAACAATCATCAAATGGTAACTCAAAAATATTAATATAATATAATATTAAATAAAACGGGGCGTTACACATTCCACGAATGTGGCCGGAATAGGACAACCCGGTTTCAAATATACTTGAACAAAATGGCATGACCTTAGATAGCCAACACACACAATGCGTCCGGATGAATTAATAGGTGGTGGAACTTGTAGAGGAAATTTTTTTCTAAAAAACCATATGTTGTCAAGTCGACACACACCACATTATAAGCACTTGCTATAAGATGTCCCATTTCGGGGAAGCACATCCATTTTTCAACCGGTGCATGGACGGTAACACTTGGAGCTAGAGCATGGTGAATTTTATTAAACTTTTCTTTTGTCATGTATAGGCGCGTGTAAAGTTCACTATGCAAGGTCAACTCCGAGATAATTTTTTTTCGAACAAGAATGTGTTGCTCCTCTCCTTGGCCAAGCAAAGCGGATACGACCCGATACCCAAAATTACCGTCGCTTCCCACATCCAAGATTTTTTCAATGTGTTTGTGCATAAATAAAGGCATCTCATTAATGTAAATTATCGGTGGTGGTGGCGGTGGCGGTGGCGGTGTCGGTGTCCGAGGTGGTTTGGAAATTCTGGCTCATTTTTTAGCACTTGCCTTGGATTTTGGGGTTGGAGAATCTGGAAATAATTCATCGACGAATTTGTGATAAGACCGTACACTTGGTTGTACTGTCATCTTGTGAAGTTTTCACCTTTTTTTTGGCGCACCTTTAGTTTTCACCAGTTGAGACAGAGGCTTCAAATCGGTTGTTTTCAGAAATGCTACTTTTCTCAATTGTTCTTTAATGTGCAACTTTGTAGCAGCATCCGCTTTTGAAAAACGATCTACTATGACTTCCAACTCGATTGTGATGGTAATGTTGGAACTACCTTCCGTTGTTGGCTCGTAATCATCGAAACAAATCCCTTTCCAATGAGTGCATATCTCATCCATTCGAATAGGGGAATTGAGTTTGATTTTTGTTAAATAATATAAGCACATGGAAGCCCATAAGTTGTCTGTATTGTACACCCACATTTCAAACTATCGGGTCCCGTTGTTTCCGCTTGTTTTGCTTCATAAAAAATAAAATTCAATCCTGCCTGGGATATGTTGTGAATCAACTGTGCATAAAGAGTATTGTCTTTGAACCGGTGTTCCAATACAATTTTGCTCCTACCAAATGTTGTTTGAATTTTATTATGTTGGTTTATGAGCATTTGGTTCACAACATCCCAATCTCTACATAGGTCTCCCTTACTATCACCTAACCACCTCTTCAAAGTCGCATGTGCGGATTCCACTCTATAAATTATTGTGTTCCCCAAATGTCTAATGTGGTCCGTCCATGCACACACCACTTTCTCTTTCACTTGATCAAGAATAATGGATTCAACATATATCAAAAAATTGGGATATTCCACACACAAATTCCTAAAGTGGATCACATTCGCAGTATACATCTCTTCAGTAGAAGAATTAAGAATATCAATCCATGCACTCATAATCTTCTCCACCACAACACCGGATTTGACAGCTTGTCCATCTTCGCTTTTCTCTTTGGTGCCAATCGAGTTTTAGCCGTGTTCTCACATTTTTGTGATGTGATACCGACATAGTAAAGCGTTGATTTACGTAAATATTGTGGCAACCGCATTCATAAGAGTGTTATCTCGATCGGTGACGATAACCAAAGACATGTTTTTTTTATCTTTCAACAAAGTCTTGTAAACACCCAACACCCAAGTGATGTTGTCTTCCTTCTCACATTCCATGAGACAAAAACCAACCGAAAATTTCTTGTCCGTAGAGGTGACACCAATAATTTCAAGAAGCAGACGCCTATATTTATTGGTCTTGTACGTCGAATCAATCATTAGAGCGGTTAAAAATGTATTGAACAAATCGATACTTGATGGATGCGTCCAAAATATATCATAGGCACTTACATTGTCATCACAAACTCTTTGTCTTGAAACATAGTTGTTATCGTCCAAACATTTCAATAAATGTTACATTTCGGACCTCGGGCCCCTTTGAGCAACATGTTGTTTATTTCGATAATTATAAACTAATTTTATATTTGACACACATCCCGCTCTATTCCGTTTCAAACCAGAAAGTATGTTTCTAGGCGCAACTTTGATCAACGACAATTCAGAAACATATTTCTTCTCTTCTGTCTTAAGCCGACAAACAATAGGATGCCCGTGTAACTTGGTCTCCAACTCATGATTATGCATTTCGGACATCATAGTCAACCTCCATAGATTATCCACCCTAAAATAACTGTGCAACTTGAACGGACACCCACATTTCCTTGAACCCGTGTCTTCGTGTTTTAAATTGCGTATTTTTGGAATGTATGCTCCACTTCTCTTGCATGTCAAAATAATAAATGGTTGTCGATTACTACTCCCATTGTCGGACCTCGCAATCACAATGCCAAAATCGAGTTTGATAGCTTCCATTCTAACATAATCAACCATTTAATGACGAGTATTGAAAGTTTTTCCATTTGGAAATTGATTTTCATTATCGATCACAACATCAATCATTTTATCTACGCTTTGACCACAATCGACTTATCGTATGCTCACTGCCCGATTCGAACCTTCACAATAGCTTTGACAACGTTGTCGGGGTGCACCATACCTAAAATATATAAAACATATGGATTCTGTTAAAATAGAATTTTTGTTTCTGCATCAGGGAACATTTTGCAAGTACACTTGCGAATTTTTTCTGGTGGACTTCGCAAGTGTACTTGCAAAGTACTGTTTTCGCAACTATGAAACAACAATAATGCAGCAAATGTAGGTTGAGGGGATGAAAGTTTACCTCAAATTGTAGCTTCCAATGCTCACTTTGCTAGGATCACACACTTGAAACTTGATTTGGAGAAAAAAATTATATTGAATTTGGGTGAAATTTGGAGGGTTTTTGTAGAAAATGAATGAAATAGTATGAAGAGGTGACCATGCAGCATTTTAGTATACAAAGGGACATTTCGTAAGTGCACTTACGAATTCACCCAAAAAGGTGACTTCGTAAGTGCACTTACAAAATAAGTTTATTTTCTCAAATGTCAACGCTTAAAATAATAAAACGTACAAAAAATGTGAATTCGTAAGTGCAATTACGAAGGGATTTTTTGGTTTTTCAGAGGTGTGGAAAAAACCCACTAGGTGGGTGAAAAAAATTTCTTATTAAAATAATGTTTAATACATGGAGTTATCATATATAGAACCATACGTAGGGGTGGCAGGCAGACCCAAACCCACAGGGCCCACCCACACCCAAACCCGAGTCAACAGGTGAAAATCCGAGTTGATTGGGTTTGGGTGCCACCCAATATTTCGGGTGCAGATTTAAGTTCACTCATACCCACATCCGAAACCCGAAATCACACATGCTTAGGCATTAAATTATATAAGTACCGCTAAATATATATAAGTGTAAAAATTTAATACCTTAAATTTTAATTGTAATGTTACCAAACTTGATGGAAAGTTGTAATTTAATTCCTTGATTTCTTTGAGAGACCTTGATGGAATTTTTGTTTTTCGAATTTTAATGTTGTTGTTGTTGTATTTTTTATATTTTTGGTGCGGGTGCGGGTTTGAGTTTGGGTGAAAAAACCTGAAATCAACGGGTGTGGGCGTGAGTGTTATTTTGTCACCCGAATAGTCTTTGGGTTTGGGTTTAGGTTCGGGTGGTGATTTCGGGTGCGGATTTGGGTATGTGAAACCCGCACCCGATCCGACCCATTGTCATCCCTTAGTCCATACGTCTAGGTTAAGAATTGGTCACTTTAGCTAAGCTATGAGTCAATGGATTCGCTTGACATTTTACAAACTTAATCTCAAAGTTATGATAAAAAACAAGATTCTTAATACTAGTATAATCATATTAAACTCAGAACTACTCGTCGATCTTGCGTTGATGGCATGCATGACCAACAAAGAGTCACTTTTGAAAAATCACACTATCCCACTGCATCTGTATGACTTTCTGAATCATCTAATTTAAAGCTAAGGCTTCTGTTTTAATTATAGAATAAGACCCAACATCCAAAGAGGTACTTGTCATAATAAAACCTCTTGCACTATCTTGAAGACACCAACCTCTATTAATTGTTCCCAAATATTTATTGAAATATACATCCACGTTACATTTCACTCACCCCTCTCAATAACTATCACATATAAATATGACTCGTCTAATGATCCACACTACCCCACCTTCACGAGCGTCTTGGGCCATAAACCAATCCTTCTGCATGTGATACTTTTACATTTACTGATTGATATATGTTGATGCAAACTTGGATCTATCACCATATTCTAGATATTGGTGGAAGAGAGTTCGACCACAAGTACCCGGAGATAAGTTTTGTGCCAACATCTTCACAGTGATAAGAGAAATGATTTTTATACATTCAAGTGTCAAAAAGTGTCCCTTTGTAAATTTATAGCCACTATGCAATTAACAAAAACAAAATAAAAATAACTCTAATTTTAACTAACATTTAAGATAATGAAATAAATACTTAAACTTTTTACTACAAAAATGTACATAATGAAGAGTTATCCATATCTAAAAATACACATTTAAAAATCTCTATGATTTATTCTAAAAATGTAAGGTGGAGAAAGAAGGTTGATCCCTAAACTTAACCGCATACATACAAACAAAAAAGCACATAAATATGTTCATCAACTTGGTGAGGAACTTATCAAGTGACCCACATTATTTTGGAAAATTTTGAGGTTGTGGTTATTACTAAGTACTAATGAAAACCTTATCCATCAATTTTGTTTTATTATGAACTCGCCTCAATCATAGAAAAAATATCATCACCATAGCCTTATAAAACTAGTGCCTGCCAAAATTTAGCTGTAATGAGTTCACCATGTTTATTTCCCCTTATCAAGTTTCTACCATCTTCTGCTTTCTATAATCAGAGTTTTGAAGAACATTGAGAGGGCACTCTATTAAAGAATTCTTTAAACAAATATTAGATAAGGGTTTATGTTTGCTTGCTCTATCCATCTTGTGGGAGTAGCTTCATGCATAGCCTCCATGAAACTGGTGCAATTCTTTCTCTCTCTCTCTTTCTCTTTCAGATTTATATTATAAGTATCATTTGACAATTTTATATATTATTTAAAGTTTAAACAGTTAAATTGATCATGTAAATTAATAAAAAAATTATTTTCGTTCTTGTATTTTTTTAAAATAATTTTAAATATTAATTTTTTTTTATATTTGTCTCTAAAAATATTTTAGATGAACAAAAATTAAAAACCCATGATTTATTTATTTATTTATTTAAGTCTTATTAAATGTCATAATTCAAATTAATAGATAATTACATAGGCATAGATTATAGAATCACTTATTTTAATATGCGATATCTAACTTACATAGGCATAGATTAAAATTTAATAAATTTAAATTTAGAAATTCATGATTTTTTCAAGATGTAAAAACGTAATATTAACTCAAAGAAAAATAAGAGCTTTTATATTCTTAATACATAGTATTTAAAATATAAATAGAAATTACACCAAAAAAAATATAAATATAAATATTTAATTTACTTGAGAGCTTTTATATTCTTAATACATAGTATTTAAAATATAAATTATAAATATTTAATTTACTTAAGAAAAATGAGAGCTCTTATATTCTTAATACATTGTATTTAAAATATAAACTATTAATATTTAATTTATTTATTATTAAATAATTATTATTTGAATTTAATTAAAATAGAATAATATAAAGAAGTTTTATCCCGTCTATAAATCATAACACTTAAATTTTTATAGATGTTCATTTTCTTCTTTAGTCACATAAAATATTGCTTATAAATAGTTTAAATTTTTATAAATGTTTAACTTGTTCTTTAATCACATAAAATATTGTAAATGGTTATGCGAATGATTGTGATGCATGTAAAATATATTTACATTGATTAATCTCCAATTATTTATGATTATTTCTAATAGTTTAAATCTCAAATGTTTAAAGTAGTTTCAAGAGCCATAAAAGAAATTGTTAGTGATATTCTATAATTTCACTGTTTCTACACTGTTGTTCTAAATTTACTCTTCAATTATTTAGTTAAACACTAACATTAAAAAGTAATACATTGACTACACATTTAGTAAAAAGAAATAATTAATGTATAATTTGAAAATAAAGTTATTTTAATAAGAAATTTTGTTTCAAGGAGACTTATATTCAAGGACAAGATAATATTATTCTTTCTAATTTCTTTTATTAAAAATATCTTGTTATTTTATATTAGTATTGAATAAAATAAGGCAAATATCTTAAAAAGACTTGTATAAAAATGTATGAAACTTTCAAAAGAATTCAAACTCAAACCATTGATTAAATTTATAACTTGAATCTAAAATAATTTTGTATATTACTAAATTCTAAAATTAAATAAAGCGATACACTATTTTTATAACAAAGTGGTGCACATTTAAATAGTATTTTTTATAATTAAATTTTTCTTAGTAAAATTTAATATTAAAAATCATAATTTAAACTAGATTCATTTTTAAAAAAAAGAGAAAGCAATTATCAAACAAATTGAGAATGCATTGATCAACAATTAAGAGAAAACATGTCCTTAAGAAAAGTGAAAAGTTACTTTCTCAAAAGACGGAGTTCACATGGAAACTTAGAAAGGGTCAAAGAGCATAAAAATGAAAGGGTCACAATCACTTAAACAAAATGCATTACTATTTTAATCCCAAGTTGCATCTTTAACAAACATTAAAAGATAGCATTAAGTAGATAAACACATCACATTATAAATAAAACAAACTCCTTATAGTAAACAATGTTTTGAGAAATTATTATTCGCATAGATAAACAGAAATATTTATTGCAATACAGAAATTAAAAAAAAAAACAAGAACAAAAAAACTTACTAATCATCTGTTTAATGATAATATTTCTCAGCAGCATTATTCTGATTCATATTATTTTTTATTATCTACAGATGCACAAAAAGCCAGATCATCCTAGTCATACAAAAATCCAGCAGCAAATGTTCCAAAATCAACTTGTAGGTTTGAAAATGAGGATTTCTTTATTACTCAACTCTATTGTTTTGCCTGCAAAAATTAGTAAAATGAGAATAAGTATATGAACCAATCATGTATATAATCTATAAAAATAAATAAATAATTGTCACAGTAAAGCCTCAGTTGATAGATGCAGAAACATGCGTAATTGCATAATTGTGTAATTGCATAATTGACAATCATTAGGTGGCAAACGTATCCGCCAGCCTGACATGCCCATTTTTCTGCATTTTTTTAGGACGAGCCAAAGTTTTAGGTCTTGACCCTTTAATATCTCTGCCTCCCCCGACCTGCCTGACATGCTGTTTGATACCCCTATAAATCATCAATGAAGTTGATGGTTCTACCAACCCCTTGCACGAGGTGTCCCTCAGATAATATGCATTTTTATGTATTAAAAAAGTGGTTTATCTTTAAAGAATCTAATCAATATTCTAAATTGTTTCTAACCCATCTTTTGTTTCTTCTCCTTTTTCTCTATTTTTCAAGGTCCCACATGATACCTATTTTTAGTGGTTCACCAGCTTTGAAGCTCCTGTTAGAAGCCTCAATGTAAAGGTAACCAAAGCATGTGTTCAAAGAATTTGGTGCAGCCAATATGGAAGCTAAAGAAAGTCAAGCCAACTCATGTTGACATTGACTTGAAAAAAGAATATTTGGTGGTAGGGTTTTCAAACCAATACAGTTAGGTGACAATTCAATGTAATAGCAGCCAATAAAAAAATTGATTCACCTAACTTCTCAACTAGGGGAATATGGCGCATCAAGATAGACACGGACGCCAGACTCGACAAATGGTAATCATTTAAGAAAATAAAGTGATTGAATGTAGAAATATGCGTGTCAGACACATTTGACACATGTCAAACACCAGACATGTCTTTAATATGAAGTGTCGGTGCTATATATCAAAATAAAACTGATGAGAGCATACCTGTGAGTATAAGAAGGTTCCAAAGACGGCAATTGCGGCTCCCAGAGCATTGACGGGCTGAATTGGTGTGTGGAAGATGATAATTGAAGATACGATGACAGATATACGTTTCATGGTGTTTCCAATGCTAAATGTCAAAGGAGAGATCTCGTCCAACGACATGTAAGACACCTGATTGTATAGATGATAGAATATACTCTGAGCTGCCACCCACCTGTAGCATACATTTACGAATCATAGTTTTAGTCATAATATCGAGAGGTCGTGCATTCCGAACAAAATGATAAACAAAGGTGAATAAACAGATTATTCAATCAGAAAAACAAACGAACTCGGTTTTCTGTCACAAAAGAACATTTTTCATGTATAACGTAGCATTAATTCTGTCATAATCACATAATAAAAATTGAACCCTGAAGTTCTTTCGGTCCATTCAACCTTTCATACTGATGTTATGCATGTGTTTGGAAATCAAATGAATCAATGATTTAAACCATATACAATACTTTCGCATTCTCTCATTAGATTAGATCAGACAGACGAAAGATATAGGGCCTGTTTGGATAAACAACTTATTTGCAGCTTATAGCAAAAGTGCTTATGAATAAACTTGTATAAGCCATTCAAAAGAGAGATGATGCATACAGATTTAGATGAACATGAACAAAACCATGTTAATAACAAACATAACATGCATAACATCAAACCGCGTATTCATCTTGTAATTACCATATGAATTGGGGTCCGATTTCAGAGAGAGCTGTTTGCCATCCAGCAGCCCACATTGCCGGTCCTTCCACGGCGATTGCAAAGGGTGTGAGAATTGCAAGGGACAAAATAGACAAACAAGCATAGTAATTCATTCCGCTAACGGATTTTCCCTTCATCCCCTTTTTGGAAAAGATATTTCGGAACACAAATGCCAGATTTGATATCATAGCCCCCATAAAACCTGAAAAACAAAACCAAAAAAAAGTCAATAAAATCAAAAAACGGGAGAGTACTAATTCAGAATATCTTGCAGCAAAATCACGAGAAACATGTTCCAACACAAATAATCAGACGAGTTCGTTACCGATCATATTGAAATTGAGCTCAGTCACAGCAGCAAGTGCGCATCCACCAATGATTGGAAGTAAAGACAGATAGACCGGCACAGGGAAGGTCTCTCCCAAAACAAACCTCGAAACAAGAACACTAAAAGCAGGCTCGCCACTCTTGATGATATGCGTAAATGACACCGCCACTTTGGACATACTAACCGTAGCCGCTACATGTCCAATCGTGTGCGCAACAGCAACCTGTAGTTTTAAACATCAAATACTAAAGTCACTATCCATTCAAAATGATTGAAAATAACCAAATTGGTACATAACTTTTTGAATCCATTCCAATTATCAATCGCAATCGCAAATTGTAACAACAATCGGTTCATTTATAACAAACAAACTCCTCTATGCTACAGTTCTATAACCCTGGTATAGCCGCAATTTAACATAACTTTGCTAACAATAGTGATTTGTTCAACTATTTCGCTATATAAATGTTCCTCAACATCAATTAAATTTGCAATATGTGTGTTCGTATCTGTGTCAGACACCAACACGACACTTCTAATTACGTTCAATTTTTTCAAACTATTATCAGTGTCGAGTCGAAGTGTCAGTGTCGGTGTTTCATAGAACAATTTTCTATGGAAACAAAACAAATATATAAGCAAACAAAACAAACCTTTCAATTCACACGATCAATTAATCATTTTCCCTCTAAACAAACAAACAAAGAAACAAAATCAAACACTTACAGGGAACAAAGTCTTCCAAAACTCAAAATCAGTCTTAGGAGCTTCAGCAATCCTAGTAGCCCAAGAGATCAACATCATAAGTGATCCACAAGCAAGTGAAAGAGTGGAAGTAAGCCAAGGGTAAGGATACGCATTCAAAACCTTCTTGTTATAAATATTAAACACAACATTCAAAGCCCACCAAGTCGCAAAATATATCCCAATTTTCACCTTCTTAGCAGCCTCAGATGGTGCTCCCCCACCACCACCACCTTCAACCTCTGATCTATCACCCTCATAAGCTCCACACTTGACCAAATCACTTTTCCCAAAACTCTCATCTGATTCAAGTTTCTCCACTGACCCAAAATTTCCAGCACCAATACATGCAAGATGAAGAGGCTTCTTCAACGAAACAACAGATCTCTGTGATTTCTCTCTTGACAATAAAGGTAAAAACGATTGTGGTTGTGACTGAATTAGGGTTGCATGTCTTTTCCTTAAAACAACATCAGAACCACTGATCGAAATACTAGGTTGTCTCAATGATGAAATCATGGCTAAAAATCAAAAGGGTGTCTGAAAAATCTAAACTTTCCGACCGAAACCTTAAAGGTGGCAAGGAAAAAACCTTAAACTCAAACGAAAGAGAAACGGAAACAGAAACGGAATCAGAGACAACCCTTTAACGTCGGGATCCTGAAGACACTGTTTATATGAAAAAGAATTTGTCTTTAGGTTCTGATCATGCCCCGTGAGATCTTGAAAGGTTTATATGAACCAAACACTGCAAAAACAACAACAATGATAATAATTAAAAAAATAGTAATAAATAAATATATAATATAATAAATAAATAAGAAGGGAAAGTGAATTTGTAGACAAAAAAAGAAAAGGAATGATACCTAGGAATCTGATAAATTTTGGAATTAAAATTTAAAACAAAGTTGAAAATATTATATTTGTAAGGTTAAATTTGGTTGTTTTTTTGTTGTTGATGATTTTGTTCTGTCGTATAAAATATATGAAGACAATGTGATGTGGGGTTTGGTAGTGGAGGTGTTAAGGTAAAGAGAGAAGTGTTTGTTTGAAATCTCAGTATGTATTGAAAGTACCAAACAATAACAAAAGACACGTGCTGTCTCTCTTTCTCTCAAGTTAAATGTATTAATAAAAATATATATATTTCCTCTAATCTCATTTAATATGAATTTAATTGAATTACACACGGTTAATCACAATTATTAATTAATTAATTTTTATTTTTACAGTCAATAAATTCAATTTTATTTTTTTAAAATATTATAATTATAATGGTGTAATAAAATTTATATTAACAATGCATAACAATTAAACCTTAATATATAATCTGGATTGATTGATTATCTAATAAACTTTAAAAAAAATCTTATAAAAAGAATCAGATATAATAAAAAATAATTTAGAGATAGTGCAAGAGTTTAAAGATAATACATTTTTAATATAAATCAAAACTCTTATATTTATTATGTTGTTTATGTATTTTAAAAATATAAATGAGATTTATTTGATTCATATTTCTTATTAGTTAACAGTGAAAATATATTTTACATTATCGGTACATTTTTTTTTCTCAATAAAAAAAGGTTAGGGTTATAATTGAATTTATCTATTATGTAAAAATTATTTGATAAATTTGATTTAGGATCTTTAGTAAAATAATAGTTGATCGATAAATTAATTGATAGTTTATAATTTATAATCGATGGTCCATAACTAATACTTTATATTTATAGTTGATAGTTGAGATGGTTGATAAGCTAATTGAAGTGTTTGATAATATTAGCGATTCAACTAACTTATAAATGTAAAATAACATAAAAGATATTTAATATGTAATTATTTTATTTTAAATTAAAATAAATTATTGGTGATAAAAGTGGATTTTTGTTAAAATAATAAGGCTTAAATACACTTTTGGTCCTCCTATATTAATTTTTTTAACATTTTAGTCTCTCTATAAAAAAACCAAATTATTAGGTCCTCCAACATCATATTTCAATTTTTTTAGTGGTCCCCTATGATAAGATAGTCTAATTTGCATAGGTGGCATTGAAATTATGAAGTGACATTTTTTTTAATTGATGTCACGTTATTATAAATATTTAAATTTTTTTAAAATTTTTTTTAAGTTTTTTTTATAATAATTAAACGTTTTTAATTATTTTAGTTATTTTTGTTTATAAATATTTATTTAGAAATTATATATTATAAATTTTAATTCTAAAATATATGTTTTTGGGTCTATTTTTAATGACGTGACAACAATTAAAAAATGTCATCTCATAATTTCAATGTCACATATGCAAATTAAACTATTTTGTTATGGGGACCTAAAAAAAATATAAAATACAATATTGGGGGACTTAATAGTTGGATTTTTTTATAGGGGGACTAAAATGTTTAGAAAATTAATAAAAGGGGACCAAAAGTGCATTTAAGCCAAATAATAAAGATAAAAAAGGAAGAAAAAATAATAAGCTATAAGTTATAAACTAAAACGTTATTTAAAATAGCGTCTGGAAAATAAGCTATAAGCTCGTGATGAAAAGACTCTTACCAAACAAGTCTAAAATATCATATGAGCTTATAAGCTATAAGCTATAAGACATGAGCTCAAAATTTTGTCTCACCAAACTGATTCAAATTTATTTGTTTTATCAGCTTGAAATTTTATCAGTATAAAGTTTTAGACGGATTCAATCTATTTTAAAATGTTAATAAATATTTTGAATTCATTGAATTTTTATAATAAAATAATACAAAATTATATAAATTAAATTTTAAATATTTTATAATAATAAATTGTTATATAAATCGCTTAGTCTTACTTTTACTCTATATATCTCTTTGAATTAAATTTTATCTCATTTTTATTTTTAAAACAAATTTTAATTAAGATATGTAATGGTCAAAAATACAAAAGTATATATATATATATATATATATATATATATATATATATATATATATATATATATATATATATATATATATATATATATATATATATATATGTATGTGTGTGTGTGTGTGTGTGTTCTTCTACATTAGGATTCAGAGGCCTAATTTAGCGTATACTATATTTTTTGTGGTGTGGACTTGCGCACAGCGACGAGAAGTGTAACGCCTAAAATTTTTAATTAATTATTTAATTAAATTTTAATTGCTTTTATTTATTTATTTTGGAGTGTTGGTGAATTTATATGATTTATTATAGGGTTAATATCATTTTATCCACCTATCATATAGGTTATTTCTGGTTTATCCCCTTAAAAAATTGTAAAATCAACCTTGCCACTTGAAGATTATGTTGTTTTAAACCTTGTAAAGTTTTTGCTTTTAAAAAAACCTTGCCACTTAAACATTATGTCTTTTAAATCCTGTAATCTTTTTTTTTAAAACAAACCTTGCCCAGTCAAGTTCCATAGGGTTTTAAATGACAAAATCCTCAAGTTTACAATGTCTAAAATGACAAAATCTTCAAGTGACAAGGTTGGTTTTACAACAAATATTTTTGTGTGTGTGTGTATGTGTTTGTGAATGAGAAAGCATAAAAAAAAATAGGTTTGCAAAATTAAAAAATTAGAAATTTGTTAGACGGTGTGACAAGTGATCGAGAGGGGGGTGAATAGATCACCTCTTTATTATTACGGATTAAAATTTATTTATCAGAGTTAATGATAAAACTTACGAAAAGCGACAAACGGTCTTGAATTGACTTCCGTCTATTCTGAACCGTCTACTAGAAAACCGGACATGCGATAAGTTATTGGATTTTAATTGAGACGAGAAATATGAATTAACACAGAACTTATTTTGAATTAATGCACTTATCACTATAACACTATTTCCAATGAATAAAATCAAGCTAGCACTTTTGTCAAACAGTTGGAGTATGCTTGTTCAATAATCAATGGCAATGGAGTTTTGATAAAGAGTTTCTTCCAGCCTTGTATCAATGAACAGAAAATTGCACACCAATTGAATCACAAACGTCAAACGTATTGCAAAAGTAAAGAGAGAAAGAGAAAGAGTACGATACGCATAGCAGTTTGATAAGGAAGTCCCCATGTTCGTCCTCGCGTGTGGGTACGTCTCCCTCTCAATTTCCAAATTGGAATTGAGAACCATCTATATCAATATGCTGAAAATTGTTTACAAGGTTGCAATACAAAGACAGAAAAACAAATTCCACAGATCTTCTTCTTGTATCAACTTTCTTTGGATCTGAGCTAATCAAGAACACACCTGCAAGATACACAAACAATTCACCGGTTCCACGACCTATTTGCAAGATCACCCCGATCTTCAAACCCTACATTGCGGGTGAATCTGCTCTGTGTAATCGTGACTAACAAACCCACAAGAACACTGTTGCTGCGGTAGAGAGCGGCAAGCAAAGAGTTTGGTATTTATTTTTACCGGGTGATATATACCGGTTAGGTTATATCGTATCGTATCCATAGAGATTTGTTATTGATTTGTTCAACAATTAATTCGTTAATGATTTTGAGATTAAATAGGTTGAAAATAAAAGACAAAAAGTAAATGAACAAAAAGTATAAAGGATAGACAACTTGTCCGGAACAAATGTAAACTATTCGTCACAGACTTAAATCTACCACCCATATTATACTCGGCCTACGATACTCGTCTGTGTCATCACATACCTCTCACAACCTAAGCTATTTCTAACTCAAATTGAGAATCCTCCCGAATCACCTCGATATCCATTTCTGGCCTATCTCAACAACACAGAAGTCAATTGCGTCACCTCTATACCCATCTCTAGCTTACTTCACCAATGCAAAGGCATTAAAATTAGATACTCTATAGTGAATGTCAGCTCTAAACCCATTTCTAGCATTCAGAAACTAACAAATAATCATCCTAGGTAAGAATCTAAGCAATTTATCTCTAGTAAAGCTTAAATCCCTAACATAGAGTAAAAACCCAAGACAATCACCAACACAGATTTGTAAAGCAAACTTTATACAACGCCAAGGGCAACAAATATACATGAGTTAGAGTAGATATACATAAAAAACCCAACAAAAGAGATTACAAAGAGAAGAGAAGAAGAGGAACTAAATATTTCTTGGTTTGTCAACACCAATCGATGAGGGATTCGACTCCAGATCATCAAAATGCAAGCTCCAATGTTGTTTTCTAAGCTCTCTAGACCAAAAAATGATGTTGATGGTGTTGGGACTCAAAAATACCCAACCCATGACCTAAAAATGTGTTTTTAGCCCCTTTTAAAGAATTCTGATATCGCAGGGCGCGCTAAGCCCGGTATTTTCGCGCTGAGCGTGGCCTGCACTGTCCTGAAAAAAATCAGCATCTTGTTTTTGCCATATCTTGAGAACCGTAACTCGGAATTGCACCTGGTTTGAAGCATTGGAAAGCTTATTCGATTCTCTATATAACCATGAATAAATATCAAGCTTTTGTGACTTTGAAATATTTGAAAAACTTATTCTTTGCTTTATGTGTTCTCTTTTATTGCTCAAAATCATGCGTTTGAAGTCGTGTCTTCGATACTTTATTACTCAATGCTCCAATTATGAATGAATACCTATAAAAGAGATGAAAAACTATTAAATGATACAATATTTACACAAAACTTAATTATTTTATTATGTACACATTTATACAAAAGGCGGGGGATTTATTCGAAGAATATCAACAAAAGAACTGATAAGTTCCACTAAACATATATACAAAATAACTAAAATTTGGCACTTATCAACTCTCCCCAACTTGAAACATTGTTTGTCCTCAAACAAAGTCAAATAACTCAAAGAAACAAAGAATGATAATCAAATAATCACGAATCAACAAATTTTTAAAACGAAAAACAAATGTATGGTTCAAACGAAAAATGTACACGCAAAATACTTACTTACCACATTCCTACAACGACAACATATAAATGAAATAAATTCTAAGTACAAAAATCATGCAAAATATTCTAAAACAAAACAAACTCAATCATGAATCACACCTAGCAAAAATTCATCGATAGATGAAGAACACACAAAGGTGAGGGATAAAAAACACTCCTCCACAATCTTGCAAACAATAGACTAAATTATGCATTCATCCAAAAACGTATTGAAAATACAAATGCAAGAATCACAGGGGCTTTTCAAGGTTGTAATGTGGCTTGGTTAACAAACAAGTGATAAGTCCTAAAGCTAATCGAAACAAAAACTTGCCTAAACCTAAGGGAGTGATCAACTCACAAAGTTTCAAACAATACAATTTCAATCAAACTTCTTCTTCATCACAAATTTCACACCAAAACACATTACTTATTAACACAACATTATTCATACTCTTTTTGTTTTTCATTTTCAAAGCTTTTCTCTTTTTTCTTTCTTTTTCTAATCTTTCTTTTTCACTTTTTCTTTTCTTTTTCTTTTCTCTTAACCTTATACCAACCACAATATAAGTACATAAACATTTCTCTCTCCAACTTGAATTCAACCAACATTAATGTGTGAATACTCCTTAATTTCTAAGGCAAGGTAAAAATCCATACAACAACATATAATTGAGGGTTCAAGAAACAAAGAAATCAACATCCATACAAAAAAAAAGTTAATTTACACTCATAGACAAGCATCAAGTTCAAATAAAATTGGATGTTGATAAAAGTTCAAAGAGGTTAACAAAGGTTCACACATTCACAAGGTGAATTGAATATTTGGCCAAGGTAGTTATGCTCAAAATCAACAAAATGCCTTGATCATTTTCTTGCAATCATACAATCAACACAAAACAAAAGATTAAGCATAATAAAATCCAGTTAAAACAAGAATGTGGACTCTCATATGTAAACAATGGAAAGCTTCCTCACATTTATGGTTAAAAATGGTACTAAAGTGATTCAATTCATGAGCAAGTAATTCAAAAAGAATGAATAGCATGGTAACTACACAAATGATAAATTTCCTAAACATGTTATGCTATAGAAAGCGATAAACGAGTACCTGACGTGTACCAACTTTGAAAACTATCATTACCATACATCCGCGAGTTGAAACGATCAAACTCGGAAAAATCACCTCAAAAGTCTTCAAGTTACCGGACCAAAATTTGAGTCCAAACAACAACAAAAGAATTAGAAAAACAAAATTTACAATATTTACAATATTTACAACAAACAAAACTCCTCAAGCTAAACACGACAAGCTCGAGAAAAACACAATTTACGTACGAAACAAAAGCAAATTACAATACGAAAACTTGGTGACAATGAATTAACAAGTTGAAAAGTGAAGATTTAAAATTAAGAACAATTCCTATTTCAACTTGTTAAAACACAAGTCACCACACACATAAACAAACATAAACAAACATGCTTGTTTTACGTCGTAAGCTCGACGCCTTTATTGTGCAAGCACTAGTAACCTCCTCTCGTCATTCCATGGTATTGCCACACCGCAAACCTAAAGAAAGTTTCTAACAACCATACAAAGTACGAGACAATTCATAACATCACATGAAAACGAAGAAAATCACAAATATGCACAAGTATGGAAAGTAAACACATAACATGTACAAGTAACAATAAACAAGTTCATATACAAAGTCTATACAACATATACATAATTACAAAACTCAAAAACAACGGAATTATCGCAATACATAAACAATAAAACCAATCCCCGGCAACGGCGCCATTTTGTTGTTGCGGTAGAGAGCGGCAAGCAAAGAGTTTGGTATTTATTTTTACCGGGTGATATATATCGGTTAGGTTATATCGTATCGTGTCCATAGAGATTGGTTATTGATTCGTCGTTCGATAATTAATTCGTTAATGAGTTTGAGATTAAATAGGTTGAAAATAAAAGACAAAAAGTAAATGAACAAAAAGTATAAAGGATAGACAGCTTGTCCGGAACAAATGTAAACTATTCATCACAGACTTAAATCTACCACCCATGTTATACTCGGCCTACGATACTCGTTTGTGTCATCACATACCTCTCACAACCTAAGCTATTTCTAACCCAAATTGAGAATCCTCCCGAATCACCTCGATATCCATTTCTGGCCTATCTCAACAACACAGAAGTCAACTACGTCACCTCCATACCCATCTCTAGCTTACTTCACCAACGCAGAGGCATTAAAATTAGATACTCTATAGAGAATGTCAGCTCTAAACCCATTTCTAGCATTTAGAAACTAACAAATAATCATCCTAAGTAAGAATCTAAGCAATCTATCTCTAGTAAAGCTCAAATCCCTAACATAGAGTAAAAACCCAAGATAATCACCAACACAGATTCGTAAAGCAAATTTTATACAACGCCAAGGGCGACAAATATACATGAGTTAGAGTAGATATACATAAAAAACCCAACAAAAGAGATTACAAAGAGAAGAGAAGAAGAGGAACTAAATATTTCTTGGTTTGTCAACACCAATCGATGAGGGATTCGACTCCGGATCATCAAAATGCAAGCTCCAATGTTGTTTTCTAAGCTCTCTAGACCAAAAAATGATGTTGATGGTGTTGGGACTCAAAAATACCCAACCCATGACCTAAAAATGTGTTTTTAGCCCCTTTTAAAGAATTCTGATATCGCAGGGGGCGCTAAGCCCGGTATTTTCGCGCTGAGCGTGGCCTGCACTGTCCTGAAAAAAATCAGCATCTTGTTTTTACCATATCTTGAGAACCGTAACTCGGAATTGCACCCGGTTTGAAGCATTGGAAAGCTTATTCGATTCTCTATATAACCATGAATAAATATCAAGCTTTTGTGACTTTGAAATATTTGAAAAACTTATTCTTTGCTTTATGTGTTCTCTTTTATTGCTCAAAATCATGCGTTTGAAGTCGTGTCTTCGATACTTTATTACTCAATGCTCCAATTATGAATGAATACCTATAAAAGAGATGAAAAACTATTAAATGATACAATATTTACACAAAAACTCAATTATTTTATTATGTACACATTTATACAAAAAGTGGGGGATTTATTCGAAGAATATCAACAAAAGAACTGATAAGTGCCACTAAACATATATACAAAATAACCAAAATTTGGCACTTATCAAACACCTCCGTTCTTGCTGGACAAACCTTCTGGTTTGTCCTCGAAACCCCCTTCGAATCTTCAACTAAGCTAGAGCACCGATCATACCACTGAACGTTATCTCTTTGATCCCTTGATCCAACAAACAATGATAATTATGTGTTAATGTTCTTGAACCAAGGTGATTGAGAAGATGATGAAGATGAAGTCTCTTTCAGGTTTCTATGTGCTCGGAAAAAGGATGTTCACCAATTGTATTTGTGACACCTGTCAAACTAAATTGTAAAACTGTCTTTTATATTGAAACCAAAAACATGTTAGAAGCAAAACAGACCTATGAGTCGACACAAACTTCGTATGAGTCGACACAAGTCACTCAATGTATTAATACAAGTGATTTTGTATCGATGCATATTGTATTAAAAATGTTTCCAAAGGGTTAAGTGACATATGAGTCGATACAAACAGTTATGTATCAATACATATTGTTATTAAAATGATTTTAAATCAAATTAAAGTATGAGTCGATGCATAGCACGTATGGGTCGATGCAAGTGAAATTATGTATTGATGCAAGAGCTTATGTATTGATGCATCTGTATTGGAATTAATTTCGAAAGTTGAGATCGATGTGTCGATACAAGTTTCAGATGTCGACATAAGTCAACTTATGTATTGATACAAATGATTATGTATTGATGCAAAAACAAACAAAACTGAATCCCAATTTTTGATATATATATATATATATATATATATATAATATGTATCGATGCAAAATGGTATGTATTGACACAAGATACGTACGAGTCGATCCATAGTTATATGTGTCGATGCAAGGCTTAAAATCTTGAGCCATCAAACTCACATGTATCGACACAAAACTCGTATGAGTCGACTCATACTGAAGGAAAATTGTTTTTATGAAGTCAGAAAGGTATCTGTATCGATGCATGCCTTTTTGTATCGACCCAAGAGGTTAGTACATGACTAAAATAATACTTTGACCACTTTTATGCATGTTATCATTTGATCATACAAGCACACATGTAAATTGAATCAATTAGACAATCAAACAGATATATTTGCTATCATTCAAAACTATCTAACATTATTGCACACATTATGTAAAGGGTTGCTCACAAAATTTTGATCAGTGAGAGCCAACCTATTTGAAGTAGGAGTCGAATCTTAAGGGCAAGGGAGTCGACCTATACAAACTGAGAGTCTACTCTTTTTGGACATAAAATAATTTATTAAAAATCTTCGATGAGTCGACATACACACGGGAGTCAACCTTCGTGTTATGTAATGACTTGGATACATGGAGTTGACTCCTTTGGACCAAAGAATATGTAAGAACGCTTTTAGTGGGATTCGACCCACATCTTGAGGGATTCGATTCCTTAGTGTTGTGTGTCAATTCCAAACTTCTTATGTATCGACTCCTTTTGACCAGAGAGTTTTCTTTCAAACTGCTTTCAGTTTGGAGTCGACTTCTAACACGAGGGAGTCAACTCCAAACATGGTTTTTCACATAAATGCATATTTTTTTATGATTTTAACTTGCTCAAAATGTTTTATCATTACCAAAAAGTGTTCTGAGATGAAAATGCAACCTAGACATAGAGAGATAATGTCCAACATGCAAATACTACTGTAACACGGTGGGAGAACTGGCTTGTTTGTTTAGTCAAAGAAACAAAAATAATATATAATAAAAAAACTGAATTGATTGAATGTTGAAAAAATTGAAAACGCGCCAAGTTGCCTTCTCCTTCCTCGCGAAGTACGCAGGTCTGTACCCACGGTTTTCTTCCGTGGCTAAAGCCTATACCTACAGAAAATTCGTCACTATAGAACCTGCAATTATCAAACCTGCAAAATACATAACATAAATTCCATATGAGGGTATAGATCATCTGGAAAACTTCTTCTAAGCACGATGATATCGCTTGTTAAGTCCAATTATGCCTGGATTGAGAAACCCCAATTTGGAGCTCCAAAACCCTAGTAATGGCAACTCCTTTAATCTACGACTAAACACGAATCAAGCTATCCAGAAACATTGCAAATAACATTCTAAACATGAATATATGATCAAATTCAATTTATGACATGCATATGATTGAAATCGAATTCAAAATATTTGCAATAAATCGTGAGTTGTATGTGAGTGTTCTTGGGTGTTCCAATTGATGGTGATGATCATAATAGCTCTAGAAGGCACCGAATTCTTAATGCTTAGAATGGCTTGAATCAATCTGGAACCCTGATTGCTACTTCCTTGTGAAACACGGTTTTTTGAGCTTTGTTTAGGGCTTGTGAAGGTAGGATTTCGTCCCCTTGGCATCTGAAGGTGTTGTGTACTTATAGAGGAAGGATTCAGGTCAACAAATGTGTAGAAAATACCTTGCATTTATGTGAGTATATTTGATTGAAAATCATGCATGAAATCTTTCTATTCTTGGCCAATCTTGCAACAATCAAGCTCTAATGATTTTCTTGACCCTCAAGCTTTATTTTAGATTGATTTTCTGATTGAAAACAAATCCCATGTACCTCGTGTAATTATTTCCGTATTTTATTTGATTTATTTTGATTTTAAATGGATAAATAATCAAAATAAATGAAATAAAAATCATGTCCATGTACAAATGGGCTTAGAAATCATATAACATGTTATGTTCACGTTCACACCTCAAGAATTAGGCCCAGTAACTCAAAAAAATCAAATTTACCCAATTGACATTTTATGCATTTCTTCAAAATTGTCATTTTTTCTCAAACCATAACTTGCTCAAATTTTATCATTTGAGAGTGTTATTGACTTTTTAGAAAGCTTAATATGTCCTCTAAATGATCCTTTTGGTTTCATATTCATTGAAGCTTCCATGCTCATATACACGTTTTTGGAAAAAGATGACTTTTGTTGACTTTTAGAAGAACCTATAATGTCTTGACGCATAAGTTTCAAATGAAGCATTTTTGGGCACAGCTTGTGAGACAAAAAGTTGTAGAGAATTGAATTCCCTTTAAAATGAGCTTTGGTGGAATTTTTTTTGATGAAGTATGTGAAAGTTATGCCTGGTCAAAGTTCTGTTGACTTTCCCTTAAGAAACCTTAATTTAGAAACTTTTGACTTTTGATCATTCCTTAGATTTTCTTGATGAATCATGATCAAACTTTGATCAAATGATTAATGTGACCTAAAAATCATGATGTTGACCAAAAATGATGAAGTTTGACTGTATGTTGACCATAATTGACTTTTTGTCAAATACAATTGATGTTTAACCATTTGAGCAATTAACTGAGCAAACTTAGGCCATGAGGCTTGAAACTTGACATGGTGATACCTTGAGACATATAAGGAGTAATAATGCTTACTTGATACAATAGAAACCATATTTGACTTGAGAGAATCAAAAGCCTAGTTGTGGGTTATTTGCTTAGGAGATGGTTTGTCATGATCCACCCTTGAGTAATTCTTGAGCATGGAGTTGTGTATTGACTTGAAAATAAGAGGGGAATTTTTGGGTATAAAATTTTCTCCTATTCAATCTTCTTGTACCTGAAGGGTTAGATTGGTATGTTTTCCTTTCGTGACCAAAAGGTAGAACATGATTGAGCACTCGAGTACCCTTGAAATTTGCACTCGTTGGTGTATGGAATGAGATCGTCGGCTGACGATGTACTGGAATGGGCTTATAGATGCCATTTGGAGAGATACACACTCGATGGGCATATGGAGGTGGGATTAAAGATGCCATCCGGAGGAGTTGATGTTGAAGAGTGAGTCACAAGTTAGACTCCATGGTAACCTTCTTGAAAGGGGAAATGCGTCCCACGACCATCTTTGAATGAGGTCATTAGTATGCATTAATTTTTAACCACATATGTAGCAATCTGTAAGTGGAGAGATAATAATTTGTAGTCTAAGATGGGCTTAAAGATGCCATCTGAAGATACTAATTATAAGAGAGTCAGAATAAACCTTCGTCTTGGTTCTATCTGAGATGAGTATTTTGTCAGCACGTAGATAGTTTCCCCGTCTTGTTTCGAGTATTAATCTGTAGCCTAATGTTTGATGGTAAACTCGACTGGTTTCGAAAATTCATAACGGCTTGGTCGTATATATAGTTTCTCCGTCTTGTTTCAGGCATTAATCTTTGACCTTCTGCTTGGAAGCATATGGATAGCTTTCTCCTGTTTGTGAGTTTAACCTGAAAGAGTAAAGTTAGTTCTATGGACATCATGATGCATGCGAGTATGTGATGATGCTCGAGAATTATGTATGCACATGTTATGATTTTTTTGAATGATGTATGAATATAGATGTTCTGCTGGGGATCTTCGACTTCTACTTGGGGATGGAGAAATATGGTTGTTGGAGACCCTGACTGGGGGATAAGAGAGATGTGGATTCCTTTGATGCACTATCTAACCAAGTTTCTGGTCTGGATATTTATGCCTTTGAAGAATGAGAATCCTTGTGTGATACTTAGCTGGGGATGAATATCTTGCGTATGGTTTTGAAGAAATAACCGTTGTTGGGGAATGATGTGGTTTTGAATAACCTATTACTGCTTGAAGACTGACATAATAAACTGATTGATGATTTGTTACTGCTCGGGGATCAATGTAACAAATTTGACGTTCACTACGCGGGGAATGACGTGACAATGTAGATGATTTGTTACTACTCGGGGACCAATGTAACAAAGTTGATGTTCACTGCGCGGGGACTGACGTGACAATGTAGATGATCACTGCTTAGGGACCAACATCTTGAATTATAGATGATCATTGCATGGGGACTGACGCGATGAATTTAGAATGTAACACCCCAATATTACCCAAAGTTTAATATGTGAAAATCAGAGTAATTTAAAATTTCATAAATTAAATACTGAGGCATCACACCTTCAAAACCAATTCACTTTAAACAGTTTGCTTTAAAGTATAAATCTCAGATACATAGCATCGTCGGAAATCAGAAATTGATTCATAAAAATCAAAACATCTTCTTTATTAAACTTCTTCATAAAATCATATTTTCATAAAGTATGATTCTTATACATAAAGGGATAACAACAATAGAACAACAATAATACAACATAAATATTCCCCCCCCCGAGTGCTACGTATCAGAGCGACACCGACTCGACTAACAGCAGCTATATACTCCGTCTTCATAACCTGCACGTTACTAATATAAAGGTAACGGCGAAACAAGTAAAAGGTGAGATACTCCAAAACATATAATTAAAGGCATGATAGCATATATATATATATATATATATATATATATATATATATATATATATATATATAGTGTTGGAATTATAAAAGATATAGGTTAGTAAGTGCATTCCAACACATATCTAAATCTCACCTACTTTGATCGTCATTCTAATGTGTATAATTCTACACTATATCACCATAACCTCATCGGCATAAATCATCACAACAACACATAAATTTCCATCACCACAAAATCATCGCAAGTTAATACGTCACTAACCAACACGACAATTATAAACAACAACATCAAACAATACTAATAACTTAAGCATCATAAATGAAATCATCACAAATTAAAAGCGATCGTCGCTTTTGGCATAAAAGCCCATCGTCACAAAACATCATCACATCATATTTGCATTAAGCATTTCATCAAAGTTAAATCATCGCAAAACTCATTATTTATACTCATCACCTAGTTATCATGAAACTATCAAGTTATATTCATTTCATGTTCATCACAAAGATCATCACCAAACAAAGCATCGTATATCATCGCAATTCAACATCATCCATCAATTAAAACTCAATGCCAAACAACTCAAACATAAACATAACCGACTCCATGAGACACGACTATGTTATGCATGTGGTACCCGTCGCTTTGTCCATAATTAGGAACACTTGGCATAAAAGCCTCGTCGCTTGGCATAAAAGCCCATCGTCGCCAATGCAATGTATGTGACTCGACAATAAAACAACACAACACAAAACATCATCATCACTCATCAAAATTGGCATAAAGCCCACATCGCCATAATTTATCCAAAACAAGTTAAATATATCATCGCATCATATTTGCATTATGCAAAACATCACCAATAATTCATCATCATCATCATGTACAAAGACATGTATTATTGCATCGCAAATCATCAAGTATTTATTAATTAATACGTCGTCGCAAACATTATGTTTAATCACACTACATTATTACCAATTCATTCACTAAATTCCAAAAACGGAAAATAGTCAAACACCTATAATCGAAAGCCATTTCTAATAACCCGCCAATCAAAATCATCAACCTCAAATCGGATTGTCCATACGTGTCTTAAATCGACTAAACCTCAATCCGATTCAATTTAACCGTAAATTGGCCTATTTCGGGTCATCTCGCAAAAACTCATAATTTCTAAAAACTAACCTCACCACTACGTTCTACACGTCGAACATAGCTAGCACGTCAATTTTCATTGAATTCGGACCAACTTGCTCCGTCGTCGAATTTACCGAAATCGAAAAATCGAAACATAATCGGGTCCTAAATTTATTCGGCTAACTTATGTTATTTTATCGCATTTTACGCTTTGGTTATGTGTTTGAGTGTTTTCAGGGTCATAAGAATAAAACGGGATAAATCGGGGCAAAAGAAGTGCAAAAAATCAGAATATGGGAGGCTACAGATGCATCAACACGGGCCCTGTGTGAATCAACACGCCCGTGTCAAAAGCCACCGAAGTGCAAAACCCAAAGTCGTGAATCAACACGGCACTGTTAATCAACACGACCCGTGTTGATGGACCGCAACCAATAATTTCTTGTTCAAGTGTCAACACGCCCGTGTTAATCAACACATGTTAATCAACACGGCCCGTGTTGATGGATCTGCGCGAAAACTTCATTTTTTGAGTTTTTCTCATTCTACTACCATAGTTTTCTTTCCCATTCCAATACTCTTAATTTCTACAAGCTAGCACCTAATACACCCACAAACCATACTCCTAATCCAACTCTTCTAATCTATTTCAATCAAACAATCAACCAAACCCTATAAATCAACTTTTCCCCCAAATCCAAAACATAAACATCAAAAACAAGATGCTCCAACAAAACCCCAAATCCATGCTTGCTCTTGCTCCTCTTCTTCTTCTCCAAACCCTCTCTTTCTCTCAAGCTCCCAAGTTTCTATTCTTGGCTTTTGTTTTTCAAATGGGAAGAAAATGAGGAAAATGGCTTATATGCATCCTTACTAGCAACAAGGGTGTAAAACCCAATTCTAACAAAATGCTCCCCACACCCCTATCTAATTATATCATTAATTCAATTAATTCAAATAATTCTGGGAAATTAAATATCGGTCCGAATAATATTTTACCGAACCGAACGGTATAAAAACCGGACCGAACGAAACGTCGCCAAATATATTATCATATATATCGATTAATATATTTATTCTCATCGCAAAATAAATATCGATCGGTAATTCGAAAATATTAATATAATATAATATTAATTAAAAGAAGGTGTTACAACTCTCCCCCACTTATAAACTTTCGTCCTCGAAATTTCGACTAAAACGAATAATTCAGGACATGCCTACGCATTTGTCCACTCAATCCTCGCGTCAATTAAACAACATATAAAATACAACTAACACAAGGGCATCTCCCTAACCACAACGTCCAAACACGAACAACCATGCCGAGATGCAAAGCCCATACAATGCATTCGACAACCAACTAGCACCCAACAACTAAACAAGTCGCAGACACACCGGTTCACTCGAGAACCAAACAAACAAGATCGATACTATCCTAACGTCTCAACCATAGAATTAGTCACACACTCGAACCGACACCTCGGAAACGAGTCACCCAAGATAGGAACATAAAGTCCTATGACACAACACCGACACCATCGCTAAAACGAAAACAACAAAATGGTTATACAAACGAAAACTCAAACAATCAGAGTAGGATAGAACCACGCGTGCTACGCAACCACGAAAAAGATGCACTCATTCACACATAAGCATGAACTCAAGAATCACACTTTCAGTTATCGCTTTCATTCCAGAAAATCACAAGGTTACTCAAACATAACCGAACTGTGATACACTACTCATTCTAAGGCGTATACAGACGACTTGCGACTATAACACACTAGTCCAAATCCGACAATCTCGCATACTCGCTAAAAATTCCAATGCTCGATATCTAAACCATGTTGCTTCACTTGTATAAGATGCCAATCAAAATAACCGGTTAATCCTCAACTTCACAATTACTCGAATGGACACGTCAAAGCGTACACCCATCGTGACACCTCGCAACATCGCCTCATCAACTCGAACAATCATCCATTCATCCTTGATTGATCAACATCCATTGATCCTCTAAAATATCGACATAGTTGACTTTTCAACCATTGTCCAAATATTCACTTGTGAAGCTTGACGATACACTTGACTTCAACGAAGTCTCCCTTATAACAATTCAATTCCAAAATTTGTATCAAGTAAACACCATCCTCGCACCGTCGAATGATCAACATGTGTTTCTTATTCTAAACACCTTTCATAACTTTCCATCTTCCAAAGTGGTAATTCAAACCAAAACACTCTCTCAAGAACTCTACCCATCAACGTCGTCTCATACTCTTGTAATTACAAAACAGGTTGGACTTAGAACCGTGACATAAATTTCTGGAATCCAACACGAACACTGTCGCGACCAACTTCAATCACAGATAGAACATTCTCCTTTATAAAACATCAATCATCTTAAGGTACCTGTGGCTACCAAACCGTCATAAAATTCTTTACCGTCAAGACTTATCTTAGTCGCAATCTAATAATCCACCATGGCTATTAGTATCCAACGAAATCCATATGATAGTAGTGAACAAATCCTCAATATCCTTCTAAACTTAAATTCAAAAAGTGTCCCAAAACAATCATGCAACATCCTTCAAAATAATAAAATCCCAAATCAGACATATCTGGGTTATCCGTGATACCAACTTACTAAGCTCAACAACAGGCGAAGTCTCTTTATAGATTGCACTCAAACTTGAATTGTCTTCAACAATTCCAATCTCCTCGTTGTTAACATCTGCACCTTTAAGATATCAAATGAGCACAACCACATTAAACTCTAACTCACACGTCCGTCAATTTTTCCTTATGAAAATCAAATCGTTCCAAGGTAGTAATGCACTTTTCCAACAACATGTCGAAATACATCTTAAGTCCAAAATGAAATATCACGATACACCGCACAAGGTTCTTCAGTACAAAACAAGACCAAAATCGAAGCATTCACTAACTTTTCACTGGCTCCACAAATTCTCTTCCCAATGCGGAGTCCAAATAGTGACTCAACCATCTCGGGTCAAAGTACTCACGATCAATACCAACTTATAAAAAGATCTTCCATCAAACTCACGAAGTTAATCATCCACAACAAGAGAACTTCTAAGCTCTGAAATAACCCCTTGAAGTCTTCTACAAGATACAAAATAAATCTTCGCGGAACTGTCCAAAATACCACCGTCCAAGCCGCTTACTTAAGGCACGCTCGTCCAACAGTTCAAAACTCTTTCTTTAGAATACTCGACATGCACCGATCTAACTTCACTTCTGAAAACGCAATGCTCGTATGCTTGCCACAATTCCTTAACTTTATGTGAACCAAATAATATCTATGAACACGAAATAACTCTTACAGCTACTCATGAGAGTACCGTCTGAACATTCCAAAATCACACCTAACACATCAGTCACACTAATGACATCAACAAACACTCGCCAGGACCATACACTATCTTGAAAAGCATTGTCTAAACATCTTCAGTTCACACACTAACCCGTAGACAGCCAGACATCGCATCACTCTCACTAAACACATAAACTCCAATTGACTGATTCATCCAAATATCAATCCTCGGAAGTAGACACTTGTCCTCAATATCCCCTTCGTTCCTTGACTGCAAATGACACACCAACTCGGGCAACCTTTGTTCTTCTCGAACAACACAACCGGCGCACTCCATGATGACTCGCTCGAATAAACAAACTCTGCTCAAACCAGTCCTCAAGTTGACTTTTCAACTCTAATTCAGAAGCAAACATCCCTTAAGAATACTTCGAATCACAACTAGTTCCAGAAACTAAATCCATCAAAACTTCACTACGCACTACTGCGACAATTCACTCACATCTTCACAATACGCTAAGAATCACAACAAGAAGCTCGCACAAAATCTTGTTTCTCACCAAAATCCAAATTCGCCTACAACTCAAGTAACCATGCACTACCAGGCTAACTCGTCTGCTTCACACTATTGTCGACAAGACAAGTCTATCCCAACCATCATAAATCTCACTACTATCAACAAGAGATTAAGGGTGATCAGTTCCTCAATTTATCAATAGACAATGACAATCATGATGGTGACATAAACCATCTTTACCAAACTACAATATTTCAAACTTACACTTCAAGTTACCGAAGCGTAACACTGCTTGAGGCTCCAACCTAAGCCACAGGCGCCACCAAGAAGTAAAACTTCTCCCCCACTTGTTTCAAACTCATCTCTGCAGACAAACAATTTGAAACAAACAAGTACCGATGTTGTTTCACACATATGTCGATACAAAGGGTTAAACACATTAATAACTCCGGCCGATGACCGACCGCTCGATACCACTAATGTAACACCCCAATATTACCCAAAGTTTAATATGTGAAAATCAGAGTAATTTAAAATTTAATAAATTAAATACTGAGGCATCACACCTTCAAAACCACTTCACTTTAAACAGTTTGCTTTAAAGTATACATCTCAGATACATAGCATCGTCAGAAATCAGAAATTGATTCATATAAATCAAAACATCTTCTTTATTAAACTTCTTCATAAAATCATATTTTCATAAAGTATGATTCTTATACATAAAGGGATAACAATAATAGAACAACAACAATACAACATAAATATTCCCCCCCGAGTGCTACGTATCAGAGCGACACCGACTCGACTAACAGCAGCTACATACTCCGTCTTCATAACCTGCACGTTACCAATATAAAGGTAACGGCGAAACAAGTAAAGGGTGAGATACTCCAAAACATATAATTAAAGGCATGATAGCATATATATATATGTATATATATATATATATATATATATATATATATATATAGTGTTGGAATTATAAAAGATATAGGTTAGTAAGTGCATTCCAACACATATCTAAATCTCACCTACTTTGATCGTCATTCTAATGTGTATAATTCTACACTATATCACCATAACCTCATCGGCATAAATCATCACAACAACACATAAATTTCCATCACTACGAAATCATCGCAAGTTAATACGTCACTAACCAACACGACAATTATAAACAACAACATCAAACAATACTAATAACTTAAGCATCATAAATGAAATCATCACAAATTGGCTAAAGTCCATCGTCGCTTTTGGCATAAAAGCCCATCGTCACAAAACATCATCACATCATATTTGCATTAAGCATTTCATCAAAGTTAAATCATCGCAAAACTCATTATTTATACTCATCACCTAGTTATCATGAAACTATCAAGTTATATTCATTTCATGTTCATCACAAAGATCATCACCAAACAAAGCATTGTATATCATCGCAATTCAACATCATCCATCAATTAAAACTCAACGCCAAACAACTCAAACATAAACATAACTGACTCCATGAGACACAACTATGTTATGCATGTGGTACCCATCGCTTTGTCCTTAATTAGAAACACTTGACATAAAAGCCTCATCGTTTGGCATAAAAGCCTCGTCGCTTGGCATAAAAGCCCATCGTCGCTAATGCAATGTATGTGACTCGACAATAAAACAACACAACACAAAACATCATCATCACTCATCAAAATTGGCATAAAGCCCACATCGCCATAATTTATCCAAAACAAGATAAATATATCATCGCATCATATTTGCATTATGCAAAACATCACCAATAATTCATCATCATCATTATGTACAAAGACGTGTATTATTACATCGCAAATTATCAAGTATTTATTAATTAATACGTCGTCGCAAACATTATGTTTAATCACACTACATTATTACCAATTCATTCACTAAATTCCAAAAACAGAAAATAGTCAAACACCTATAATCATCGTGAAAGCCATTTCTAATAACCGGCGTCAATCAAAATCATCAACCTCGAAATCGGATTGTCCATACGTGTCTTAAACCGACTAAACCTCAATCCGATTCAATTTAACCGTAAATTGGCCTATTTCGGGTCATCTCGCAAAAACTCGTAATTTCTAAAAACTAACCTCACTACTACGTTCTACACGTCGAACTTAGATAGCACGTCAATTTTCGTTGAATTTGGAGCAACTTGCTCCGTCGTCGAATTTCCCGAAATCGGAAAATCGGAACATAATCGGGTCCTAAATTTAATCGGCTAACTTATGTTATTTTATCGCATTTTACGCTTTGGGTATGTGTTTGAGTGTTTTCAGGGTCATAAGAATTAAACGGGATAAATCGGGGCAAAAGAAGTGTAAAAAATCAGAATATGGGAGGCTACAGATGCATCAACACGGCCCCCGTGTGAATCAACACGGCCCGTGTCAAAAAGCCACCAGAAAGTGCAAAAAAACCCAAAGTTAGTGAATCAACACGGGCACCCGTGTTAATCAACACGGCCCATGTTGATGGACCTGGTAACCAATAATTTCTTGTTCAAGAGGTCAACACGGCCCGTGTTAATCAACACGGCCCGTGTTGATGGACCTGCGTGAAAACTTCATTTTTTGAGTTTTTCTCATTCTACTACCATGGTTTTCTTTCCCATTCCAATACTCTTAATTTCTACAAGCTAGCACCTAATACTCCCACAAACCATACTCCTAATCCAACTCTTCTAATCTATTTCAATCAAACAATCAACCAAACCCTATAAAGAAACTTTTTCCCCAAATCCAACACATAAACATCAAAACCTAACAATATGAGATGGAGAATCAAACCCCTTACCTCACAAGCTTGGATGATTCAAGATGATCCAACAAAACCCCAAATCCATGCTTGCTCTTGCTCCTCCTCCTCCTCCTCCTCTTCTTCTTCTTCTCCAAACCCTCTCTTTCTCTCAAGCTCCCAAGTTTCTATTCTTGGCTTTTGTTTTTCAAATGGGAAGAAAATGAGGAAAATGACTTATATGCATCCTTACTAGCAACAAAGGTGTAAAACCCAATTCTAACAAAATGCTCCCCACACCCCTATCTAATTATATCACTAATTCAATTAATTCAAATAATTTTGGGGAATTAAATATCGGTCCGAATAATATTTTACCAAACCGAACGGTATAAAAACTGGACCGAACGAAACGTCGCCAAATATATTATCATATATATCGATTAATATATTTATTCTCATCGCAAAATAAATATCGATCGGTAATTCGAAAATATTAATATAATATAATATTAATTAAAACAGGGCGCTACAGAGAACGTAGATAATCACTGCGCAGGGACTGACAGGATGAATTGTAGACCGATTGAAAACAAATCCCATGTGCCTCATGTAATTATTTTCATATTTTATTTGACTTATTTTTATTTTAAATGGATAAACATTAAAATAAAATGAAGTAAAAATCATGGCCATGTAAAAATGGGCTTAGAAATCCTCTAACATGTTATGTTCACGTTCACACCTCAAGAATTAGGCCCATTAACTCAAAAAAGTCAAAATTGCCCAATTGACATTTTATGCATTTCTTCAAAATTGTCATTTTTGCTCAAACCATATCTTGCTCAATTTTTATCATTTAAGAATGTTATTCGACTTTTTAGAAAGATTAAGACATCCTATAAATGCTCTTTTGGTTTCATATTCATTGAAGCTTCCATGCTCATATACCATTCTTTGTAAAAAGATGACTTTTTGTTGACTTTTAGAAGGACCTATAATGTCTTGACCCATAACTTTCAAATGAGGAATTTTTGGGCACAGCTTGTGAGACACAAAGTTATATAGAATTGAATTCCCTTTAAAATGATCTTGGTGGAAACATTTGTGATGAAGTATGTGAAAGTTATGCCTGGTCAAAGTTCTGTTGACTTTCCCTTAAGAAACCCTAATTTAAAAACTTTTGACTTTTGATCATTCCTTGGATTTTCTTTATGCATCATGATCAACCTTTGATTAAATGATGAATGTGACCTTAAAATCTTGATTTTGACCAAAAATGATGAAGTTTAACTGTATGTTGACCACAATTGACTTTTTGGTCTAATACAACTGATTTTCAACCATCTGAGCAATTGACTGAGCAAACTTAGGCCATGAGGATTGAAACTTGACATGGTGATACCTTGAGACATGTGAGGAGGAATGATGTTCACTTGAGATAATAGAAACCATTTTTGACTTGAGAGAATCAAAATCCTTGTTGTGGGTTGATTGCTTAGGAGAGGGTTTGTCTTGATCCACCCTTGAGTAATTCTTGAGCATGGAGATGTGTATTGACTTGAAAATAGGAGGGAAAATTTTGGGGTATAACAACTACATATTACCTAGTTTTTACATCATTTAAAAAATCTAAGAGATGATATTGCACTCACAATTTAGAGTTGACTTGATATGTTTGTCTTTGAGTCAAATCGATGTGGTTTTAGGGATGATCTGGTTAGAGTTTAGCCATGTTTATGTAAACTATTTTGACAAGAATGTATTGTTTCGAACTTGAAGAAATAATGTATTCGAGATTCATGTTCGCTTGTCAGGTTGAGATGTCTTTGAGGGAGGATAATCATGTGCTCGTGATGTTCACTTCCTCGAGAGTGGATAACAATATTGGGGCTAGTGATATGCATATGGTGTGTGAGTTTCCTGATGTTTTTCCTGAAGATATTTGTGACTTGTTGCCATAACAAACAGTTGAGTTCACCATAGACTTAGTACCTAGTACTAATCATGTGCCGATGACACCTTACTATGCTCGAGCTAAGTGAGGTGAAGAAACAAATTGAAGATCCGCTGAGAAAAGATGCACGACCAAGTGTTTTGCGGAAGCACCAACGTTATTGGTTAAGAAGAAATATGGTAGCATGAGGTTATGTGTTGATTATCGACAACCGAATAAAGTTACTATCAAGAATAAGTATCCTCTTCCCATAATTAAGACCTTATGGATGATTTGATTTCATCAAATTAGCGTGAAGTTGAAATATATATCAAGATTGCATTTAGGAACCGTTATGGTCATTATGAGTATTCGATTATGCCTTTGTATCTAATGCAGAGTATTTTATTGGAACAAAATTGGTTTGTGCAATATCCCTAAGGTTTTGTGATGTAGTCACTCATAAATTGTGACTCAAAACTCTTCCAATATGTAACTGCATAAGTGATTCATTTTTTTCATCTTCAGATCATCACTAAACTCAAACGTCAACTACACATTTACATCAATATGTATTATTGTTTATATAAGTAATATCATATTGATGAAAATTAAAATTAATACATGAACGCTTGTCCATATGCTCTTTTTTCACCTATTTTATTATATATTTCCAATCATCTAACAATGATGACTTTGGGACGTCCAAGGAACACAACATAACTCTTAAAAGGGAAGAAATAGGACCATCAAGAATCGTAAGGACAGAAGTACCAAAAACAAAAAGGAGTTGGATGTTGTAAATTTCCTATCTCTTATCACGCCCTTTCCCTAAGATCTATACACCTCCGTGCCATTTCTCAAAATTTTCATAATATTTTTATCAAGGACAGAGTGTTTTTATCCAAATCATTAATCTCAAGATCTTTCTTAATAACTTCTCTTATAGCCTTTATGGGTCTACCTCTTCCTCGAATTGTTTGTCTTCTCTCCATTTAGTATACTCTCCTTACTACATAATCTACAAGTCTTCTCTCTACATGCTCAAATCACCTAAGTCTATTTTCCACCATATTCTCTATTATAGGCGCTACTCTAACACTCTTTAATATTTGCATTTCTAATGTTATTATGTCGAATCTTACAACACATCCATGAAACCATCCTCATCTCTGCTACACTTACTTTATTCTTGTGTTGATTCCTAATCACCCAACATTTTGTCTCATGCAAAATCCCAGGTCTTACCGTAGTCCATTAAAAATTTCCCTTCAACATGATTGATACCCTCGCATTGAAACTATTAGTGAAATCATCGAATAAAATATCAATGAAGTCACCATCAAACATCTTTTATCCCACGAGAGGAAAGGAAAACGTCGAGTAAACCTGAGAGGGAGAAATCACGGTCTTACAACCAAGAGATCGAGTAAGGGAGTCAATTACGCAAGGGGAAGATGTTAGCACCCCACACGCCCGTAGTACTCTACGGTATCCACTTCTACTTTCTATCTATTGGGTGTGAGTATCTATTTACAACCTATGTATAAGGTAAAATGAATAAATGCAACATATTATGTACAAAAAGAAAGGTTTTTTTAGTGTGTTTGCCGCTGTTGCGAACCTTTAGTGTCTACGTACCCCATTCGTGCAATTAGGGATCAAAGCACTACATAGTTCTCCTAAAAATTTTGGTGGGTTGTAATGTTTTTTATGAGAAATTCCATTTCACATCCTTATGATTGCAATTCATGCTTGGCGTTGCAGCTTATCAAAAGTCTCACGCTCGGCCGCCCGCACACTTAAAAAATCGCTTGGATTTGAAAGGAACACCCTTATCGAAAAGGTTTTCATTGAAAAGGTCCAAGACAAAATGGTTTGCCGTTGGTGGATTGTTTTACCTGGCGAAACGATTTGAGTTTATTAACATGTTTTGAGATTTAATAAAGAAAATGTTTTAGTTTTAATATGCAAAAGGGAAGAAAAACATCTAAGGGAACTATCTAGATATATCCCTAATGTTATCATATGAAGGTGGCCCTAAGTCAAGGATGAAAAATAAAATCTCTACCTATGTTAACATATGCATGGATGACTATCCTAATCTCTAAGCTCGAAAGCTACACTAACCGAGCGGTCCTAGGGGACACTATCCTAATATCCACCTTGTTTGAAGAATCAAGTGATGCCAAGGGAGGAGGCAAACAAGTGCTTTGACAAAAGCACACAAATAATGAAATGCATAAACAAATGCTACAAGGGAAACGTGGGGAGGGGGAATGAAAGAAAGACCGTAACCAAGGGTGGAGCGTCGCCCGAGTCAACCAGGAGCTTTCCTTTGGTGTGAAAGACCATAGCCAAGGAGGGCAAATTATTCAATTCAATCAGGAGCTTTCACCTGTGGGAATGAGGTTCACGCCTTGGTATTGAATTACCAAGTGTGAAGAGTATATGAATGCGAGTATCAGCGCATGACGACGCTGTCATACCCCAAATTTGTCCTACCCTTTTATAAGGACCATCTGGATTACGCAATTCACATTTTGCATATACATATCCTCCATTAGGTCATTTGCACTAACATAGCATGCATTCACATCCAATAAAGCGCATGAGGTTCAAGGTTCAATGATGGCGCAAGTTAGGGTTTCATAGTGATTAGTGTGTATGTCAAATGAAGTATGTTTTCTCTATTCATTCTCGATGCATTGAGTTGTAGAATTAGGGTTATGACATATGGTTACCATGAATCTCTTCTTCAAAGGCCATTCTCCATCCAATTTCACCAGTGTCCAAGAATAGGGTTTATTTCCTTATATTCCTCATGAGATCATGACATCGTTTGAAGTCGACTTAAGATAGCGTTTTGGCCATTCGTTACGAGCTTCTATCTCATCAACATATTGGTATTCCTTATCAAAAGTTTCATAATCATCTAAAGGCTTTGCTAATGCAAGATTCTTCTTGTGTTAGTATGATCAGAGGATTTTATCAAGACAAAAGGTGTGTGGGAATTTCTCTTAATGATTCATTGGTCACCAGTTCAAGAATTCTTATTGTTTGAGGTGAATCATGGTACGAAGGATGAGGTTATGATCGAGACATCTATTGTTTCCTTCATTTATTTGATGCTTTTTGGTTCAAGTTTGAGATTTAATTTCGAATTCGAGAATTGAATTGAATATGGATTCATTTGTTGAAGTCGTTAGTTTGATGCCAAACTTTAAGATGGTATTAAGGCTGCATGTTTTGTTCACCAAGCATACAAGGTTAAAAATATGTTTGGATTTCTTAAGATCAAGTAACAAAGACCTATTCATTCATCCATTTACCATCCAAAATCATTCCCCATCATATGTTATTCAAGTTTCTTCGAGTTCAATAATGATTCAAAGTCCATCCAAGTGGTTACTTTCATTCAATTTTGACAAATGGATTCGTATTCTAAGGATTGGAAGATTTGTTCAAGACTACGAGAAATACATTCATCATTATTCAAGGGGATTTAAATTTCATTCGAGATTCGGTTTGAAATTTCCATTCAAATATTCATTCAAGTTTCAACAAGATTTCATCCAAGTATCATATTCATTACATGTTCTTGACAAAATCACATGCACCATTCCAATGTCTAAATCACATTCCAAGTCTTATTATAAATATACCCATTCCATTTAAATCATCCCCATTACACCGAGAGCTACAAAAGACATTCATACTAAACCTACGCTTATCCTAAAATTATGGCCAAAAGACATTCATACTAAACCTACGCTTATCCTAAAATCAAGGTTACATTGCTTCGTTTTGACTTCTCTTCCGACTCATGATTAGCCTTCAAGCTTTAATGATTATGCTTCTAAAAAAAACTGCAGCAAACAAGTTTCAGGTTCAGGTGTAGAAGCAATATTCATGACATACATAGCAAAATTCACAGGTAAGAGAGGGATAGAAAAAGTCATAAATTCAAAATGCCAGCTCATCCTAACAGATTCTAACCTCCTAACAGGACTCTCTTGGCTGTATGTTGAAGAAGACGTGGCTACGGTGTGCTCATGACAAAACGCGGCCACGAGGTTGAAGAAGAAGAGTGAGAATTCTGATCGTCACTTCATCTAACCCAAATCCCTTCCTAATTTCTTGTTATTATTTTCTGTTAAATTCGTTTTATTATTATTATTATTATTATTATTATTATTATTATTATTATTATTATTATTATTATTATTATTATTATTATTATTATTATTATTATTATTATTATTATTATTATTATTATTATTATTATTATTATTATTATTATTTATTATTATATAAAACAATCCAAAAATTGCAAAATATATGATAACTAGAAAATAATGATCAAAAACAAAAAGGAGTTGGATGTTGTAAATTTTGGCTGGGCCTTCCTACCCTGGGCCTGTCTCTTCTCACGCCCTTTCCCTAAGATCTATACACCTCCTTGCCATTTCTCAATTTTTGCTTTAAATTTCGATACTTTCGTACATAATTTTTTACCTATTTTTTTCATGAACAATAATATGTTAGTTCCTGACTTACGGATATTTTTTCAGAACTTTTCATATTATCTTAGGAGTTAATTGAATTAATGGCAATACATGATTAGAATTAGGATTTTGGCATGTTATTATCGATTTCGTATCTTCGACTTAATCTCCCTAGCATAGTGAATGTTTTAGCAATAGGTTCTGATCCATGAGTTGTGACATGAGTTTTAAATTACTTCGCCTTGTTAATTGCTAATTCGTTTTGTGGATTTGTGCAAGCTTCCGATCGGAGAATTCTCGTACCATGAGATTTACGGGTATTTTGCATCGTATAGATCTGTATCCGATACATGACTACTACATGATGATTCAGATACGTGTGATTTATTTTCACACGGAGGCTTCGACGCTTAAGTTTCATATCTATTTTTTTTATTATTATCTCTTTGGTTGATGCGAAGATTGCAAGAAGTTTTCCGAGTTTATGTACTTGTGATCTCCTTGTTATAGACATATATCAGTTTGGTACTTCTCGATTATGAACTTAATTTTCGTGTTGTTATCAGTTGTTTGGGTTGGTATCATGTTCAGGTGTATTGTTAACATTCAGATGTGTACGATACATGTCCCGAATTGTACATATCTTGTACTTTATATACTTGTTTGGATCGTTATCTTGTGCAAGTACACTGTTGCATTATACGAATGTGTATGATACACATTTTGTGTTATTATTAACTATATGGATCATTATCTAGTGCATGTACCCTATTTTGTTATACGGATGTGTACGAAACACATTCTGTATTATTGTGTTATTTGTCTGGACTAGATTTTGATGCAGGTGTGCTGATTGCTATGCGGATGTGTACGACACATATTCTGATTTGTGATTTATATTCACATCGCTGCTTAGATCGCTTTTGCTACAAATTGATATCCATTCGATATTTACTCATGCTATTTTATCTTCCGCACTTTACCGTTTTCTAGAGATCATGAGAAGTAGGGATTTACCGCTCATGAAAAGTAGGAAAAGAGCGCGGGCTCGAAATTCACTGTTTAAAGTCCTGTAGCAGGCATTCCACATTTATTTGCTAATTGTGCTTGTGTTTATTTATTTCTGTTGATGATTAATGTGTCACTCGATTAGAATCGAAAGAATGACTTTGACCTTTGCATGCTCCCCATAAGATGCTTATTTCTTTTTGTTGATGGTTAATGTGTCACTCGATTAGAATTGAGAGAACGACTTCGACCTTTGCATGCTCCCCATGTGAAATCAAGATGTAAAATCAAGGTTGCCTCCTAAAGTAATTTGATGAAGACAAGTTTACAATGAAGATTTTGATTGAAAAATGAAATGGCTCAAATCATCATAATAATCAAGTCTTGAAGAATCATTGTGAATCAAAATAAAATGTCAAAAGGTTATGCATTCAATCTCTCTAAATGCATACAAGTGTTCACATAATGATTCATGCATGCCATAAAATTGCTAAAAATATTTTACATATCAAAATCAAGTTTGAACACCCTTGAAAATATTTTTTGGAAAAAAATGCATTGGGAACCGGTTACCCCATATGGGAATCCGGTTACCCAACTTTCAGAATTTTCACGCCCCTGATTTTTGTATGGGGAACCCGGGTTCTCCTATGAGGGAACCGGTTCCCCTTTGTTAATTTTCAATTTTTTTAACGTTGGCTCAGTAGGAACCGGGTTCTCCCAGGTGGGAACCGATTACCACTGAACCAGTGGCAAAAATACTTTTGTTTTTCAAACAGATTTTTCATGGGATCTTTGCATTGAAGCATGACATCTTTTCATTAATTAATACACTTTTGTAAAGGTGTTTTAGAACATATAAATACTGAAGATTTTTCAGAATTAATTCACCTTCTTCAATTAACAATTATACAATCAAAAACTCTCTAATTTTCAAATATTCTCAAGTGTTCTACATAAGAATTTTTGTGAGACTTTCCATACTTATTTTTCATTGAAAAATTATTCTAAGTTTCATACTATCATTGTGAACACTTGCATCCATTATTGAGAATTATTTTGCTTGAAGAAGATCAATCCAAGATTGATATATTGTGCTACAACTTCAAATCTCTTGTAAAAAGTTCAAACATACTTATTGTATTCTTGTTGTCCAAGATTGTTGGAAACAAGTTGTGCATTGAAGAGAATTATTCTTCTTGCACTTAGTGTTGTTAGACCTTAAAGGTTTTAAGATCCTTTGGTCTCCCTATAGGTTAGATAGTAGGCTTCACCATTGGTGTGAATAGGCTGTACGATAATTCTGACTATAGTGAAATCTCTTGCATGTTGTAAGGGGACTGGAGTACTCTCGGACTATGAGGAGAACCAGGATACATCCTTGTGTTCTTTACTTTTCTGCATTTATTGCTTTCATCACACCATAACCAAAAGGAAATAAACACTTATAAAAACTTCATATACCAAACCAGAAAACTTAGTACAAGTATTTATAAAAAACCGATAATATTTTTTAACACCTAATTCACCCCCCTCTTAGGCACATTTCATACTTACAATTGGCATCAGAGCAAGTTATAGGTAACTTGTTCCTAAAGATCCAAAATGGCTTCCACAAATCAAAATCCGGTTTTCAAAGATGGTGGTAGAACAACAAGCCTCCATTGTTTTGTGGTGAATACTTTGACTTTTGGAAAATTCGCATGAAGGCTCATCTTGAAGCGCAAGGAGAAGAAATATGGGATGCTGTTGAGAATGGTCTATTTGCTTCGGTATGTGTTGTCAATAGTGTTGGATCATCAAAGCCTAAAGCATCATGGAATGAAGATGACAAGAAAAAAGTTCTCTTTGACAAAAAGGCAATCAATATTCTCCAAAGTGCTCTTAGTATGGATGAATTCTTTCGAGTGTCGGCATGTACAACAACAAAGGAAATTTGGGACACTCTTATAGAAACTCATGAAGGAACCGCCGAAGTAAAAAGATCTAGATTGAATACTTTGAGTCAAGAATATGAGTTATTCCGAATGCTTCCCGGAGAATCCATCCTTGACTTGCAAAAGAGATTCGTTCACTTGACAAATCATTTGAAGGCACTGGGTAAGACTTTAACTAACAATGAATTAAATCCTAAAGTGCTTAGGTCTTTAACTAGGGAATGACAACCAAAAGTGACGGCAATATTCGAAAAGAAAAGCCTAGCAACTATGACTTCCACAACATTATTTGGAAAGCTTCAAGAATATGAAACGGAACTTGGAAGACTTGAAAAACATGAGAATCATGAGAAGAAATCCAAAGGCATTGCTTTGAAAATAGATTCAAAAGAAAGTCAAGATAAAGATGCATCAGAGGAAGATGAAAACTTCTTTCTTCTTGTAAAAAGGTTAGGAAAATATTTTGGTCATAAAAATAATCTTCATAATGCTAACTTTGCAAAAGGAAGAAATTTGATAAGCATAAAGATAAAGAAGCCTCCACATCAACACAAGATGTCACATGTTATGAATGTGGAAAGCAAGGTCACATAAAGCTGGATTGTCCAAAACTCTTCAAGAAAAATGGATTTAAAGGCAAAAAGGAGTTCAAAAATAAAAGGGCTTATGTTGCATGGGAAGATAATGAGATGAGTTCTTCATTTGATTCGGATAGTGACGAAAGTGCAAATCTAGCATTGATGGCTTCACACCATTCCGATGATGAAGAAGGTGAGGTTAGTTATGATAACTCTCTTTATGATAATGGTGCACAAGGTGCTATAGATGAATTATTAAATGAATGCAAAATTCTATATAGAACTATTTCATCTCAAAAGAAAATAATTTCATATTTAGAAGAAAAAGTTGAAATTATTGAAAAAGAATATAAAGATGAAAAAGAAAAGATGATTAGTGATCAAAAACAGAATTTTGTATGCAATAATTGTGAATAACATTCTTTCCAAATTGTTCAATGAAAAAGAGTCCTAGAAAGGTATAAAAAAGGACAAGTTGGATTGGAAAATGTTCTTAGCACACAAAGGTTTCCTAAAGATAAAAGTGGACTTGGTTTTTCAAAATTTTCTCAACCAAGTCCCAACAAAACTATATTTGTTAAGGCTAATAACCAACCAATCCAAGAGAAAGTAAACAAGTCTAAAGTAGTTCATCAATATCCTAAAAAGGAAAGAGATGTTAAGAATAAATATTATCCTCCTAGATATAGAAGTAATTTTGAACCTACTTGTTTTTATTGTGGTATTAAAGGCCACACACCTAATGCTTGCTATGTAAGAAACTTTAGTGTTCCAAGTGGGCATTATGTGTGGATAAAAAAAGGTACTAATTATGAAGGACCCAAAGCAATTTGGGTACCTAACAAAACTTAATTTATTTTGTAGGTTTGCTTGAAAACCACTTCAAATATATGGTATCTTGATAGTGGTTGTTCCATGCATATGACGGGAGACATAAACCATTTTCAAATCTAGTCTTAAATGCCAAGGGTTATGTCACTTATGGAGATAACAACAAGGGAAGAATTCTTGGAAAAGGCAAAGTTGGTGCACCACCTTTCATATCCATTGAAGATGTTCTTTATGTTGAAGGACTAAAGCACAATCTTCTTAGCATTAGCCAACTTTGTGACAAAGGCTTCAAGATCAAGTTTACTAAAGATGAATGCTTGATTATTGATGAAGTCACCAATGAGGTAAAACTCAAAGGTAAAAGAATTAATAATATTTTTATGATTTCCTTAGACTACTTATCTTTGAAAGTAAAATGTCTCATGGTAAACAATAATGAATCATGATTATGGCATAAAAGGGTAGCCCATATTCATATGGAGCACTTAAATAAATTAACCGAACATGATCTTGTTGTTGGCTTACCAAAGATAAATTATGTGATGCTTGTCAAAAGGGAAAATAAACCAAATCAACTTTCAAATCTAAGGATGTGGTGTCCACTACAAGGCCACTACAATTGTTGCATATGGATTTATTTGGTCCATCAAGAACAAGAAGCTTCAGAGGTAATGTATACGCTTTAGTTATTGTTGATGATTTTTCTAGATATTATTGGACTTTGTTTCTTATGCAAAAAAGTGATGCTTTCAAAGCCTTTAAGAAGTATGCAAAGCAAATTCAAAATGAAAAATCACTAAAGATTGTATCTATAACAAGTGACCATGGTGGAGAATTCCAAAATGCATCATTTGAAGAATTTTATGAAGAACATGGTATCTCTCATGATTTTTCAGCCCCAAGAACTCCACAATAAAATGGAGTAGTTGAAAGAAAGAATAGGTTCCTAGTGGAACTTGCAAGAACGATGCTTAGTGATGCAAATCTACCAAAGTATTTTTGGGCGGATGAGGTTAGGACGACATGTTATGTTGGAAATCGAGTTATCATTAGACCTATCTTGAAAAAGACTCCATATGAACTCTTCAAAGGAAGAAAGCCAAACATTGCTCAGTTTCATATCTTTGGATGCAAATGCTTTGTCCTCAACAATGACAAAGACAATCTCGATAAGTTTGAAGAGAAATCCGACGAAGGTATATTTCTTGGTTATTCACTTTCTAGTAAAGCATATAGAATTTATAATAAAAGAACTTTAACTATTGAAGAATCTATGCATGTTTCTTTTGATGAAACTAACACCTCTAAGGAGGAAATAGTTGTGTGTGATGATGATATTATAGATTTACCCCCAGAAGAATTTTCAAATGATCAAAATGTGAATCAACCAGAACATCAACAAGGAGTACCACAACAAGATTCAAATATCAATGATCTACCCAAAGAATGGAGAACTCATAGAGACCATCCTATTGATAAAATCATTGGTGATATTAGCCAAGGAGTTACAACAATATTAAATCTCAAAGATGTTTGCTTAAATATGGCATTTGTTTCTCAAATTGAACCCTCCAAAGTTGATGAAGCCTTAGGAGACGATCAATGGATAATTGCAATTCAAGAAGAATTAAATCAATTTGAGAGAAATCAAGTTTGGGAACTTATTCCTAGGCCAAGTGGTAAACACATCATAGGTACCCGATGGGTGTTTAAAAACAAACTTGATGAGAATGGTATAATTGTTCAAAATAAAGCAAGGTTGGTGGCTCAAGGTTACAATCAAGAAGAAACTCGACTTTGAAGAAAGCTATTCGTCTTTTACTTGCTTTTGCTTGTTCATTAAATTTTCAGATTTATCAAATGGATGTCAAAAGCGCATTTTTGAATGCCTACATCAATGAAGAAGTCTATGTCAAACAACCCCTGGGATTTGAAGACTTCAAAAATCCTCCACATGTCTTTGTTGAGAAAGGCTCTTTATGGCTTAAAGCAAGCACCAAGAGCATGGTATGATAGACTTAGCAATTTTTTGTGAAAAAGGTTTTGAAAAGGGTAAGGTTGATAAAACTTTATTCATTAAGAAAATCAAAAGTAACACTTTATTGGTTCAAGTCTATGTTGAGGATCTCATTTTTGGATCAAATAACAAAGAAATGTGTGAAGAATTTTCATTGATGATGCAAGGAGAATTCTAGATGTCCATGATGGGTAAGATGAATTATTTTCTGGACTACAAATTAAGCGACTAAAAGATGGAATCTTCATCAACCAATCCAAGTATTGCAAAGAGTTATTGAAAAGATTTGATATGGATAGTTGCAAAGAGATGAATACTCAATGGGCTCCGATACATATGTTGATCAAGATGAATCCAATATTCCAATTGATATTACAAAGTATCGAGGTATGATTGGTTCTTTATTATATTTGACGCCCCGACATAATGTTTAATGTTTGTCTTTGTGCTCGCTTTCAAGCAAATCCAAAAGAATCTCATCTAATGGCGGTCAAGCGAATCATGAAGTATCTTAAAGGAATAACCAATGTCGGCTTATGGTATCCAAAAGGTAGTATTTGCAATTTAATTGGTTATTCTGACGCGGATTATTCAGGTTGTAAAACTGATAGAAAAAGCACAAGTGGTACTTTTCACATTCTTGGAAATTCATTAGTATCATGGGCTTGTAAAAAACAAGCATGCGTTGCTCTTAGCACGACCGAAGCGGAATATATAGCAGTGGGTAGTTGTTGTGCACAATTTATTTGGCTTAAGCAACAACTTCGTGACTACGGACTTGATCTCGAATGCATTCCTCTTCGACGCGACAATGTAAGTGCAATCAACAATACAAAAAATCCGGTCATTCATTCAAGAACCAAACACATCGACATTCGGCATCATTTTCTCCGTGATCATGTACTTCAAGGAGATGTCGAAGTCACTTTTGTGGATACTCATAATCAACTCGCAGATATTTTTACAAAGCTGCTTGCTCGTGAACCATTTTATAAAATTCGAAGAGAACTTGGGATCTTGAATGAAAGTGATACATAAAATATTCACTTCAATTAAGGTGCACATTTTATTATTTTCTTAAAATTTTATCAAATGCATCTCTTCTTCTACTCCTTCTTATATTTGTTTTATGTGCATAAATGTGTTAAAATATGTGTATTTTATGTTTAGTATACTTAAATGTCAACATATATAAGTTTCTAAACCCTCACATGCACTTACAGTAGCTTTTTTCTTCACATTTTTCACTTCCTGCAATCGATTGCACATAGATGCAAATCGATTGCATAGTGTAACTTTTGCAAAAATATAAGTATTTTTAGTTTTCTTTCAGGGGAACCCGGTTACCCATATGGAGGAACCAGTTCCCACGCTATTTTTACGCTCCAGAATGCAATTTCAAAGACAGGTAACCAGTTACCCTCATATGGCAACCGATTACCGCTGCAATAAAGAGGCAATTTTACTCGTTTTTTAATGTTTTTTTTGTTACTTTTACTTTATAACTTGTGATTTGTTGTTAAATGATTTTTAACTTAAGTCATAAGCACTTCCTATTGGCACTCTTCACTCCAACATCTTCTTCAACCTTCACTCACCTCCATCAAAACCCCACTCTCTCTTTTTCCTCAACCAAAAAATTAACACCCACTACCTCATAACTCCATCTCAACCTTCCTTCTCTCATACCTCATATCACAAACTTCCTCTCTACCTCAAATCCGAAAATCCCTTTCAAAACCCTAAACTTCAAAAAAGCTCCATATCCATCCATGGCTTCTTCTTCAAGAGCAACTAAGGGAGCTAAGGGAAAACAAAAAATTGGTGAAACTAGTGATGACCACCACGATTCTGCTCATCCAACTCGTCCTACACTCAAGAGTAGGAGACTCACCTTCAATATTCGAAATAGAGCTCTATTGCCGGCAAAGTATGGTAACCTCTCTGCTTTTCCTGCTCATAGCTTTAATTTCCCTGCTAGAATAGCTGCTGCTAATTTGGATATGTTTGTCAGTGACCGTGGGTTCATATATCCTGATGTGGTTAAGGAATTTTACCAAAATATGTCTCTAGTTACTACTGAAAATGATGAATTTGTTTTGACCTCCTCTGTTCTCAATAAAGATATTTGTATGGATATTAAGTCATTTGGAAAGTGTTTAAGGGTTCCCTATGAAGGCTTAGTTCTTGTACAAGGTTCTATACCAGATGAATGGGAATCATATAATAAAATTGAAGTATTTTTGGACTTGTGTCGAGAATCTCAACGGGAAAGTGTTAGGCAACAAAACGCCTCAAAGCTGAACATGTTTGGATCAAACTTATCTGTTAGTGATATGATGCTTCATTATCTTATTGCTTATGTTTTTCTTCCCAAAAATTCCAACCACTCCCGTGTCAATGAATTTGAACTACAAGTGCTCTATGTTTTGAATTAAGCGATTCCGATAAATTGGGCACTCACTATCTTGCACCACATGAATCATCTTGTTCACTTAAATGGTGGTCTACCATATGCTAGACCTATATCTAGAATCATTGATAATGTTGGTGTTTCTTTGCAAAGAGAGCCAAATATAGTGATGACTGAAAAGACCATGAAATCAATGTCAGAAACGCCTTGAAAAATAATGGTATTGTCTTGGACCTCGAAGGAAGATTCCACTATAAGGAAGATCTCGCACCCGAAACTCTTCCTCCGGTTCCAGAAGGTGGTTATAATATGGAAATTTTATTTAACAAGATGTGCTCTATAGAGACTACCATTGCTAATAACCATTGAGAGAACCAATTTGAACATGCGCTTTTAAGGCGTCAAATGAGGGAACTTATCAAAGCACAGAGGAACCAAGCTATGGTTGATGATGAAGATGGTCAAGAAGAGGAAGACGATGAAGACATGGATGAATGCTTTATTTTTTCACTTATGATTTATGTTTATTTATGTGTTAATTTCTTTTGTTTTAGACAATGTTTCAAACATGATGGTTATGTTTAGGCATACTATAATTGTTATAATGTTGTAGTGTGTTTAGACATACTAACTTATGCTAATTTATGTGTTACTTGTGTGTTTATTATGTTCACTTGCATATCATACTTTTATATGTCCTATGTTTATTCTTTTCCCCATTCCTTTTTGCTTATGACAAAGGGGGAGAAGATCTATGTGTATACATATGTGTTTCTCTAACAAAAATTTGTAGCAAACATGCTCTTTCATTTTTTCAAGTGGTCTCCAATTCATAAATCAAGGGGGAGCTTTGATTTAGTGGGACTCTCAATATAACTTCAAATAGCTTCAATTGTTAGAGAAAACAAAATGGTTATAAATTTCAAGCAAAGGTTGTCATCATCAAAATGGGGGAGAATGTGAAATCAAGATGTAAAATCAAGCTTGCCTCCTAAAGTGTTTTGATGAAGACAAGTTTACAATGAAGATTTTGATTGCAAAAAGAAATGGCTCAAATCATCATAATAATCTAGTCTTGAAGAATCATTGTGAATCAAAATAAAATGTCAAAAGGTTATGCATTCAATCTCTCTATATGCATACAAGTGTTCACATAATGATTCATGCATGCCATAAAATTTCTAAAAATATTTTACATATCAAAATCAAGTTTGAACACCTTTGAAAACATTTTTTGGAAAAAAATGCATTGGGAACCGGTTACCTCATATGGGAACCCGGTTACCCAACTTTCAGAATTTTCACGCCCCTGGGTTTTGTATGGGGAACCCGGGTTCTCCTATGAGGGAACCAGTTCCCCTTTGTTAATTTTCAAATTTTTTTAACGTTGGCTCAGTAGGAACCGGGTTCTCCTAGGTGGGAACCAGTTACCACTGAACTAGTGGCAAAAATACTTTTGTTTTTCAAACATATTTTTCATGGGATCTTTACATTGAAGCATGACATCTTTTCATCAATTAATACACTTTTGTAAAGGTGTTTTAGAACATATAAATACTGCATATTTTTCAGAATTAATTCACCTTCTTCAATTAACAATTCTACATTCAAAAACTCTCTAATTTTCAAATATTCTCAAGTGTTCTACATCAGAATTTTTGTGAGACTTTCCATACTTATTTTGAAAAATTATTCTAAGTTTTATACTATCATTGTGAACACTTGGATCCATTATTGAGAATTGTTTTTCTTGAAGAAGAAGATCAATCCAAGATTGATATATTGTGCTACAACTTCAAATCTCTTGTAAAAAATTCAAACATACTTATTGTATTCTTGTTGTCCAGGATTATTGGAAACAAGTTATGCATTAAAGAGGATTGTTCTTCTTGCACTTAGTGTTGTTGGACCTTAAAGGTTTTAAGAGCATTTGGTCTCCCTATAGGTTAGATAGTAGGCTTCACCATTGGTGTGAATAGGCTGTACAATAATTCTGACTATAGTGAAATCTCTTGCATGTTGTAAGGGGACTGGAGTACTCTCGGACTGTGAGGGGAACCAGGGTACATCATTGTGTTCTACACTTTTCTGCATTTATTGCTTTCATCACACCATAACCAAAAGGAAAGAAACACTTATAAAAACTTCATATACCAAACCAGAAAAATTAGTACAAGTATTCATAAAAAACCGATAATATTTTTTAACACCTAATTCACCCCACCTCTTAGGCGTATTTCATGCTTACACCCATACGATGTTTATTTATTTCTATTGATGTATAATGTGTCACTCGATTAAAATCGAGAGAACGACTTCGACCTTTGCATGTTCCCTATAGGATAGTTATCTCCACTCTTCCGTTTTGTATGCTAACATAGATAGGCATTTCTTTGTTATCCTCAACTATAGGACCAACTATGGATGCTAACATTAAGGTTAGAAATAGGATAGTCTCCCCGTAGACTTTTTATTTCTCTTGTACATATGCATTAAGACTAAAATTCCTTTTCTTTTGAAACATTAAAACACTTAATAACAACATAAACCCTTTCTCAAGGTAAAATCAACAAAACAAATGCAAAAACTCTTTTCTCGCCTTCAGGGCATTTCATTGAAACTAAAAAGGGATGTGTTGGTGCTTCTCTAGGCTGTACGACGCGTAAATTCCCCAAAGGTCGGGTTGCACCATGTCTATTTGCCAAAGAGTTGCGTACGAAACATTATCCGCCTTTTCAGGCATTTTTCTTTTCAAAGTACCTCGTCCAGTACGAACATGTTAGTTCCTTTCAACTACAGATGCATGAGACTCCCAAGGTCGAGCCGCGGTGGAATGCAAAGTCTAGCATTGTTCCAATAAAAAACACAAAACAAACCAAAAAAGTGAGCCGAACTACGGCGCTCTGACTTTCCCACCACACGAGGGAATACGAAGGCATTAGGTCGCGGGGCCTGACCAAGCAAAACTTTGTAAATACTTTCTTCTTTTCCCCGTGTTTATTTTCTTTCTTTCACATGCATTCCTTTTAGCACTAAGCATTAGACATAGATGTAGTGATTAAGTAGATAGATATAACACACCCTTAAATAAAGAAAATCAAGTGGATATTGTGGAGTACCACAAGCGGGGTGCTAATTAATCCCTTCTCGTAACCGACTTCCTTACCCTTTTCTCGTAGTTCTGACGACCATGTTCTTTCCCGTCCTTTAGGTTTACTCAGTGTTTCCTTTCCCGCTCGAGGGATAAATATACATTGATGGCGACACTATTTTCCGCCTCCTCCATGCTTCGATGAAAATCCTAGGTGCGATAGTAGCAAACTCTAGACAAAGCGTGGAGGGTCGACGGTTAGTTTCTCCGAATAAGCGCGAAACAAAATCACCTTCATCGAAATTAATCACATATATCAATTTTTACTCAATTAAAATTGATAAAGTGATACAAAATTGACAGGGTTTGAACTTTAATTGAGAATAGCGGTAAAAACAATGTTACAACAAACATTCCCGTTCGAAATCGCCTCAAAGGAAATAACAACAAAGCTGCCCCATAGTTTCTTGGTTAAATTCACACGCGATTAAACACGGCCAATCACAAAACCTTCATCGAAACTAAACATAGGTATCAATTCTAATTAAAACAGAAAAAACACGAAAGCATCCATGTTGATATTTCGACCAAACTTATTAAACCGACTCAGAATCATTCGCGAAAACCCAATCAACTCAAACTGAGTTATCATGAAACATAACATTGACATAGAGGTTTCAATCCATTATAAAATCAAAATCTTAAAATTAGCACAAATTTGACATTAAAGTTCAAACAAAAATTGGACAGCATTATGCTATTTACAAATCGACATCAAAAAATCAAAATCCAATGTTAAGACAAATGATTTTATTCAGCTTTAAGACTAACACCGTATTAAATATCAGAATTAAAAAACCAAACAACCTCAATACCAAGGTATAACACATAAAAATACAACAACATCATCATAATCGAACCAACATTTCATAGCAGTTATTCATAGACCAAGTAACAAATTTCACATTATCTTAACGTACTATTTGACAGAAAATGAAACAAGTGTTACCTAAGATGCAAATCTGAAACCGACTAGAAGGACTAATTGTGTTGCTGCTGGTGCTTTATCATGGAGAGGATAGGTGTAGCTTGGCCGACAGAGATCTGAAGCGAATCGAAGGCGACCGCAAACAACTTTTGTTTTCAGTAGCTAAACGGTGAAGAGGATGAAAGGGAATATGTGTAACACCCCAATTCTACCCCTCGTAATTAACAATAAAATCAGAGTTTCAAAATTTCATTTAATAAAATTGAGGCATCACATATTCGCATTTCCATCAATTCGCATTATAATGCACATCAAAAGTCGGATATACCGATTCATACATAATTCATCATATACACATATGACTATTCACAACACAGCGGATATGTTCACAAAATATACATAACATCATGTTATCATCAATACATAAGGTTATAACATCATAAGATAGTATACATAAACTATCCTATCAAAATAATGACGTCGCCCAAATCCCGAGTGTTACAACGATCAGAGCAGAACGACACAAAATAAAGTGACTCGAGCTAATCCTCCTCATCCTCGGGGATCACCTGCACGTTACCAATATATAGGCAACGGTGAAACAAGTAAAGGGTGAGATACTCCTAAACATATAATTAAAAGCATGATAAAATATATAAATAGTTTTGAAATCATAAATGATATAGGATAATAAGAGTATGTCAATAAATATCATAAAATCTCACACATTTTAAATCATCATTTGGTGTATAAAATCAACACTTTAATATCATCACATAATCACCATAATCATGTCGAAACAAGACATAAACTCCATCGCTATAAACTCATATCGTCGCTTTATCGTCATGTTATATCCATCGCATAATTTTCATGAAATTACCACATCATAATCAATTTAGGTTCAACACAAAAATCATCACAAGACAAGGTATCATATAACATCACAATTCATCATAAGCCATCAAATAAAACTCAATGCCAAAAGACTCAAAAATAAACATAACTGACTCCATGAGACATGACTATGTTATGCATGTGGTACCCGTCGCTTTGTCCATAATTAGGAACCCTTGGCATAAAGCCCATCGTCGCTCGGCATAAAAGCCATCGTCGCTTGGCATGAAAGCCCTCGTCGCATATGCAATGTATGTGACTCAATAATAAAGACCACACAACAACACATCATCATCGCTCATCACAATTGACATAAAGTCCACATCGCCATATTTATTCACATCAAATAAACATGTCATCGCATCACATAAACAACAAGTATTCATAATTAAATACACCGTCACAAACATCATTATCAATTAATCCACCAATTTCTAAAAACGGAAAAATAGCCAAAGACACCAATAATCATCGCGGAATCCATTCTTAATTACCGACATTAATTATAAACATCAACATCAAAATCAGATAGTTCATGTATGTCTTAAATGGACTAAAACACCATCCGGTTCAATTTACCGTAAATTGACCTATTTCGGGTCGCTCTGTAAAAACTCACAATTTTGAAAAACTAGCCTCACCACTACGTTCTACCCATCGAACTTAGCTAGCACGTCAATATCCGTTGAATTCGGAGCAACTTGCTCCGTCGTCGAATTTACCGAAATTGGAAAATCGGAACCTAATCGGGCAAAAGAAGTGCAAAAATCAAAATCATGAGAGGCTACAGATACATCAACACGGGCCCCCGTGTTAATCAACACGGCCCGTGTTGAAAAGCCTCCAGAACATGCAAAAATGCCAAAGTCAGTGCATCAACACGGGCACCCGTGTGGATCAACACGGCCCGTGTTGATTGGCCTGCAGAAACTCTTCCTCGTTCAGGGGATCAACACGGGCGCCCGTGTGAATCAACACGGCCCGTGTTGATTGGTCTGTGTGAAAACTTCACTTTTGAGTTTTTGGACCTTTTCTTTGTCATTTTCATTTATAACTTCCATTTCTACTACTAGCAAAGAAATACCCAATGATCTATACTCCTAACTCAACCTTCCTATGCTATTTCAACAATCAACCAACCAAAATCCTATAAATCAACTATCAATTTTTCCCCAAATCCTAAATATAACTATCAAACCCTAACCATATGTGATAGAGAAATCAAACCCCTTACCTAGCAAGCTTTGAGTGTTCTTGATGATTCCCCAAACCAAGCCTTGCTTTTCTTCTTGTTCTCCTCTTCTTCTTCTACCAAAGCCCTAGGTTTTCTCCAACTTTCTATATTTATGTTTTTGGTGTTGTGTTTGGAAAATGAAGGAAAATGGCTTTATATGAGGGTTGTCATACTAACTAGGGGTGAGAAACCCAACTCTAGCAAATTGCTTCCCCCACCCTTCTCTATTCCTAACACACTAATTATATCATTAAATCAATCTATTAATATATTCCGGGGAATTAAATATCGGTCCAAATAATATTTTACCGAATCGGACGGAACGTCGCCAAATATATTAATAGATATACCAATTAATATAATTATTTTCGCGCCAAAACAATCGTCAAACGGTAATTCAAAAATATTAATATAATATAATATTTAATAAAACGGGCGCTACAACTCTCCCCCACTTAAAAAGTTTCGTCCTCGAAATTACCTGACTTGAAAAGCTCGGGTTATGAATCCCGCATCTTACTTTCTAACTCCCACGTCGCGCTTTCACCAGCTGCTCCTATCCAAACTACTTTGACTAATGAAATCTCCTTGCCACGAAGAGACTTTATCTCACGATCCTCAATCCTCAAAGGCATCGTATCCACCGTAAGATTCTCCCGAACACGAATATCATCCATCTCAATCACATGAAGGATCGGAACATACTTCGGTTGTGACACATGGAAAACATCGTACAAATTCGAAAGATTTGGCGGTAACGCCACCCGATAAGCCACTTTTCCCACTTTACTAGTAATTTGATAAGGACCAATAAAGCGAGGAGTTAGCTTCTGACTTCAGACGCGGTTGTAGGTGTAACTCTCAAAACACATGATCACCCTCTTGAAATTCCAAATATTTCCTCCTTTTATCATGATAACTCTTTTGTCGACTTTGGGAAATTCTCATCTTTTCTCTAATCATCTTCACCGCCTCAGTAGTTTCTCTAACCAATTCGGGTCCAAGCACCACACTTTCACCCGACTCGTTCCAACACAAAGGAGTTCTACACCTCCGACCATACAATGCCTCAAACGGTGCCATTCCAATACTAGCATGAAAACTGTTATTGTAAGTAAAATCAATCAAAGGAAGATATGTATCCCATGAACCACCATGCTCAAGAATACAAGCTCGTAACAAGTCTTCCAACGATTGAATTGTCCTTTCCGTCTGACCATCAGTCTGAGGAAGATAAGCCGAACTCAACCTCAACTTAGAACCCAAAGCCTCTTGCAAGCTTTTCCAAAATTCAGAAGTGAACCTTAGATCTCTATCTGAAACAATACACAAAGGAATACCATGTAATCTAACAATCACATGCGTATAAATCTCCGCCAAATTCGATACGGGATAAGTGACGTTAATAGGAATAAAGTGAGTCGACTTTGTAAGCCTATCAACAATCACCCAAATTTCATCGTGTCCTCTTGGTGTATTCGGTAACCCTGTCACAACATCCATAGAAATGCTATCCCATTTCCATTCTGGGATCTCCAACGGTTGCATCAACCCTGCAGGTTTCTGATGCTCCACTTTAGACTTCTGACAAGTCAAACAAGCATAAACAAACTGAGCCACCTGTCTTTTCATGCCCGACCACCAAAATAGTTTCCTTAAATCTTGATACATTTTGGTCGCTCCGGGATGAATACTCAAATTACTTCTATGACTTTCTTCCAAAATCATTCTCTTTAAATTAACATCATCGGGAATACAAATCCTATCTCGGAACCTCAAAACACCCTGAGCATCTAACTTGAAATCTTCACTTTCAGTTTGTCCAATACCAACCAACAAATCAACAAGTTTCACATCAAGCTTCTGAGCTTCTCTAATGCTATCGAGGAAATCATTATTGATCGTCAACATTCCCAATATAACACTCTTCGACGTCACTTCTATCAAAAGACTCATATCTCTAAATTGTTCAATCATTTCCAACTCTCTTACCATCAAAAGTGACATATGCAAAGTCTTTCGACTTAAGGCATCGGCCACCACATTTGCTTTACCAGGATGGTAATTCAATCCGAAATTATAATCTTTCAACAATTCAAGCCACCGCCTTTTCCTCATATTAAGCTCCTTTTAATCAAACAAATATTTCAAGCTTTTATGGTCTCTAAATACTTCAAATCTAGAACCATAAAGATAATGCCTCCAAATCTTAAGGACAAAAACAACTGCCGCAAGTTCCAAATCGTGAGTAGGATAGTTCTTCTCATGAATCTTCAATTGCCTAGAAGCATAAGCAACCACCTTGCCATTTTGCATAAGCACACCACCTAAACCCATCATAGAAGCATCACAATAAACAACAAACGGTTCTTCAGGATTAGGTAGAATCAAGATCGGCGCCGTCGTTAACCTTTTCTTCAATTCAACAAAACTTTCTTCACACTTGAAATCCCACACAAAAGAAGCTCCCTTACAAGTTAACTTTGTCAAAGGAAGTGCCAACTTAGAAAAACCTTCAATGAACCTCCTGTAGTAACCAGCCAAACCCAAGAAACTTCTAATCTCGATGGACTTAGGGTTTCCCATTTTTAACCGCATCAACTTTAGAAGGATCAACCGCAATACCATCACCAGAAATGACATGCCCCAAAAAGCTCACTTCACTTAACCAGAACTCACACTTTGACAACTTAGCATAAAGCTTCTTCTCCTTCAGAACTTCTTACACAAATGCGCAAATGCTCCTTCAGAACTTCTAACACAACGATAAGAACTAAATGTGGGTAAGTTCTAAGGGCTTATTCATCTGTGAAACGGGTCTCACGATATCTGAGTTCAACGCTTCTCTTTGAAATATTATCGGTTTGTTGAATACTCGAAGTCCAATAATATTTTTCAAGAAAAACTCGCTTTGATCATAGTCTCGCATGACAACTATTCTAAGCTACGCTGAATAATTTACACTACACCTAAATAGCCGGGATGGGTTATGTGTTCTCTGACCACTCGACCGTAAGTTCTCTTGAAAGCAAAATGTCTTCGCAAATACTTGCTGAACACAAATACTCCCAAGACAACCTCCACTGAGAGAGGGATCTCAAATTAACTTAGTAAGTACTGAAACTTCCCACAAGTTAATAGGACTATATCCCCACCTAGATCATAGAATGTTTCTTAAATCCGGGTTAGGATTTCTTTCCATTAGATGAAATCGCGAAAACACACAATAAAGAAAAACAAACATATGCACATATGAAAGCTTAACCCCTCTTTTCTGTTTTTGAAAACAAAAAAGCTTGGTGATCTTGGCAGAGTCACGATGTTTTTGAAAATCAAAATTTAGCGTACTCCCCAGCAGAGTCGCCATTTTTTCGCGTTAAAAGTGGCCGGAATCGAATCAATTGAATCTCGGCTCGAAACGATTTATTCTTTTGATTTGTTTATAAAGATGCCGCGAGCATCAAGCTTTATTATTTCCAACACAAGAAAAAGGATTATGAAAAAGGGGAAAGCTGCAATACCCTCAATTGATTTGATATGCATTACGACTAGCGCGAACTAGACGTAACGCATTTGGGATATTCCGGGCAAGGGGGTTTGTTATATAAAGGGAATATATGGAGCACCCTAAATATATATAGTTATCTATGGCTTTATATATGAATATGTTTGATATGTTTGTGTGTTTTAAATTGCTATTTCTATGATTGGGAAAGTTTCTCCTTTGGATTTTAAGAAGGGTAGATTATGTGGGATCCTAGGTTTTGTTATTGTGCTCGCAAAGATCATTGGGATCTTCTGCATACATATCCCTTAATGGGAATCAGAGCATTTGTAGCTCGGATCTAAAGGGATCTATGGTTTGTTTGGTTTGAGGGAGAAGTTTTGCTCGCCAAGGATGAGACCTTGTGCCTACGTATTCTCAAAGGGATATTGAGAAAGTCAGAGCAATCGTAGTTCCCACTTATGCTAGTGACAGCAACGGGATGTTATTAAGAGACAAAGACGAATGTTATCTTAATGAAAAATGTATCTAATCTATTTAATCACATACATTTTGAAAGGGTTGATTGATTGAATCTTTCATCGTAAGTTATAGGTGTTTTGCTTGAGTGTACAAGCGTTACCACTTACGAGTTAAGGAAGATGTTTGAAAGATGATAGAATCTTTTAATTGTAAGCATTGGGTGTTTTGCTTGAGTGTACAAGCGTTACCACTTACGATTAAGAGATGTTTTTGTTTGAAAAGTGTTTGAAAAAGTTTTTGATTGTATGTGATGTGATAGATGAGATACTTCTTCCATAGAGATGATAAACGTCTAAATCTCGAGGAGAAATTGATTGGATTAGGGGGATGCTTTTAAGAAGCCCATGGGTCCTTGTATTGTAAGCCCAAGAGAAGGCATTTCGAGGGTCATCGAGGGTCCTTGTATGAAGCTCAAGAGGAAGCTATAAGGTATGGCTGGCTTTGGCTTTAAAAGGGATTTCACCGGGAAACCATCCTTTTAGGATTAAGAGCAATTTCACCGAGAAATTATACTCTTTGGGTTCTATCTTAGCGCGGGTGATTCTTTGTATTGGAAGCCCAATAGGAGGCTATTAAGAGATTTCCTTGTCTCTTTCATTGTATGATGCCCAAGAGAAGGCTAAACTCAATGAGGAGTTCTTTTGAACGAAGCCCGAGAGGAGGCTGACTCAGCAGGGGAGTGTTGTCTTATATGAAGCCTAAGCGGAGGCTAAACTCAGATGAATGAGTTTTCTTATATGAAGCCTAAGAGGAGGCTAAACTCAGATGAATGAGTTATCTTGTACAAAGCCCAAGAGGAGGCTAGCTCTGTAGGGGATCTAATTGTTAGACTAGTTGTTATGTTATAACTAAACAGTTGTATGAAGTTTATTCACAGGAGTTTATGAAGGAAATATAAACAATGTGTATAAAACGTGCGTTTAAAGCAAATGCAACTTGATTATTTACAAGTTCTGAATGTGTACAAGGAAATGAATATGTACACGAATGGATATTTATGTACAAGGAAATGAGTATGTACATAGGAGGGTTGGGACTTACACCGTGAGGGAGGCCCATTGGTTTTAAAAGGAGTTTCACCGGGAAGGACTCTTCTCTCAATACCAATGGTATTCAGTGTATATACAAGCGAAATGAGAACAAACGAACGAAGTTTGTTATACTTGAATATTTACAAAGGTGATTGTATTATGTACAAGGAAAATTAATATGTACATAGAAAGAATTGGATATGTACAAGGAAATAACTATGTACATAAAATGAATTGGGACTTACACCGTGAGGGAGGCCCATGATCGATTAAGAAATTCGAGGAAAAAACAGGTTCGGTTTTATCTTCAAATCGGGTCGATCATGGAAAAACGATGTGTAAGTATGTTTTGAAAAGGTCTTGAAAGTGTTTTTGAAAGGTGAAATATATCCACAAGAAGTTTGGAAAAGATTCGAGTTTCAAAAGTTCGAAAGAAACATCTTTGAAAAGTACTTAAAACGTCTCGTTTTCGGCTTAATGAAAATATAATCAAAATAGAATATTTTTGGATTTTTTTGACATCATCATAAAACAGGTATGTTAAATGACAAGTGTGCAAAAAATCACCTCAAAATGAGGAGTTTTGATTGGTTTTTGAAAGTGTTGAAGTTTGATAGAAAAAATGTGAAGAAAAGCAAAAAAGTGGCAAAATGGTCCCAAGGGGATTCGACCCCAGGACCATTGGGCAAGGCAAGGCAAAGTGTTAAGAGTGAGCTGGCAACCGCTGGGGCGGCAATACATCCGTTCATATATCCCATTCCATGTTATTATATTATAAAACAAATATTTGAATTTAAGAAAACGCGCGCAATGTTCTTCCTCTTCATCCAATCTTCATCCAATCCTAGATTCTTCGTTTCTTGATGAAATTGAAAACTATAAACATCAAACTTGCTCGAAATTTAACCAGGAACATGATGGTGGTGGTTAATTTCATTTATTTTCAGTTTTAAATGTTTAATTTTTCCAGAAACACGAAGAACCCTAATTCTGAAAATTCAAAGTGAAATCGTGTATGGCCATGGAATTGATCAATTGATTGAGGGTTAAGGATCAGTGAAGGTGCAGAAACAAAACGACCAAGCGTTTTTTGAACTGTAATGCATAAATCATAGAGTTCGAAGTATGAGTGACTTACCTCTTCAAACTGAAATCGAAATCCTTCTTGGAGTGTTTCCAGTTGATGTTTGATGATGGCTGGAGCACCACTGAACCTTATGGAAGGTGTTTGATCACTATGCTTGCTTTGAAATGGTCTGAACTACTCCACCCAAGTCCAACTACAGTTCCTTGGCATGAGTTTCGAATTCGAGTTTGGAGGTGTTACAGGTCAAGGATGATGATTTGTATCACTCATATGAGATGTATAGATGATGTTTAAATGATAAAATCACAGCTTGCTCGAGCAAATTAACAGTTTGGATGTAAAGGCAAGTTTTGCAAGTTTGAAAATTTGATAAGCAATTCTGATTTTCAATTGTTCTTAAGTTGATTTTAAGCTTCAAACAAGTTATATTTGATGTTTAAGACATGTTAGACACCAAGTTTCTCACAGTTTTTCACAAGATTTGAAAAATGCAAAATCTTCACTTTTGAACTATGAAATTTGGAAATTCAAGAAAGAAGAGTGAAAGCTTGTTTTGCATAGCTTTGGTGTGGTTTCAATTTGAGAAAATGACCTCTATTTATAGGTCAAGAACTCTGAATGGTAAGTGAAGAAGATTGGCTTGAACTTGAGCAACTTGCCTTCAAGGGCAAGAAAGACATTTTTGCCATAAATGCAAATGGAATATTCTTTTAACCATGGTTAAAATCTTACTTGATCTTATCTCCATCATAATTACTTCTCATCTGATTTTTATCAGCTCTATCCTATCTCAACTTGGTGATAAGGCTTCTAGAAGGAGATTTTTGCAAAAATGACTTATAACTTTGAAGTATGAACTTGAAATCCATGGCTTTTGGAGCTCTATGTTTCAAAATCAAAAGTATAGCTAGACAAAAGAGTTTTGCAAGTTCTTGGACATTTTGGAAAGCTTGTAACAAGGGCTACAACTTTCATGTTTTGAGTTTTTTCTAATTCCAAATGGAACTATGTGAAAAATTGCCATGAAAGTAGGAAAAAACATGAAATTTCTAACACTTAAAAAATTTCTAAGTGTTGGAAATTTTGACTTTTTGTTGACTTTTCCAAATTTCTTGATTTTTTATGATCATGATGGATCATTTGAAGTATTTTGATGATTGAAAAAGTTTTGTTTTGAAAAAGTTGACCAAAAGTCAAAGTTTGACTTTTCTATGTAGATGAAATTTCATCAGATGATCCAGAAATTGACTGATGAAAAATGTGAACTTCTGTGATGTTTTGAATCAAGAAATTAGGTCAAGATGTTGCATTGAAGATATAAAGATCAATCTCCAAGAAAAAAGTCATTCATTGATCAGAAAGTCAGTGATTCCCTATCCTCGATGAAAACCCTAATTGGTCGATTCTTGATAGATCATGAGAAAAAAATTGGGAATCTGAAGATCAACTGTTGATGATTTGATTAAGATAGATCAATTATGGTGAGTGGAAACTCAAACCCTAATTGATCACCTCTTGAGAAGATGAAATTTTGATGAAACCCTGATTTCAACTTCTAGAAGCCACACACGATCTATTCTTACGAGCGTTAGTGATGCAGTGATGCATATGTAAGGTGGTATATTAGGTCAAAAATTTGGGTATGACAGAAACCTGATCTCAAATAAATCTTGCTAAATATGCGAGCACCAACCAACCGGTCCATCAAATCATCAATTCTAGGAAGTGGATACCTATTCTTGATAGTTACCTTATTCAACTGGCGATAATCAATACAAAGTCTCATGCTACCATCTTTCTTATTTACCAATAACACAGGAGCTCCCCACGGTGACACACTTGGTCTAACAAACTTCTTCTCGAGCAAATCTTCTAATTGGCTCTTCAATTCTTAACTTTCGGTCGAGACATCACATATGGCGCCATAGAGATAGGTCTGGTACCGAGGACAAGATCCACGAGAAAACTCAACTTCTCTTTACGGAGGTGCACTAGGAATCTCATGAGGAAACAAAAGTCGCACACCACCGAAATTTTGCAATAGATTGACTGCAGAAAGAGTCGCTATCAACAAGAAAACCAATGCTTCATCTTTCCTGAACTCCTTCAATTGCTTCGTCGACAACAACATAGTTTGATCTTCTTCCACTAAGGAAGAAAACCTCACAGTGTTGTCATAGCAATTGATATGGACATAGTTAGCTTTCAACCAATCCATACCCAGAACCACGTCCAACCCGACAAGCGGTAAACAAATAAGATCCACTACGAAGTCTCTATCAAAGATCGATAAAGGGCAATTCACACACACAAAAGAAGTAGTAACCGTGCCCTTAGCCGGAACTTCCACCACCATATCTCTATCTAGAGATGACAAAGCGAGACCCAGTCTCTTAACACAATCGGCGGCAATAAAATAGTGAGTAGCACTAGTATCTATAATAGTAATAAGAGGAATGCTATTAATGAAACTAGTACCTCGAAAAAGACCATCTTCGTTTGCCGTGAACTGACAAGGCAAACACCTTCCCCGCTCCTTGAGTCTTCTTAGGCTTCTTACATTGAGGACTAATGTGACCTCTCTCGCCACAATTAAAACAGAACACATCCTTATGCTTGCAATCACGAGTCACATGACCACTTCACCACATCGGAAACATCTCACCTCATTCTCCTTAGCCTTCCCATCACTTCGACAAACATTACTTTTGTGGCCAGGTTTCCCACACTTGTAACAAACAATACTAGCAGGAGCATCTCCCCCACTAGTTCTTCGCCCTTGAAACGCTTTCTGTTTCCCCTTACCAGCTGGAATATCATAAGGTTTCCCACAACTCTGCTGGCCCTTTCCCCTCTTATCAGACATAATCTTATAGTGTGCATTCCTATCTTCCTCGAAGATTCTACAGCTATCAATCAAATCCGCAAAGACACAGATTTTCTAATAACCGATCGCTTTCTTAATCTCAGGACATAAGCCATTCTCAAATTTAATGCACTTAGAAAACTCAGCACCCTCACCATCATAGTGAGGATTGAACTTAGCCAGCTCGGTAAACTTTGCAGCATAATCAGTGATAGACATATTCCCTTGCTTCAGCTCAAGGAACTCAATCTCCTTCTTTCCCCGAACATCCTCCGGGTAATACTTCCTCAAGAACTCCCTACGGAAAACTTCCTACGTCACTTCCTCAAAAACAACCTCAAGCCTCTGACGGGTGTCAACCCACCAGTCATCATCCTCTTCACTTAACTTATGAGTGCCATAACGGATTTTCTGCACAAGAGTGCAATCCATTGTTCGCGTTAAAAAGTGACGCGCTAGGGAATCGAATCTGAATTCAAATCCTCTGGCTTGAAACGATTTACTCTTTTGATTTGTTTATAAAGATGCCGCGAGCATCAAGCTTTATTATTTTCAACACAAGAAATTATGATTATGAAAAAGGGGAAAGCTGCTAATACCCTCAATTGATTATGATATGCATTATGACTAGCGTAAACTAGACGTAACGCATTGGGGAGATTCCGGGTAAAGGGGTTTGTTATATGAAGGGAATAGATGGAGCACCCTAAATATATATAGTTACCTATAGCTTTATATATGAATATGTTTGATATGTTTGTGTGTTTTAATTGCTATTTCTATGATTGGGAAAGTTTCTCCTTTGGGGTTTTGAGAAAGGTAAATTATGTGGGATCCTAGTGTTTGTTATTATTGTGCTCGCAAAGATCTTTGGATCTTCTGCATACATATCCCTTAATGGGAATCAGAGCATTTGTAGCTCGGATCTAAAGGGATCTATGGTTTGTTTGGTCTGAGGGAGAAAGAAATTTGCTCGGCAAGGATGAGACCTTGTGCCTACCTATTCTCAAAGGGATGTTGAGAAAGTCAGAGCAATCGTAGTTCCCACTTATGCTAGTGGAAGCAACAGGATGTTAGTAAGAGACAGACAAATGTCATCTTAATGAAAAATGTATCGAATCTATTTCATCACATACATTTTTAAGGGATTGATTGATTGAATCTTTCGTCGTAAGTTATAGGTGTATTGCTTGAGTGTACAAGCGTTACCACTTACGAGTTAAGAAAGATGTTTGAAAAATGATTGAATCTTTTAATTGTAAGCATTGGGTGTTTTTCTTGAGTGTACAAGCGTTACCACTTACGATTAAGAGATGTTTTTGTTTGAAAAGAGTTTGAAAGGTTTTTGATTGTATGTGATGTGATAGATGAGATACTTCTTCCATAGAGATGATAAATGTCTAAATCTCGAGGAGAAATTGATTGGATTAAAGGGATGCTTTTAAAAGCCCATGGGTCCTTGTATTGTAAGCCCAAGAAGGCATTCGAGGGTCATCGAGGGTCCTTGTATGAAGCTCAAGAGGAAGCTATAAGGTATGGTGGCTTTGGCTTTAAAGGGATTTCAGGAAACCATCCTTTTAGGATTAAGAGCAATTTCAGAAATTATACTCTTTGGGTTCTATCTTAGCACGGGTGATTCTTTGTATTGGAAGCCCAATAGGAGGCATTAAGAGATTTCTGGTCTCTTTCATTGTATGATGCCCAAGAAGGCTAAACTCAATGAGGAGTTCTTTTGAAGCGAAGCCCAAGAGGAGGTGACTCGAGTGTTGTCTTATATGAAGCCTAAGCGGAGGCTAAACTCGGATGAATGAGTTTTCTTATATGAAGCCTAAGAGGAGGCTCGGATGAAATGAGTTACCTTGTACAAAGCCCAAGAGGAGGCTAACACTGTGGAGAGCCTAGTGGTTAGACTAGCTGTTATGTTATAACTAGACAGTTATATAAACAAGTGTGTGTGTGTGTGAGGTATTCACAGGAGTTTATGAAGGAAATATAAACAGATGCATGATGTTTAATTACAAGAGTTTATGAAGGAAATATAAACAAGTGTATGGGAAACGAACGTTTAAAACGAGCGTAACTTGATTATTTACAAGTTTGAATTGTGTACAATGAAGTAAATATGTACACGAACGAATATTTATGTACAAGAAGGTGTGGATGTACATAGAAGGGTTGGGACTTACACCGTAAGGGTGACCCATTGGTTTAAAAGCAGTTTCACCGGGAATAATGCTCCTTTCAACACCAATGGTATTTCAGTGTATATACAAATGAAGACAAACAGATGAAGTTTATCTGTACTTGAGTATTTACAAAAGACGTTTGTATTATGTATGAGTAAAATAGATGTGTACATAATAGAATTGGATATGTACAAGGAAACATATATGTTCATAAAGAATTTTGGGACTTACACCGTAAGGGAGGCCCATGATCGGTTAAGAAATTCGAAGAAAAACGAATTCGGTTTTATCGTTTAAATCGGATCGATCATGGAAAAAAGATGTAAGTTTTGATGAAAAGTTTTGAAGAATGTTCTTGAAAGTGTTTTTGAAAAGTGAAATATACTTATGAGAAGTTTTGAAAAGAATCGGGCTTCGAAAGTTTGAAAAAATCACCTTTTAAGGTGCTTTGAAAAGTACTCAAAAGTACCATTTTCGGCTCGATAAAAATATAATCGGATGAAAGTTTCTCTGAAATTTTTTGACACTATGAATGAAAATTACAAAGTTTGCAAAAAATATGAATGAAAATTACAAAGTTTGGCAAAAATGGTCCCAAGACTACTCGAACCCGGGACCATTAGGCAAGGCAAGGTATAAATGACTTAAGAGTGAGTTGGCAACCGCTGGGGCGGCAATACACCCGTGTATTGAAGTAAAATTAACTAATTATATTATAAAACCAAATTTTTGAATTTGAAAAAACGCGCGCAGTGTTCATCTTCTTCCTCCAATCTTCAATCAATCCTAAAATCCTCATTTCTTGATGAAATTGAACGAAGTAAACATCAAACTTGATCGTTTCAAGCCCAGGAACATGATGATGTCATTTAATTTCATTTATTTTAAGCCTAACATGATTAAATTTCTCAAGAACACGAAGAACCCTAAAATTGAAAATCCTAATTGAAATCGTGTATGGTTGATGAATTAATCAATTGATTGAAGGTTATTGATCAGTGATAGTGCAGAAACAAAACGGCCAAGAGTTTTTTGGACTGGAGGCAAGGAATCATAGAGTTTGAAGTTCGTGTTCTTACCTGTTCAAGCTGAGATCGAAATTGATGATGGAGTGTTTCCAGAACTGTTTTGATGATTCTTGTAGCACCAACGGCCTTCAAGGATCATGTGAGGATGGTCTGCACATCATGAATTTGCCTGGATTATTCTGACCAAGTCAACCTGCAGTTTGCTCAAAGTGAAACTTGAATTCGTGGTTAATGGAGTTACAGATCAAAGATGATGGTTTGGATCATTCATATGAAGTATATTGATGATGTTTGGATGATCAAAACATAACTAGCTCGAGCCAAACTATCAGTTTGAAGTTTAAGGCAGTTTTGGGCAAGTTTGAAAGTGTGAGAAGCAACTTTGAGTTTTAATGATTCTTGTGTTGATTTTAAGTTTCAAACAAGTTCTATATTGATATTAAGACATGTTAGACACCAAATTTCTCATGGTTTTTCACAAGATTTCTCAAATGCAAAATTTCTCATTTTGAACTATGTTTCTTGAATTTTAAGAAAGAAGAGAGAAAGCATGTTCGTGCATAGATTTCGTGTGGTTTGAATTGGCCAACATGACCTCTATTTATAGGTCACAAGTTCTGAATAGCAAGAGAAGGAAAATGGCTTTGGTATTTACAAGTTGCCTTAGAGGGCAAGAAAGTCATTTTTTGTAATAAATGCAAAAGGAAGCTTCCTTTTAACCATGGTTAATTATTCAACTTGATCTTATCCCATCATAATTACTCTCCATCTGATTTTTTATCAGCTTTATCCCTCTTTGCAAGGTGGCATGGCTTCTAGAAGAAGAAACTCAAAAATGACCTATAATCTTGAAATTTATACTTGAAAATCAAGGATTTTGGAGCTCTATGTTTCAAAATCAAAAGTATAGCTAGACTCCATGGATTTGAGAGTTCTTGGACATTTTGGAAATCTTGTTTCAAGGGCTACAACTTTCATGTTTTGAGTTTTTCCTAATTCAAAGTGGAACTATGTGAAAAAATGCCATGAAGTTTGGAAAAAGTGTGAAATTTTAACACTTGAAAAATTTTCTAAGTGTTGAAAATTTTGACTTTTTGTTGACTTTTCCAAATTTCTTGATTTTTTATGATCATGATGGATCATTTGAAGTATTTTGATGATGGAAAAAGTTTTGTCTTGAAAAAGTTGACCAAAAGTCAAAGTTTGACTTTTCAGTGCAGATGAAATTTCATCAGATGATTCAGAAATTGACTGATGAAATCTGTGTACTTCTGTGATGTTTTGAATCCAGAAATTAGGTCAACATGTTGTATCTAAGATATGAAGATCAATCTCCAATCAAAAAAGTCATTCATTGATCAGAAAATCAGTGATTGCTTATCCTCGATGAAAACCCTAATTGGTCGATCCTTGATAGATCATGAGGAAAAATTTGATATCTGAAGATCAGAGGTTGATGATTTGATCAAGATAGATCAAATGAGGTGAGTAAAACTCAAACCCTAATTGATTGTCTCTTGAATCAGATGAAAATTGATGAAAACCTAATTTTGACCTGTGGAAGCCACACCCGATTAATTCTGCTCTGAACTGTTAGTGATGAAATGATGCAAATGTAAGGTGGTATATTAGGTCAAAAATTGGGGTATGACAGATGCCCCTATTTAAGTTTCTTTAACCTGAGATATGAAGATGAATATCTTCATTTTGATAGGTGTGAAGAGACTTAAATATTAGAATACGCAAATTTTGGACCTAAGATACCAACAATGCGGATGATACAAAATGATTGTAAGAAGATTCACCCAGAAGATATCAAAGAAATGACATGGCGGGGAAAAATTTGTGAGGATGACTCGATCTGTCTAAGAAAAGAGAATCCTGTTTGTTGAGAAACAAGCAATATGTTTCATTGAGAAAATAGATTCACAATGCATGTGAATATCTGTTTCGCTTTGGGAAACAAAGAGATTACCTTATGTCAGCCTTGTGACAATGTTTAAGGTAAGTGAAAATGATATTACCAATTATCAGCCTTGTGATAATTTATGGTAATGAGTTCTGAAGATATTACCAATTATCAGCGAAGTGATAATCGTAACAAGGTAATTCTTGAGACATTTTTACTGAGTATTCAACCTTGTGAATAACAGTTAATGAGGGAAACAAATCTCAAATGAGTTTCTATTTTCATAGCTACAATCTTGCCGGGGATCTCTCTTTTGGGAAGATGCGGGCATTTTGATTGAAAGACACATGTTTTCTTTTAGACAGAAAGACAATCTGCGGATATTTCTTGAACTTTCATGATCTGATCTTGTTAAGAAGAACAATTGTTCTATGACAAATTGCAAGAAGAAAATAAGTAGCTCAGTTGTCGAGGCTATTGCTTATTGTTTGTAGGTAGATTTTTCTGTGAAATCTAAACCTGAGTTGGTTAGAGACGAGGTTCTATCCAGGAATGAACTGGAAAGAAAGGGGTCAATCAAGACTTCGTTCCCAATGAGGAATGCTCTCAGCTGGGGAACATGATAGGGAAAGATGTATCTTCTCTGCTTGGGGATAATCTACTGGAGATATGACATACCCATATGAGTAGAGGCAATCTAAACCAGTGATATGGAAACAATCATTGAGAAATGCAGGAATGCATTAATGATGCTATTATGTATGAATGTCATGAAGGTCATATGCATCTTGATACTTGACAAGACAACAACGGGGTATTTGGGAAAAGGACTATGTCACAGTTTGAACAAATACTCAACAACATCTGTAGTAATGGTGTAGACGTTACTGATGAAGAATCTGAGTTGTATGCTTTAAACTCTTCTGAAAAAGGCATTTCATTGGCAACTATGTTGGAAATTCTCTTTTGGATAAGAACACCGTCTGTGATGATCTCTGCGGAGAAGAAGACTTTGCGGTATTCTATCTTCGGAGATCGAAACACTCATGGAGAAAAGCTGTTGATGTTCCTTTGTGTTCATACTTCAAAGGAACATTTAAACTATTTCAAAATTTTGAAGTAAAATTCATTTAAAACTTTTAGTTTCAAAGTGATTTTCACAATAAAAAGCGTTATTTTGCAGAATAAAGCAAAATTGCAAAAAAAGGCCAAGGCTCAAATTTTATAAATAGAAGTGTCACCAAAAGCGTGATTCCATGAACTATTACAAGAGTTGGAAATGATAATTTATTGGGAAAAGGCTACAAGCAAATAACCACTATTATCCTAACAACTTTGAATCACTGTGCTTGTTGCTTGAAGATTTGATTGAAGATCCGTTGATGGAAGATTCTTGATTAAATACGGATGACAGTTACTTTGTCATTTTGTATCCCTTTTTGCCTAGATTGCCTTTTCGGTTTTCAATCTATCGGGATAATTACATTTATTGTCTCTAATTTTTGCTGGACCGCCTTTTGGGTTTCATCCAAGACATTTTGCCTAAGTCGCCCTTTTCGGTTTTCGACTTACATTCTTTTGTTTTATTTTATTTTAGACAAAATATTTCTTGGCGCATCGACATTCACGGGATACGGAGTTCATCACCGTCCATGGTTGTGAGTCATGCACCGAAAAGCTTCTTTTGACGATGTATGGGCCTTCGTAATTAGGAGTCCATTTGCCCTAGAATCGGTTGAAAAAAGAATCTTTTTAAGCGAGTCGCCTTCTCGGAATTCACGAGGTCGGACCTTTTTGTCCAAGCTTTCTTCATTCTTCTTTGATATAGTTGTCCATGACACGCAGGCGGTCGCGCTTTTCGATTAAGTTCATTTGGTCGTATCGCTTTGACACCATTCACCTCAGATAACTTAGTATCCATGAGAACTCTCATTGCGGAATCTCAACTTCTAGAACACTGCTTCCGTATACTAAAGAAAAGGAGATGCCCTTGTTGAAGTGCGTCAATCGATACCCATGCAGGCGGCATTTCGTGCGATCTTTGTAAGTGAACCATCTTACGGGCGATCTTTTGATGTTCTTGTTGGCACTTGCGGCGCCGTTCATCTTTGGCGTAAGGAGATGAGTTATGATGCTCGATCTTGAATTCCTCACAGTTCTTTCATCATTTTGTTGTTCAAGTTTGATCCATTGTCTGTAATGATCTTACTTGGAACTCCATATCGGCAAATGAGGTTGTTCTTGATGAACCTCACAACCACTTGTCTTGTAACATTGGCGTAAGATGCTGCTTCGACCCATTTGGTGAAGTAATCAATAGCTACTAAAATGAAGCGATGTCCGTTGGACGCTTTTGGTTCGATCATTCCAATCATGTCAATGCCCCACATGGAGAAAGGCCACGGAGAGGAGAAAACGTTGAGTAGAGTTGGTGGCACATGGATCTTATCTGCGTAGATCTGACACTTGTGACATCTTTTGACGTGTTTACAGCAATCGGATTCCATCGTTATCCAATAGTATCCTGCTGCTCTCAAGATTTTTCTGGACATTGCATGCCCAATTGAATGGGTTCCAAAGGATCCTTCATGCACTTCATGGATGATCGTGTCTGCTTCTTGTCTGTCGACGCATCTGAGTAGGACCATATCGAAGTTTCTTTTGTATAGCACATCTTCATTTAGGAAGAAATTTCTAGAAAGCCTCCTTAGAGTTTTTCTATCTTTGTACGATGCCTCAAGTGGGTACTCTCGTGTTTGAAGGAAACGTTTGATGTCATGAAACCACGGTTTATCATCGAAGACTGCTTCAGTTGCAAATACATATGCAGGTCTTTCAAGGCGTCTGATACGGATCTTAGGCATATCATTCCAATCGTTGACTTTGAACATGGAAGATAGAGTAGCTAAGGCGTCTGCCATTCGATTCTGATCTCGAGGGATATGATGCAATTCTACTTTGTTGAAGAAAGTCAACAAACGTCTTGCATAATCTCTGTAGGGAATCAAACCAAGATGATGAGTTTCATACTTGTCTTTGATTTGGTTGATTACAAGGGCTGAATCTCCATATATGTCAAGGATCTTGATCCTCAAATCAATGGCTTCTTCGAAACCCATGATACAAGCTTCATATTCTGCGATGTTGTTGGTGCAATCAAATAACAATCTGGCGGAAAACGGGATATGAGATCCTTCGGGAGTGATGATGACTGCCCCAATTCCATTGGCAAAAACGTTAACTGCTCCATCAAAAAATTAAGCCCCATCTAGATTTTGGATCTGGACCTTCTCCGGGCAGCGGTTCGTCACAATCCTTCATCTTCAAGTACATAACATCCTCGTCAGGGAAGTCGAACTTGAGAGGTCTATATTCGTTGATCGGCTGATAAGCCAAGTGATCGGCGAGAATGCTTCCTTTGACCGCTTTTTGAGCACGGTACTGGATGTCATATTCAGATAATAGCATCTGCCATCGAGCAATTCTTCTGTTAGGCGGGCTTTTCAAAGGCGTACTTGATTGGATCCATTTTGGAGATTAACCAAGTCGTGTGATTGATCATGTCTTGGCGGAGCGTTTGAAGCCACACCAAAGCACAACATGTTTTCGAGCATGGAGTAACGGGTTTCACATCTGTGAACTTTTACTCAAGTAGTAAATGGCATGCTCCTTCTTACGGTTTCATCTTGTTGTCCAAACGCACCCATGGAATCTTCTAGCAGTAAGGTACATGATTAATGGTCTTCCTTATTGGAGGAATCAATATCGGTGGTTACGGCGGTATTCCTTGATCTTGTCAAGCGCTTTTTGGCAATCTTACATCCACACAACCTCTTGATTTTTCGGAGAAGCTTGAATATCGGCCCAGTAGCGGTCATTTGAGAGATAAATCGGAGATGTAATTCAACCGTCCAAGAAATCCTCTTACTTGCTTTTACGTATGTGGTAGGCATTTCTTGAATAGCCTTGACTTTGTCGGGTCAACTTCAATACCTCTTTGGTGACGATGAAACCTAGGAGTTTTCGGATCTTACCCCAAAGGTGCATTTGTTAGGATTCGGTGTGAAATTTCCTTAGTCGTGAAACAACTTCAAGAGATATTCTATATGCTCTTCTTGATTGTCAGACTTTGCTATCATGTCGTCCACGTAGACTTCGATCTCTTTGTGCATCATGTCATGAAAGAGAGTAGTCATCGCCCTTTGGTAAGTTGCGCCCGCATTCTTTAATCCAAACGGCATTACTTTGTAGCATAAGGTGCCCGATGGCGTGATGAAAGATGTCTTCTCCATGTCTTCGGGAGCCATTCTGATCTGATTATAACCAGAGAAACCGTCCATGAAAGAAAAGACGTTGAATTTTGCAGTGCTATCCACTAGCATGTCGATATGCGGTAGCGGAAAATCATCTTTTGGACTTGCTCTATTCAAGTCCCGGTAGTCAACACACATTCTGACCTTTCCATCTTTCTTGGAGACAGGCACTATGTTGGCTAGCCATTGAGGATATTCAGAAGTGACGAGGAAACCTGCGTCGAGCTATTTTTGAACTTCCTTTTTGATTTTGTCGGCCATTTCAGGGTGAACTCTTCTCAGTCTTTGTTTAACTGGCGGACACTCCGGCTTTAATGGCAAGTGATGCTCACGATCTTGGTATCTAAACCGGCATGTCTGGTGGGACCAGCGAACACATCAACATATTCTTTAAGAAGATTTATCAGTTTACCCTTGGCGTTCTTTGTCGGTGAAGCTCCGATATTTACTTCTTTTTGTCTTCTTGAACCCAAGTTGATTGCTTCGGAGGCTCTTTGTGAGGTGAATGATTCTTTCCTCGTGCTTAAGCAGTCGAGAAATCTCATCTAGGATCTCTTCTTCAACTTCTTCCTCGGCGACTTCACTGGGGATTTCAAAGTTGGGAGAGAGCATAGAGTCATTGCTTTCAATTGATTTGTCCATCTGTTAATCTGCATATTTGATTTATGTTTGATTAATTAACTCTTTTTTTTCATCATTTTTTTTAGAAAAAGTTAATGTGAAAGTATATGCAGATTAATAATTTTTTGAAGATTTTTATTGTGTTTTTTTTTCTTTTTAGGATTATCATTTCCAAGAAAAGGGTAAAAATGAAAAACAAACACAAAGTGTGGAATCAAAACAACGCGTTTTATTTATGATTCACAATATGAAACAGGGCCCTAAAATACAAACTCATTTGTCTTGGGCAAGACAAAAAGAAATTATTTAAAAGCTAAACCCTATAAAACATCTCTTCGCTTTGGGCGAAGCGAGAGTTCAAACAAAAGCAAAGTAAACAACTTAGAACTATGAACATTAGTCCGAACTTCAACAGGTTTCCAGTAGTGGCGAACTCCTTGGAAGTTGAGGTATTACAGTATTTTCCACTTGGTTTAATCCTTGAGTAGACTTTGGTCGTTGGTCGAGCAGCTTGAAGATTACGGGCGATGGACCTTGCCTTTTGTGCTACTAAAGCGATCTTTACGCTTGATGAACAGATCGGGAAGCATGGGATACAACGTATGTACTTTCTATTGGCATTTACGTTGAATTCTGGGGATGTACCCTCCAATCTTCTGAGTGAAGAGACTCATTGTTGGCGACACTTTCCAATTCTTATCCCGAGTCATACCCCTGATCTTCGGTAATTACGTTGACATAGTGATAGTTAAGATCTGGTTTAACAAACTCCACAGGTGCGTCAAAGTAGAGATCTTTATTCGGAACTTCGACTCGCTAATTAGATCGGGAAGATGTATACTCCTTTTCTGGTTGACTAGGGTACTCAAAAGAATCACCCCATCCAGTGGGCTGGATGTCTTCAATCCTGATTTTCGAGCTTTCTGGCGCAGTGTATTTCACCATGTAGTCAAACTTTCCACTTGGTTCTCCCAAGGTGTCCCAAACTTCAGAAGAGTTAGATGGATTTTCATTCTATTGTAGGGACATGCCTTTGAATTGATCAGTTGGAGGATAGCATGGTGCGTACGATTCTTCCTAAGACACATATTCAGAGCTGTTTAGATAAGTGCTCCACTCTTCAGATCCAGAGAGTTTATCTTCATCACCTTCAATGGTAATAACGTTAACCTCTTGAAAAACAGGGTTTAAGAAACCCCCACTGTGGAATACTTCTCTGATGGGGCGAAGTGTTTCATCCTTTTGCTTGTCTTTAGGAAATACTGGAGCAAATCCGAGCCCGGCCTTTGTCTCGTTGTTGTGAGTTTTATTACTTGTCCCGACCTGCTGACATTACCATCTTTCACTATCTTGCTTCTTTATAAGAAGAGATGAGCGATCGGCTTTTGCTTGTAGATTCATCTTCTAACGGATGTCACAGGAGATGTCCCTTCAACATCGTTGGCTGTGATGAAAGAAAAACAGGACAAATGGCTTATTAGTAAAGCCTGTTCACCGATGATGGTCACTAGCTTCCCATTTACTATGAATTTCAGTTTCTGATGGAGAGTGGATGTCACTGCTCCTGCCTCGTGGATCCATGGTCTTCCTAGTAGACAACTATAAGTAGCTGGTATATCCATGACCTGGAAGGTGATTTGGAAAGTATGCGGACCAATTTTCATCGGGAGATCGACTTCCCCAATAACTGACTTCCTTGACCCGTCAAAGGCTCTTACCACTATGTCATTGAACTTCATCGGTGTCCCTTTGTAAGCCAAACGAGCAAAAGTCGTTTTTGGCATTACGTTTAAGGATGAACGGTATCTACTAATACATTGGACAAAGAATCGATTGACAAATCATCGAGATATGCAGAGCCAAATTGTGATCTTTTCCTTCCTCCGGAAGTTCTTCATCGCTGAAGCTTAAATTGTTGCAAGCTGTTATGTTGCCCACAATTCCTCCAAATTGGTCTGTAGTCACGTCGTGATCTACATAAGCTTGGTCTAGCACCTTCATTAAAGCTTCTCGGTGAGCTTCAGAATTCAAAAGTAGAGATAATATCGAAATCTTGGAGGGAGTCTGCATCAGCTGATCCACGACTCTGTATTCGCTTTTCTTGATTAGCTTCAAAATCTCATCAAAATCCGAGTTGACGTTGGTTCTATCAGACAGACCAACATTTGTGTCTGGATTAACAAGAATCCTCGTGGGATTTTCAGTGCATCAGCGGATTTTGTCGACAATAGAAACAACAGCGGTTTTGGTGGCAACGGAGTATGTATTCGTCCACTTCGCGTCACTCGTCCTATCTCAGTTATGTTGACATTAGCTGGAAGTGTTGGCATGGGTTTTTCCTTCCCATCCTCTACCACAGTTGCATTGTATTGATAGCGAATTGCTTTGTTAGAATTGTATGGAACAGGACCGGGTAGGCAAATCACCAAAGGAGACTCTGGAACGTTTGAACTGTTATATTCAATCTCCACATGCTTGGGTATATTGAAGCAGGGGATAATAACGTTTACTTGGTTTTCGAGTTGATATCGAGACTAAAAGCTCATGCGGAAAATGCCCTACGTATTCACGTCATAGTCATCTCTTTACATCGTATATGTCACCAATGTCTAGCAATCGTTGAATGTCTGCTCTTATGGTTGGACATCCTCGAAGATCCTTGAAGCAAATGCTGCAAGCTGCGTAATTGTGTTTAGTAAAAGCGCCCATTGTACTGTATGTATCGTGGAGCTGTACCAAGTTTCCTCTGATCAGATTCACGTGTGTGACGAGATACCGGTCTGTATTCCTTAGTATCAAATTCACGGTATGTCCACTATGACTGGGAAGTGGATTTGCTTATGCGTTGGTTTGTATTTTAAAGGAAAGAAGATTAGACCTTACTAATCTGCTTGACTTTTAAGCGCTATGCAATGCTCAAGATCACGGCCCGGTGCTCCTTGATGAAAAGGGCAAGATACGTCCGCTTTGTACCACCATGGTAACTTTTCTGGTTCCGGAGGTGGTGACCTTGTTTGCACAAGATTCCCTTCTATTAATGCAGGGTATATTCTATGTACGTCATCAGAATTGGATCAAATTGCGAGACCAGGCGCCGGTTTGATTGTTGAGCTGCTGAGCTGTTGGCGTTGAGTTTGTTGGAACTGCGGAGCAATTCCTGTATTTGGACTTGTATTAACAGCGGGTGCTATGGCAACTACCTATCGTTGTTGACTGACATTCTTTCGTGGTTTCCCTTGAGATACCATTCCTATGTCATGTTCCTTTTTCTTTGGAAAGCTGGTTCCAACCCTCTTAGTTCCACTAGAAGATCTTGCTTCTTTAGTTAGACGTCCTGTTCGAACTCCTTCCTCTAGCCGCATTCCCATGCTTACCATCTCGGTGAAATCTCCGGGAGCGCTAGCGATCATTCGTTCGTAGTAAAATGGGCCAAGAGTGTTTAAGAAAACCTTGGTCATCTCCTTCTCTTCTAATGGTGGGTTGACTTGGGCAGCAATTTCCCTCCATCGTTGAGCGTATTCTTTGAATGTCTCTCTTTCCTTTTGAGACATGGGCGAGTTGATCCGATCGGGGCCATATCAAGTTGAACTTATATTGTTGTCTGAAGGCTTCACCTAAGTCATTGAATGTTTGGATATTCGCTGTCTAGCCCATGTACCACCACTTGATGCGGCTGGTAAGGCTATCTTGGAAGTAGTGGATTAACAACTGGTGATTGTCGTTGTACGTTGACATCTTCCTAGCGTACATCGTAAGATGACTCTGTGGACAGGAATTTCCTTTGTACTTTTCAAAGTCAGGGACTTTGAGTTTTGCGGGTATCCTTACGCGAGGAACTAAGCACAGATCATGGGCGTTCTTCCCAAATAGTTCCTTTCCACGAATTGCTTTGATCTCAAGCTGCATTTTGAGGAGCTGTTCTTGGAGATTTTCCATCGGGCCACAAGGATTAGTGTTATCACCTGGACTATGGTGAACTTCTTCGTCTACATTAGTGTGCACTACGGAAGTTGAGTTCGTCATGATCGGTTGAGAAACCGTCATAGTGACTTGCGGAAAGGTTACTCCATGCTGTGGAGTAAGTGTCGAGTTCTGCAAAGTAGGTACTTCAAGCGTGGTTGCTTGTACTTGAGAAGTCGGTTGACGAAATCCGATGCCGAAATTGAAAGGCATGCCCCATGGATAACCTTCGGGCATACTGAAGGGTGAACTACTGGCTGCAACAGTTGAAATTGGAGTAGTAGTGACCTCTGAAATCGCTGCTTGATTTTGACTGCTCAATGTTGCTTGCTGACTTTGCGCCGCTGCCAATGAATTGACCAAAGAAGTGAGTCTCCACCTCTTCTTGCAGTGTTGTTCTTGTACTCTGAAGCTCAACATTTTCTTGCTCAAATCCTTCCATTACTTTCCTTCTTTTTGAGCGTGTATGTCGAGTTGGGCGTGGGCGTGGTCGAGAAACTCTAAGACACTACAGCTTGGCGATCTTTTCCTTTCTGGAAAAAATTCCAAAAGATCAAACTCTAGACAATAGACTCAAAATGCGAAGTATGATGCATGATTATGAATGTAAAGAAAGATTTCCAAAGAATTTACGCTAAAAGAGAAATTTCTGGCAAATATTTGGATGGAAAACACATATTTTATTAATTATTGAAAGAAGATTACAACAATTCTGTTTTTTTCTTTGAGCATTGCTCACACAAATGATATAATAAATGATAAAAAAAAACAATCTAAACTAATTAATCGTCTTCGTCGGATGAAGATCCAAAGGCTTGATGTAGCTTCAACTTCAGGATTTCCTTCCCATAATGAGCTTTCAGTTCAACTTTCTCGGCTTTTAGCTTGCTGATGACTTTCTTCCACTCGTCGGGAGCAGGATCGCTAGTTGTCATTTCCTCAAGCTTTCTTTTCCTTTCTTTGATGTATCTTTTGATCGCGTTATCTTTCTGGAGAATCTTCTCATCTTTATCCATGAGCCATTCATCCTGGAAGTAAAGCGTCTTTTCATGATCTTTGACTTGCTTTTTGAGCTTCTCATTTTCGAGTCGGTCTTAAGGAACTTGTCTTCAAAGCTTCTTTCTCAAGCCTCATCTTGGCCAAAGCTTCTTGGTATTCTCCCATGGTTTCGACGGAAAAATTGTTGATTTGGAAGGCTGTTGAGAACATAGGTTCCTCAGCGTAAGGCATTGAATTCCTTTGCTCTTTTCTTCACCCAAAAGTGTAGATTTCCATGGCTACACAATTCCTTGCTTTGCCTTTTCCTTCCTTCGGATGTGATGCCAAGCTCGATTATCCTAGCTTTCAAACCTTGGGAATCCTCTCCCTCATGATAGAAGTAACTCTCTCTGTAAATCCAAGAGGTTTACTAGGTTTGCGTACCGAGTTGACGTCTCGCCAAGAATGGGTTGTAGTTGATTCCTCCTTTTGTACCGATGAGAAGTTGGCAAATTCTCCACGACTTTCAATGATTTCCATCTCATTTGTCGCTAAGGTATACCAATGGATATAAATCGTTTGTGAGAGACATGAGTCTTCTTGACCAATGCCAATCATCTTTGTTTCGCGGAAGATAGGAGATTTAGGCAAGTGTGAGACAATCCATTTGAAAAGAGGTACCTGACACACGATAGTTCCATCTCCTTGGCGATTCCTATGGTGAATGGAAATCGTGTCACCAAGCAGTGGGAGCGGATTTCCAATCGGAAAGATCCTTATGGCATTGATATCAACGAAACTTGGGACGTTGAAACAACACCAATCCATAGATGAGTAAAGCTAAAATAGCTTCAAAGGCTACCATACTACTGACTTGAGAGAATTTAAGAGCCTTCTCCATTAGGAACTTTGAAGTTAGTCCTAAAGTTTTCCTTTGGTAGTTAGGTTTTGTCTATCTCGATTTCTTTAAGTGAGTCATTGTTGCAATGATGGTGACTTAGGATGGCTTCAAACCATTGAAAGGCACCTTATCGATCTTGAGATACCTAGAATGTGCGTACTCTTCCAAGTAGGCATCGATAATTGGGAAAGTGAAACAACGATGGCGGATCGTAAAGCGAGCGAAAGTTTTGAGAAGTCCTTCATCAACGTTAGTGTTCGGAATAGTTAAAAAGAGTTCCATAGCGTTTTACGAAATCGAGGGATCTTCTACCAAGGATGCTAACTCTTTCAATTTTCCTACATCAGAATTCTAAAGCGTATCTCTTGGTGAATCTTCCTCGGCGTCCATCACTCTAACCTAAAATATTTACCAAGAAAAATCTCTAAATTCTTTGGAAATGGGAAGAAAAATGAAGTTTTTTAATGAATGCATGAATAAACATGGTTAGTAGTTATACACACGGTCAGCGTTGAAGTCACGAGCATGAGGCCAACGATAAGAATCAAGCGTGGGTAAGTTCTAAGGGCTTATTCATCGTGAAGCGGGTTCTCACGATATCTGAGCTCACGCTTCTCTTTGAAATATTATCGGTTTGTTGAATACTCGAAGTCCAATAATATTTTTCAAGAAAAACTACGCTGATCGTAGTCTCGCGACAATTATTCTGGGCTTACGCTGAACAATTTACACTACATCCTAAATGGCGGGATGGGTTATGTGTTCTCTGACCACTCGACCATAAGTTCTCTTGAAAGCAAAATGTCTTCGAAATACTTGCTAAACACAAATACTCCCAAAACAACCTCCAGAGAGGGATCTCAAATTAACTCCGTAAATCTTGAGACTTCTCACAAGTTAATAGGACTATACCCCACCTAGATCTTAAAATGTTTCTTAAATGGGTTAGGATTTCTTTCCATCGAGATGAAATCGCGAAAACACACAATAAAGAAAAACAAACATATGCACATATGAAAGCTTAACCCTTTTTTCTTTTTGAAAACAAAAAGCTTGGTGCTCTTGAGCGAGTCACATTTTTGAAAATCAAAATTTTGGCGTACTCCCAGTCGCCATTTTTCTGTTCGCGTTAAAAGTGGCTGGGAATCGAATCAATTGATCCTCGGCTCAAACGATTTACTCTTTTGATTTGTTTATAAAGATGCGAGCATCAAGCTTTATTATTTTCAACACAAGAAATTATGATTATGAAAAGGGAAAAGCTAATACCCTCAATTGATTATGATATGCATTATGACTAGCGTAAACTAGGCGTAACGCATTGGGAGATTCGGGTAAGGGGTTTGTTATATAAAGGGAATAGATGGAGCACCCTAAATATATATAGTTATCTATAGCTTTATATATGAATATGTTTGATATGTTTGTGTGTTTTAATTGCTATTTCTATGATTGGGAAAGTTTCTCCTTTGGGTTTTGAGAAGGTAGATTATGTGGGATCCTAGTGTTTGTTATTATTGTGCTCATAAAGATCTTTGGATCTTCGCATACATATCCTTAATGGGAATCGAGCATTTGTAGCTCGGATCTAAAGGGATCTATGGTTTGTTTGGTGCGAGGGAGAAGAAATTTGCTTGGCAAGGATGAGACCTTGTGCCTACGTATTCTCAAAGGGATGTTGAGAAAGTCGAGCAATCGTAGTTCCCACTTATGCTAGTGGAAGCAAGCGAGATGTTAGTAAGAGAGAAATTTCATCTTAATGAAAATTTATCTAATCTATTTCATCACATACATTTTGAAGGATTGATTGATTGAATCTTTTCGTAAGTTATAGGTGTATTGCTTGAGTGTACAAGCGTTACCACTTACGAGTTAAGAAAGATGTTTGAAAATGATTGAATCTTTTAATTGTAAGCATTGGGTGTTTTGCTTGAGTGTACAAGCGTTACCACTTACGATTAAGAGATGTTTTTGTTTGAAAAGAGTTTGAAAGGTTTTTGATTGTATGTGATGTGATAGATGAGATACTTCTTCCATAGAGATGATAAATGTCTAAATCTCGAGGAGAAATTGATTGGATTAAAGGGATGCTTTTAAGAAGCCCATGGGTCCTTGTATTGTAAGCCCAAGAGAAGGCATTTCGAGGGTCATCGAGGGTCCTTGTATGAAGCTCAAGAGGAAGCTATAAGGTATGGCTGGCTTTGGCTTTAAAAGGGATTTCACCGGGAAACCATCCTTTTAGGATTAAGAGCAATTTCACCGAGAAATTATACTCTTTGGGTTCTATCTTAGCGCGGGTGATTCTTTGTATTGGAAGCCCAATAGGAGGCTATTAAGAGATTTCCTTGTCTCTTTCATTGTATGATGCCCAAGAGAAGGCTAAACTCAATGAGGAGTTCTTTTGAACGAAGCCCGAGAGGAGGCTGACTCGGCAGAGTGTTGTCTTATATGAAGCCTAAGCGGAGGCTAAACTCAGATGAATGAGTTTTCTTATATGAAGCCTAAGAGGAGGCTGAACTCAGATGAAATGAGTTACCTTGTACAAAGCCCAAGAGGAGGCTAACACTGTGGGGAGCCTAGTGGTTAGTAGCTGTTATGTTATAACTAGACAGTTATATAAACAAGTGTGTGTGTGTGAGGTATTCACAGGAGTTTATGAAGGAAATATAAACAGATGCATGATGTTTAATTACAAGAGTTTATGAAGGAAATATAAACAAGTGTATGGGAAACGAACGTTTAAAACGAGCGTAACTTGATTATTTACAAGTTTGAATTGTGTCCAATGAAGTAAATATGTACACGAATGAATATTTATGTACAAGAAGGTGTGGATGTACATAGAAGGGTTGGGACTTACACCGTAAGGGTGACCCATTGGTTTAAAAGCAGTTTCACCGGGAATAATGCTCCTTTCAACACCAATGGTATTTCAGTGTATATACAAATGAAGACAAACGGATGAAGTTTATCTGTACTTGAGTATTTACAAAAGACGTTTGTATTATGTACGAGTAAAATAGATGTGTACATAAAAGAATTGGATATGTACAAGGAAACATATATGTACATAAAGAATTTTGGGACTTACACCGTAAGGGAGGCCCATGATCGGTTAAGAAATTCGAAGAAAAACGAATTTAGTTTTATCGTTTAAATCGGATCGATCATGGAAAAAAGATGTAAGTTTTGATGAAAAGTTTTGAAGAATGTTCTTGAAAGTGTTTTTGAAAAGTGAAATATACTTATGAGAAGTTTTGAAAAGAATCGGGCTTCGAAAGTTTGAAAATATCACCTTTTAAGGTGCTTTGAAAAGTACTCAAAAGTACCGTTTTCGGCTCGATAAAAATATAATCGGATGAAAGTTTTTCTGAAAATTTTTGACACTATCTTAAAATAGATACATTAATTGACAAGTGTACAAAAAATCACCTCAAAATGAGGAGTTTTGATCGGGTTTTGAAAAAGTCAAAGTTTACAAAAAATATGAATGAAAATTACAAAGTTTGGCAAAAATGGTCCCAAGACTACTCGAACCCGGGACCATTAGGCAAGGCAAGGTATAAATGACTTAAGAGTGAGCTGGCAACCGCTGGGGCGGCAATACATCCGTGTATTGAAGTAAAATTAACTAATTATATTATAAAACCAGATTTTTGAATTTGAAAAAACGCGCGCAGTGTTCATCTTCTTCCTCCAATCTTCAATCAATCCTAAAATCCTCATTTCTTGATGAAATTGAACGAAGTAAACATCAAACTTGATCGTTTCAAGCCCAGGAACATGATGATGTCATTTAATTTCATTTATTTTAAGCCTAACATGATTAAATTTCTCAAGAACACGAAGAACCCTAAAACTGAAAATCCTAATTGAAATCGTGTATGGTTGATGAATTGATCAATTGATTGAGGGTTATTGATCAGTTATAGTGCAGAAACAAAACGGCCAAGAGTTTTTTGGACTGGAGGCAAGGAATTATAGAGTTTGAAGTTCGTGTTCTTACCTGTTCAAGCTCAGATCGAAATTGATGATAGAGTGTTTCCAGAACTGTTTTGATGATTCCTGTAGCACCAACGACCTTCAAGGATCATGTGAGGATGGTCTGCACATCATGAATTTTCCTGGATTATTCTGACCAAGTCAACCTGTAGTTTGCTCAAAGTGAAACTTGAATTCGTGGTTAATGGAGTTACAGATCAAAGATGATGGTTTGGATCATTCATATGAATTATATTGATGATGTTTGGATGATCAAAACATAACTAGCTCGAGCCAAACTATCAGTTTGAAGTTTAAGGCAGTTTTGGGCAAGTTTGAAAGTGTGAGAAGCAACTTTGAGTTTTAATGATTCTTGTGTTGATTTTAAGTTTCAAACAAGTTCTATATTGATATTAAGACATGTTAGACACCAAATTTCTCATGGTTTTTCACAAGATTTCTCAAATGCAAAATTTCTCAATTTGAACTATGTTTCTTGAATTTTAAGAAAGAAGAGTGCAAGCATGTTCCTGCATAGCTTTGGTGTGGTTTGAATTGGCCAACATGACCTCTATTTATAGGTCACAAGTTCTGAATGGCAAGAGAAGGAAAATGGCTTTGGTATTTACAAGTTGCCTTAGAGGGCAAGAAAGTCATTTTTTGTAATAAATGCAAAAGGAAGCTTCCTTTTAACCATGGTTAATTATTCAACTTGATCTTATCCCATCATAATTACTCTCCATCTGATTTTTTATCTGCTCTATCCCTCTTTGCAAGGTGGCATGGCTTCTAGAAGAAGAAACTCAAAAATGACCTATAATCTTGAAATTTATACTTGAAAATCAAGGATTTTGGAGCTCTATGTTTCAAAATCAAAAGTATAGCTAGACTCCATGGATTTGAGAGTTCTTGGACATTTTGGAAATCTTGTTTCAAGGGCTACAACTTTCATGTTTTGAGTTTTTCCTAATTCAAAGTGGAACTATGTGAAAAAATGCCATGAAGTTTGGAAAAAGTGTGAAATTTTAACACTTGAAAAATTTTCTAAGTGTTGAAAATTTTGACTCTTTGTTGACTTTTCCAAATTTCTTGATTTTTTATGATCATGATGGATCATTTGAAGTATTTTGATGATGGAAAAAGTTTTGTCTTGAAAAAGTTGACCAAAAGTCAAAGTTTGACTTTTCAGTGCAGATGAAATTTCATCAGATGATTCAGAAATTGACTGATGAAATCTGTGAACTTCTGTGATGTTTTGAATCCAGAAATTAGGTCAACATGTTGTATCTAAGATATGAAGATCAATCTCCAATCAAAAAGTCATTCATTGATCAGAAAATCAGTGATTGCTTATCCTCGATGAAAACCCTAATTGGTCGATCCTTGATAGATCATGAGGAAAAATTTGATATCTGAAGATCAGAGGTTGATGATTTGATCAAGATAGATCAAATGAGGTGAGTAAAACTCAAACCCTAATTGATTGTCTCTTGAATCAGATGAAAATTGATGAAAACCTAATTTTGACCTGTGGAAGCCACACCCGATTAATTCTGCTCTGAACTGTTAGTGATGAAATGATGCAAATGTAAGGTGGTATATTAGGTCAAAAATTGGGGTATGACATCCATCACACGGAAGATTCTTTCAATCTCCTTCAACCAGGTTAGAACACCTTCAGGATCATACTTTCCTTGGAAAGTAGGGGGATTATCTCTCTGGAAGGTCGCCAAACTACGAGACCCAGTGTTCTCGTCAGCATTCGGCGGGTGTTGGAAAGCCTGAGCCATTTCCTGCATAGCAGCAGCAAGAGCGTCATCATTCCTACCAGCATTCCTACCAGCCATAACAACTTCTGCTCACAACAAAACAAGAATTAGAATCAACAAATAACAATACTCGATTGTTAGACAACAACAAACTCAACAACTTGGCCGGACAGACCGACCTGCTCTAATACCACTAATGTAACACCCCAATTCTACCCCTTGTAATTAACAATAAAATCAGAGTTTCAAAATTTCATTTAATAAAATTGAGGCATCACATATTCGTATTTCCATCAATTCGCATTATAATGCACATCAAAAGTCGGATATACCGATTCATACATAATTCATCATATACATATGACTAGTCGCACCAATGGATATGTTCACAAAATATACATAACATCATGTTATCATCAATACATAAGGTTATAACATCATAAGATAGTATACATAAACTATCCTATGAAAATAATGACGTCACCCAAATCTCGAGTGTTACAACGATCAGAGCAGAACGACACAAAATAAAGTGACTCGAGCTAATCCTCCTCATCCTCGGGATCACCTGCACGTTACCAATATATAGGCAGCGCGAAACAAGTAAAGGGTGAGATACTCCAAAAAATATAATTAAAAGCATGATAAAATATATAAATAGTTTTGGAATCATAAATGATATAGGATAATAAGAGTATGTCAATAAATATCCAAATCTCACACATTTTAAATCACCATTTGGTGTATAAAATCAACACTTTAATATCATCATATAATCACCATAATCATATCGAAACAATACATAAACTCCATCGCTATAAACTCATATCGTCGCTTTATCGTCATGTTATATCCATCGCATAATTTTCATGAAATTACCACATCATAATCAATTTAGGTTCAACACAAAAATCATCACAAGACAAGGTATCATATAACATCACAATTCATCATAAGCCATCAAATAAAACTCAATGCCAAAAGACTCAAAAATAAACATAACTGACTCCATGAGATACGACTATGTTATGCATGTGGTACCCGTCGCTTTGTCCATAATTAGGAACCCTTGGCATAAAGCCCATCGTCGTTCGGCATAAAAGCCATCGTCGCTTGGCATGAAAGCCCTCGTCGCATATGCAATGTATGTGACTCAATAATAAAGACCCCACAACAACACATCATCATCTCTAATCACAATTGACATAAAGTCCACATCGCCATATTTATTCACATTAAATAAACATGTCATCGCATCGCATAAACAACAAGTATTCATAATTAAATACACCGTCACAAACATCATTATCAATTAATCCACCAATTTCTAAAAACGGAAAAATAGCCAAAGACACCAATAATCGTCGCGAAATCCATTCTTAATTACCGACATTAATTATAAACATCAACATCAAAATCGGATAGTTCATGTATGTCTTAAATTGACTAAAACACCATCCGGTTCAATTTACCGTAAATTGACCTATTTCGGGTCGCTCCGTAAAAACTCACAATTTTGAAAAACTTGCCTCACCACTACGTTCTACCCATCGAACTTAGCTAGCACGTCAATTTCCGTTGAATTCGGAGCAACTTGCTCCGTCGTCGAATTTACCGAAATTGGAAAATCGGAACCTAATCGGGCAAAAGAAGTGAAAAAATCAAAATCATGAGAGGCTACAGATACATCAACACAGGCCCCCGTGTTAATCAACACGACCCATGTTGAAAAGCCTCCAGAACATGCAAAAATGCCAAAGTCAGTGCATCAACACAGGCACCCGTGTGGATCAACACGGCCCGTGTTGATTGGCCTGCAGAAACTCTTCCTCGTTCAGGGGATCAACACGGGCGCCCGTGTGAATCAACACAGCCCGTGTTGATTGGTTTGTGTGAAAACTTCACTTTTTGAGTTTTTGGACCGTTTCTTTGTCATTTCCATTTATAATTTCCATTTCTACTACTAGCAAAGAAATACCCAATGATCTATACTCCTAACTCAACCTTCCTATGCTATTTCAACAATCAACCAACCAAAATCCTATAAATCAACTATCAATTTTTCCCCAAATCCTAAATATAACTATCAAACCCTAACCATATGTGATAGAGAAATCAAACCCCTTACCTAGCAAGCTTTGAGTGTTCTTGATGATTCCCCAAACCAAGCCTTGCTCTTCTTCATGTTCTCCTCTTCTTCTTCTACCAAAGCCCTAGCTTTTCCCCAACTTTCTATTTTTATGTTTTTGGTGTTGTGTTTGGAAAATGAAGGAAAATGGCTTTATATGAGGGTTGTCATACTAACTAGGGGTGAGAAACCCAACTCTAGCAAATTGCTTGCCCCACCCTTCTCTATTCCTAACACACTAATTATATCATTAACTCAATCTATTAATATAATTCCGGGGAGTTAAATATCGGTTCGAATAATATTTTACCGAACCGGACGGAACATCGCCAAATATATTAATAGATATACCGATTAATATAATTCTTTTTGTCGCCAAAACAATCATCAAACGGTAATTCAAAAATATTAATATAATATAATATTTAATAAAACGGGCGTTACAATATGAAGGTTGTGAGTGTACGGCGAGGGAGAGACGAGAAGGAGTTGAGACGGAGGAAACAATAGTTGGACGGCGGCGACGAAAGGTTGGCTGATGCTGGGATGAGAGGATACGATTGTAGGGAGTGACGAGACGGAGGTGCGGAGTTTGGTGTTGAAGGTGAGATTTATTGGGAGAAATGGGGTGATGTTGGCTTGGTTGAGAACGGAAGAGAGTGGAAAAGGAGAAGGAATATGGATGAAGTGAGAAGGTCAGCGGCGTGACAGAAGGAAGTATGTAGAGGTGTGGAGATTCGGAGTGGATACGGAGAGTTGAACAGAAGAGAAGGGAATGAGATTGGAGGAAGGAATGGGAGGGAAGGTTGTATGGAAGTAGCGATTGGAAGGTTGGGTGAGAAGGCAATGGAGGTGAGTTGAGCTTCGACGGGTGGTGAGGTTGTTGTTCTGACGAGGGGGTGGTTTGCGGCTGTGGAGAAGAGGAAGCAGAGGAGGTGGATTGTTTAGAGGAAAGGTTGTGAAATAGAGGTGGATGAGCACAATGAGTGAGAGATGGATGGAGGTTGTCAGAACAGAGGGTTTTATGGAGGGTTAAGGGAGCTAGTAAGCTACTGTGGAGGAAAGAATGGAGGAAATTATATTTTGTTTTTATTTTCTATTTTCTTTTTTCACCATTTGGCCTCTGAATGTGTTCCGTTTTTCCTCCCTCGCCAACAGTAACATAACATACATATATATATACAATAAATACTAGGTTTAACAATTTTTTTTAAAATGCCAAAAATACCCTTTTGACAAAATGGGCCACAAAGCCCAAAAGATTAAAAAATAATCTACCCAAAAATATTTTTATTTTTATTTTTGGAGATAAAAAATGGACACTTAAAATTGTCAAAAATGATATAAATTCGGACAATAAATTATCCGGAAAAAAAAAAGAGCACATAAAAATAAACTACAGGTCTGATAGATTAAAGAAAAATTATTGAAAAGGTTAAAATCAAAATAAAATGATAACAAAGAATACCCGACTTTAAAACGCTTACGGTTAAAAACGAGACTTCGAAACGTATCGAAAAATTAGAGAGAGCATATTTTCATGATCTACGCGACACGTAGATTCATAAAGTAGTGAGTAAAATATGAAAACTTGAAATATTTTCCCCGCTAATTTTCGTACAGCATCGAATTGCTTTTAACAGTCTGTTTATAAAACTGAAATATCAATATCATCGACATATAAATAATTTAAAACGATGCAATAAACAGGTAGAAAGATAAAAATGAATGAAGTGGAATAACGGGTATTTTACAACTAAAAATGATGCAAATATCGATTTAAACTGACTTTTGGTCAATTTAAATACGACGTAATGATGTAAATGCAATGAGTGAATGAATGTTTTTTTTATATAAACAAAATGCGAGTATAAAAATATCAGGGTAAAATTTGGGTTGTGACCATCCGCCATGGACAAATATACCAAAAGCGAATGATCGGGCATTCAACAAAAGTCAAGCAAGGTCTACCAAGTCGGTGATCTAGTAGTCAAGCGCGTTATTCTTCCACAAGGTAAACCTAGGGGAAAATGGACTCCCACCTACGAGGGACTATTTGTAGTCAAAACAGTATTTTCTGACGGAGCTATGATACTAAGAACTATGGATGGAGAAGACTTCCCCCACCCTGTGAACACAGACATAGTAAAAAAATACTACGCATAAACGAGACCCGCTAGGTTGACTGGCCTAGGCGAAAATAAGGGCATCCTGGTGAACCAAAAAGGTTCGGGAAAAAGTTAAGGATATATATACAAAAACATACACCCGGCAAGTCGAAAACCTGCAAAGGCGGCTTGGGCAAAAAGGTATCGATGGTGAAAACCGAAAGGGCGGTCTAGGCAAAAGTTAGGGATTTAAGCGTACGACTATGTCTCGTCTAGATCACCTACTTACAGACTACACTACTATCAGCTTAAAGATTCGAATCGCGCAAATCAGTTTAATCACTTTCTTCTGACAGCAAAGAGATGAGATAGCCGAACATATATGAGCAATAGCATAGTTGAGACTCGACAATATTGTTTCTGTAACACCCCAATATTACCCAAGGTTTATATATGCATAAATCAGAGTAAATTAAAATTTCATAATTTCAATATTGAGGCATCACACCATCAAAAACCAAATCACTTTAAACAGTTTGCTTTAAAGTATAAATCTCGGATACATAGCATCGTCGGAAATCATAAATTGATTCATAAAAGTCAAAACATCTTCTTAATTAAACTTCCTTATCAAATCATGTTTTCATGAAGTATGATTCTTATTTACAAAAGGAAAACAACAAAAGAAAAACAACAAGACAACATAATTATTCCCCCCGAGTGCTACGTATAAGAGCGACATCGACTCGACTAACAGCAACTATAAAACTCCGTCTTCATAACCTGCACGTTACCAATATAAAGGTAACGGCGAAATAAGTAAAGGGTGAGATACTCCAAAACATATAATTAAAGGCATGATAGAATATATATATAGTTTCAGAATTATAAAGGGTATAGATTAATAATGTGCAATTCCAACACATATCCAAAACTCACTTACTTTAATCGTCATTCTAATGTGTATAATCTACACTCTATCTCCATAACCTTATCGGCATAATTCATCACAACAACACATAAACTTTCATCACCACGAAATCATAAACAACAACATCAAACAATGCTAATAACATAAGAAACATAAATAAAATCATCACAATTGGCTAAAGCTCATCGTCGTTTTTCGGCATAAAAGCCCATCGTCACAAACATCATTACATCATATTTGCATTAAACATTTCATCAAGTTAAATCATCGAAAAACTCATCATTTATATTCATCGCATAATTATCATGAAATTATCAAATCATATTCATTTCATGTTCATCATAAAGATCATCACCAAACAAAACATCATATATTATCGCAATTCAATCATCGTCAATCAATTAAAAACCCAACGCCAAACAACTCAAACATAAACATAACCGACTCCATGAGACACGACTATGTTATGCATGTGGTACCCGTCGCTTTGTCCATAATTAGGAACATTTGGCATAAAAGCCTCGTCGCTTGGCATAAAAGCCCATCGTCGCCAATGCAATGTATGTGACTCGACAATAAAACAACACAACAAAAACATCATCATCGCTCATCAAAATTGGCATAAAGCCCACATCGCCACAATTTATCCACATCAAGATAAATATATCATCGCATCATAATTGCATTATGCAAAACATCACCAATAATTCATCATCATCAAAAATCACGCATTCACAAATCGGAAGCATTTATTAACAACATCAATATAATCATCACATCATTATGTACAAGGACTTATATCATCGCATCGCATATTATCAAGTATCCATTAATAAATACATCGCCGCAAACATTATGTTTAATCACACCACATTATTGTCAATTCATTCACTAAATTCCGAATACAGAAAAATGGTCAAACATCTATAATCGTCGCGAAAGCCATTCCTAATAACCGGCATTAATCATAATTGTCAACATCGAAATCGGATTTTCCACACGTATCTTAAATCTACTAAAACGTAATCTGATTCAATTTAACCGTAAATTGGCCTATTTCGGGCCGACTCGTAAAAACTCGTAATTTCCAAAAACTAACCTCACCACTACGTTCTACACGTCGAACTTAGCTAGCACGTCAATTTTCGTTGAATTCGGAGCAACTTGCTCCGTCGTCGAATTTACCGAAATCGGAAAATCGGAACATAATCGGGTTCTAAATTTAATCGGCTAACTTATGCTCTAGTTATATTTTATTAATACTAACTAGTAGTATATGGATTTGGACAAAGTAAAAGAAACAGAAACAACCTGCATAATTATGCAGAAGCACAATTATGCAGAAACAGAAACAACCTGCATAATTATGCAAATGCACAATTATGCAGAAAAAGAACAATTTCCACAGAAAGCCAAAATACAGCAAACCAATTTTCATTGCGTGCTACACAGGGAAGTGGGATGTTCGTCCCAAGTGAACCAAAGGAGGGGGGCGGGCGCCTTTAGGGGAGGGACGGTCGCCGTACATGGGAGGTTGGCGCCTCCCTTGCCCCACGACCTCCATCTCTTTCTTCTCCAATTTTTCTGCATTTAGTTTTCTGGGTTTTCTTACTTTGACAGTTACTGTTTTTCTTATTTTCTTCATTCTATACTTCTAGTTACTTCAAGAAAGCAATAAAATACCTACAAATCCATACTCCTAACTCAACCTCTCTAATTTACTTCAACTAACACTCAATCAAAACTCATGAAACAACCATCCATTTTTCCTAAACCCCAAAATATATCAACCAAAACCCTAACTATATGAGATGAAGAAATCAGACCCCTTACCTCTAGCTTGGTTGATTCTTGATGATTTTACAAAACCCAATCCTCAAGCTTGCTCATGTTCTTCCTCTTCTTCTTCTCTTGCTCTTCTTCTCCCAAAACCCTTTCTTTTCTCTCCAAGCTTCTATGCTTCTATTTGGCTTTGGTTGTAGAATGGAATGAAAATGAGGAAATATGGTTTTATATGTTGTTTCTTACTAGCAACAAGGGTGCAAACCCCATTTCTACACAATTAATCCTCACACCCCCATCTATTCTTATAAATTAACACACTAATAATATCTACCAATATTATTAATTCAATCAATTAAAATAATTCCGGGGAATTAAATATCGGATTCGAATAATATTTTACCGGACCGAACGGAACGTCGCCAAATATATTAATAGATCTATCAATTAATATAAATATTCTCGTCGCAAAATAAATATCAATCGGTAACTCGAAAATATTAATATAATATAATATTAATTAAAACGGGCGTTACAACTCTCCCCTACTTATAAACTTTTCGTCCTCGAAATTTCGACCAAAATGAACAAATCGGGACATGCCTACGCATTCGTCCACTCAATCCTCGCATCAATTAAACAACATACAAAATACACCAAACACAAGGGTATCTCCCTAACCACAACGTCAAAACAAAAACAACCATGGCGAGATGCAGAGCCCATACAATGCACTCAAAAACCAAATAACACTCAACAACTAAACAAGTCTCAGACACACCGGTTCACTCAGGAACTAAACAAACAAGATCGATACCATCCTAACGTCTCAATCATGGAATTAGTCACACACTCGAACCGACACCTCGGAAACGAGTCACCAAAGATAGGAACATAAAGTCCTACGACACAACACCGACACCATCACTAAAACGAAAACAATAAAATGGTTATACAAACCAAAACTGAAACAATCAGAAAAGGATAAAACCACGCCTGCTACGCAAACACGAAAGAGATGCCTTAAATCACGCATAAGTACAAACTCAAAAATCACAATTGCAGCTATCGCTTTCGTTCTAGAAAATCACAAGGTCACATCATCCTTGTAGATCACCAACGTACAACCCTTGAACAAAAACAAGTTACTCAAACATAACTGAACTGCGATACACTACTCAGTCTAAGGCGTATACAGACGACTTGCGACTATAACACACAAGTCCAAATCTGACAATCTCGCATACTCGCTAAAAATTCAATGCTCGATATCTAAACCATGCTGCTTTACTTGTACGCATAAGATGCCAACCGTAAAACAACTTGGTTAATCCTCAACTTCACAATTACTCAGAATAGACACGTTCCAAGCGTACACCCATCAGGACACCTTGCAACATCAGCCTCATCTACTCGAAAAAACATCCATTCATTCTTGATTGACCAACGTCCATTGATCCTCTAAAATACACGACATAGTTTGACCTTTCCAAATATTGTCCATACATTCACTTGTGAAACTTCGACGTATACACTTGACTTCAACGAAGTCTTCCCTTATAACATTTCAATTCCCAAAATTTGTATTAAGTAATCGCCATCCTCGCACCGTCGCAACAATCAATACTCAGGCTTCATATTCGAAACACCTTCATAATTTTCAATCTTCCAAAGTGGTAATTCAACCAAAACACTCTCTCAAGAACTCTACTCATCAACGTCGTCTTATACTATTGTAATTACAAAATAGGTTGGACTTAGAACCATAACATCAATTTCTATGGAACCCAACAAGAACACCGCCGCGACCGACTTCAGTCCCAAATAGAATACTTTCTTTTAGATCACATCAATTATCCTAAGGTACCTGTGGCTACCAAACTGTCACAAAATTCCTTACCGTCAAGACTTATCTTAGTCGTAATCTAATAATCCACCGCGACCATTAGTATCCGACGAAATCCATATGTTAGTAGTGAACAAATCCTTAATAACCTTCTGAGCTTAATCTCAACAAGTGTCCCAAAACAAACATGCAACATTCTTCAAAATAATAAAATCACAATTCATATATTCTTGGGTTATCCGCGATATCAACTTACTAAACTCAACAACAAACGAAGTCTCTTAATAGATCGTACTCAAACTTGAATTGTCTTCAACAATTCCAATATTCTCGTCGTTACCATCTGCACCTTTAGAATTTCAATGAGCACAACTGCATCAAACTCTAACTCACACGTCCGACAATTATTCCTTATGAAAATCAAATCGTTCCAAGGTAGTAATACACTTTTCCAACTCTTTGTCGAAATACATCTTAAGTCCAAATGAAATATCACAATATACCACACAAGGTTCTCTAGTACAAAACAAGACCAAAATCGAAGCATTCGCTAAACTTTTCACTGACTCAAACAAATTCGCTTCTCATTGCGAAGTTCAAATAGCGACTCAACCATCTCGAGTCAAAATACCCACGATCAATACCAACTTATAAAAGATCTTTCATCAAACTCACATAGCTAACCATCCAAAACAAAATAAATTCTAAACTCTGAAATACCTCTTGAGGTCTCTTAAAAGATGCAAAATAAATCTTCACGGAACTGTCCAAAATATCACCGTCTAAGTCGCTTACTCAAGGCACTCACGTCCAACAGTTCAAAACTCTATCTTTAGAATACTCGACATGCACCGGTCTAACTTCCCTACTGATAACGCAAAGCTCGGATGCTTGCTACAATTCCTTAACTTGATGTGAACCAAATAATATCCATGAGCACGAACTAATGCTACAGCTACTCATGAGAGTACTGTCGGAACATTCCAAAATCATACCTGCCGCATTAGTCACACTAGTGACATCAACAAATACTCGCCAGGAATAAACACTATCTTGAAAAACATTGTCTAAACATCTCCAACTTTCACACTAACCCGTAGGCAGCCAGACTTCACATCGATCTCACTAAACACATAAACTCCAAATGACTGATTCATCCAAATATCAATCCTTAGAAGTAGACACTTGTCCTCAATATCCACTCCGTTCCTTTGTCTGAAAATGACACATCAACTTAAGCGACCTTCGCTCTTCTTGAACAACACAACGGTAGCACACCACGATGACCCGCTCGAATAAACAACTCTGCTCAAATCAATCCTCAAGTTGACTCTTCAACTCTAATTCAGAAGCAAACATCCCTTAAGAATACTTCAAATCACAACTAATTCCAGAAACTAAATCCATCAAAACTTCACTTCGCACTACTGCGGTACTTCACTCACATCTCCACCATATGCTTCGGAAGAATCACAACAAGAAGTTCGCTTGCCAAAATCTTGTTTCTCACCAAAATCCAAATTCGTCCACAACTCGAGTAACCATGCACCACCTTGTGCCAACTCGTCCGCTTCATACACTATTAAGTTGGCAAGACAAGTCTATCCCAACTAACACAATTCCCGACTACTATCAACAAGAGATTAAGGATGATCAGTTCCTCAATTTGTCAATAGACAGTCGACAATCATGATGGTGACATAAACCATCTTTACCAAACAACAACAGCATCTTCAAACTTACCCTTCAAGTCACCAAAGCGTAACCCTGCTTGAGGCTCCATCTCTAAGCCACAAGCACCGCCAAGAAGTAAAACTTCTCCCCTCTTACTTCAAACTCATCTCTGCAGACAAACAAAAGAAATAAGCAAGTACCGACAATGTTCCACACACATGTCGCATACAAAAGGGTTAAACACATTAATAACCTGGCCGACAGACCGACCTGCTTTGATACCATTAATGTACACCCCAATATTACCCAAGGTTTATATATGCAAAAATCAGAGTAAATTAAAATTTCATAATTTCAATATTGAGGCATCACACCATCAAAAACCAAATCACTTTAAACAGTTTGCTTTAAAGTATAAATCTCGGATACATAGCATCGTCGGAAATCATAAATTGATTCATAAAAGTCAAAACATCTTAATTAAACTTCCTTATCAAATCATGTTATCATGAAGTATGATTCTTATTTACAAAAGGAAAACAACAAAAGAATAACGACAAGACAACATAATTATTCCCCCCGAGTGCTACGTATCAGAGCGACACCGACTCGACTAACAACAGCTATAAAACTCCATTTTCATAACCTGCACGTTACCAATATAAAGGTAACGGCGAAACAAGTAAAGGGTGAGATACTCCAAAACATATAATTAAAGGCATGATAGAATATATATATAGTTTCGGAATTATAAAGGGTATAGATTAATAATGTGCAATTCCAACATATATCCAAAATTCACTTACTTTAATCGTCATTCTAATGTGTATAATATACACTTTATCTCCATAACCTCATCGACATAATTCATCACAACAACACATAAACTTTCATCACCACGAAATCATAAACAACAACATCAAACAATGCTAATAACATAAGCAACATCATTAAAATCATCACAATTGGATAAAGCTCATCGTCGTTTTTCGGCATAAAAGCCCATCGTCACAAACATCATCACATCATATTTGCATTAAACATTTCATCAAGTTAAATCATCGAAAAACTCATCATTTATATTCATCGCATAATTATCATGAAATTATCAAATCATATTCATTTCATGTTCATCATAAAGATCATCACCAAACAAAACATCATATATTATCGCAATTCAATCATCGTCAATCAATTAAAAACCCAACGCCAAACAACTCAAACATAAACATAACCGACTCCATGAGACACGACTATGTTATGCATGTGGTACCCGTCGCTTTGTCCATAATTAGGAACATTTGGCATAAAAGCCTCGTCGCTTGGCATAAAAGCCCATCGTCGCCAATGCAATGTATGTGACTCGACAATAAAACAACACAACAAAAACATCATTATCGCTCATCAAAATTGGCATAAAGCCTACATCGCCACAATTTATCCACATCAAGATAAATATATCATCGCATCATAATTGCATTATGCAAAACATCACCAATAATTCATCATCATCAAAAATCACGCATTCACAAATTGGAAGTATTTATTAACAACATCAATATAATCATCACATCATTATGTACAAGGACTTATATCATCGCATCGCATATTATCAAGTATCCATTAATAAATACATCGCCGCAAACATTATGTTTAATCACACCACATTATTGTCAATTCATTCACTAAATTCCGAATACGGAAAAATGGTCAAACATCTATAATCGTCGCGAAAGCCATTCCTAATAACCGGCATTAATCATAATTGTCAACATCGAAATCGGATTTTCCACACGTATCTTAAATCTACTAAAACGTAATCTGATTCAATTTAACCGTAAATTGGCCTATTTCGGGCCGTCTCGTAAAAACTCGTAATTTCCAAAAACTAACCTCACCACTACGTTCTACACATCGAACTTAGCTAGCACGTCAATTTTCGTTGAATTCGGAGCAACTTGCTCCGTCGTCGAATTTACCGGAATCGGAAAATCGGAACATAATCGGGTTCTAAATTTAATCGGCTAACTTATGCTCTAGTTATATTTTATTCATACTAACTAGTAGTATATGGATTTGGACAAAGTAAAAGAAAAAGAAATAACCTCCATAATTATGCAGAAACAGAACAATTTCCACAGAAAGCCAAAATACAACAAACCAGTTTTCATTGCGTGCTACACAGGGAAGTGGGACAATCGTCCCAAGTGAACCAAAGGAGGGGGACGGGCGCCTTTAGGGGAGGGACGGTCGCCCTACATGGGAGGTGGGCGCCTCCCTTGCCCCACGGCCTCCATCTCTTTCTTCTCTAATTTTTCTGCATTTAGTTTTCTGGGTTTTCTTACTTTGACAATTACTATTTTTCTTATTTTCTTCATTCTATACTTCTAGTTACTTCAAGCAAGAAATAAAATACCTACAAATCCATAGTCCTAACTCAACCTCTCGAATTTACTTCAACTAACACTCAATCAAAACTCATGAAACAACCATCCATTTTTCCTAAACCCCAAAATATATCAACCAAAACCCTAACTATATGAGATGAAGAAATCAAACCCCTTACCTCTAGCTTGGTTGATTCTTGATGATTCTACAAAACCCAATCCTCAAGCTTGCTCATGTTCTTCCTCTTCTTCTTCTCTTGCTCTTCTTCTCCCAAAACCCTTTCTTTTCTCTCCAAGCTTCTATGCTTCTATTTGGCTTTGGTTGTAGAATGGAATGAAAATGAGGAAATATGGTTTTATATGTTGTTTCTTACTAGCAACAAGGGTGCAAACCCCATTTCTACACAATTAATCCTCACACCCCCATCTATTCTTATAAATTAACACACTAATAATATCTACCAATATTATTAATTCAATCAATTAAAATAATTCCGGGGAATTAAATATCGGATTCGAATAATATTTTACCGGACCGAACGGAACGTCGCCAAATATATTAATAGATATATCAATTAATATAAATATTCTCGTCGCAAAATAAATATCGATCGGTAACTCGAAAATATTAATATAATATAATATTAATTAAAACGGGCGTTACAGTTTCCACATAGCTTTTTACTATTCTGACAATTTTCTCTTACTAGGATATTTGTCTCTTGTATACAAACTGCCTGACTATATGCCATTTTTCAAATTTAATGCAAATTCCTCTTTTCCAGTTCCAAATTTCATTGTTTTTTTTTTCCATAAAGTCCAATGATTTCTTTGAATGATTATATGCATCTGATAATAAACATCTAATCACAAACATATGAAAAGCGAACAAAAATAGTAATTACTATAGGCTCTAGGAATTGAGATGACGACTAAAGTCACCAATACAATCCCCATAGAGTCACTTTCACAAGAAAAACCTCCACAAGACCATCTCTACAATCCCCACAGAGCTATCGCTCTCCCTACAAAGACAAATTTTCTCCAACAAAGTATTACATTATTATCTCATCCCAACAGTGTTCAAACACTTCAACTTCATCACATTAGTCCCCGAGCAGTGATCCTCTACAGTCATCACATTAGTCCCCGAGCAGTGATCCTATCAACTTCATCACACCGAGAAGTGATCCTCTACATTCATCACGTCAGTCCCCAAGCAGTGATCCTATCATCATTCACCACGTCAGCCCCCGAGTAGTGATCCTATCAAACTTATCTACATTATCAAGTAATCACATTAGTCCCCGAGTAGTGATCCTATCAACTTCATCACATTGGTCCTCGAGCAGTGATCCTATCAACTTCACCATATCAGTCCCCGAGCAGTGATCCAACTTGCATCCATCACGTCATCCCCCGAGCGCTGGTCCTATTAAACTTATATACATTCTCAAGACATCACGTTACATTGGTCCCCGAGTAGTAACACATCAACCAATTACGTCAGTCTCCAATCAGTAACAGGTTATTCCATATCACATCGTCCCCTAGCAAGGTCTATACAAAAGATATTCATCCTCAGCCGAGTATCTCTCAATGATTATCATTCCCCAACAGCAGCAATATCCCAATTCAAAACTTGGTCAGATAGTGCATTGGAGAAATTCACATCTCTCTAATTCCCCAGTCAGGGTTTTCAACAACTTCATCCCCAAGCAGAGATCAAAGATCTATAGCAGAACGTTCCTATCTTCTTCAAGATGGATATGTTTTGAAATACCACAACATCTACATTCATACATTATTCATAAAAATCATAATAACATTGTCATACATTCGTATGCATCATAATCTGCATAGGACTAACCATATCCTGTCAAGATTTTATTTCCCTAGCAGATAAAAGCTATTGTCCAAACGGAAGGTCAAAGATTAATACCCGAAGCAAGACGGGAGAACTATCTTAACGACCATACGAATTATTTCCAGGCAACAGATCATGGATTAACACCCAAAACAAGATGGGAAAACTATCCTCATGTTGATAACTATTCATCTCAGAAATAGCCAAGATAAGGTTTATTCTGACTCTCTCTTATTATCAACCGCCTCGGATGGCATCTTTAAGCCCGTCTCCGACTACACAATTTCATTTCTCCGGATGGCATCTTTAATCCCATCTCCGATTTTTCTCTCATCCAAAAGACGAACATAGAGTCTAGCGTACGACTCACTCTCCAACATCAGCTTCTCCAAATGGCATCTATAAGCCCATTCCAGCGCATCATCAACTAACGATCCCACTCCATACAACAACGAGTGCAAATTTTCAGGTGTACTCGAGTGTTCAATAATCTTCTACCTTCAGGTCACAAAAGGAAAGCATACAAATCTAACCCTTCTGGTACAAGAATATTGAACAGGGGCAACTATCATACCCCAAAATTTGTCCCCCCCACTTCTCAACACAATTTACAACTCCATACTCAAGGATTTCACAAGGGTGGACCAAACAAACCCTCTCCTAAGCAATCAATCCAAACTAGGGTTTTTCTAATCTCAAGTCAAAATGGATTTCCAATGCTTCAAATTTTTATCACACCTCATCATATGCTTCAAGGGATCACCATGTCAAGTTTCAAGCCATACAAGTCAAATTTGCTCATCTAATCGCTCAGATGATTGAAAATCATCTGTATTGGACAAAAAGTCCATTGTGGTAAACATACAGTCAAACTTCATAATTTTTAATCAACATCAATATTTTGAAGTAATATTCATCATTTGATCAAGGTTTGATCATGATTCCTCAAGAAAAGTCAAGATTTGATCAAAAGTCAAAGTTTCTAAATTAGGGTTTTTCAGACAAAAGTCAACAGAACTTTGACCACACATAACTTTCACATACCTTATCAGAAATTTTTCCACCAAAGCTCATTTTGAAGGGAATTCAATTCTCTACAACTTCATGTCTCACAAGCTTAAGCCAAAAATGCTTCATTTGGAAGTTATGGATCAAAACATTATAGGTCCTTTTAAAAGTTAACAAAAAGTCATCTTTTTGCAAAGAAGTGTTCATGAACATGGAAAATTCAATGAAGACGAAACCAGAATTAGTGTTTAGAGGACATTTTGAGCTTTCTAAAAAGTCCAAGAACACCCAAAAATGTTGAAAATTGAGCAAGATACAAATTGTGCAAGTTGAGCATTTTTGGGGAGGTGCATGAAGAGAAATACTTGAGAAAATCAAATTGTTTCTAAATGGGCCTAACTTTTCTTGATTCAAACTTGTTTCTAATCTCAATTAGAACCTCCAAGCCCAATTCCATGCCCCTTAGATTTTTATTTAATTTATTTTTATTTTTTATTCATTTAAAGTAAATTTAATTAAAATAAAATAGCAAAATTAAATCAATTAATGCAAGGCGGAATATTTGACATTCTTGAGGTCCAAAATAATCATTAAATAGCCAAAATTTCGAAAATATATGATTGACATGAGATTGGTACAAGATTGGAAGCATTTGATCCAAATTGAAGAGATTGACAAATCAAATATTTTCTCATTGAATGAGATATATTTTCTCATCAATTCTTAACCTACATCCATCCTTAAGGTTTCTAAACCCTAGAGGATGAATTTTTGCAGCCAAGAACTCTAACCTAAACCTCAAAAAACCGTGTGTCTCAAGCAACTTGCAGCCAAAGTTTTTCTTCAATTCAAGCCGTTCCAATCCTTGCAACATCTTCCTGGTGATTCTCTGATCGATTCCAACCATTCACCAAGCATCCAGACCTTCAGAATCACTCAATTCGAATCACGGTTTGCATACTCATATGTCAAATTTGATTTCTGTTATTTATGCTTCATAAACATGATTTGACTACATATTCTTGATCGTGATGATGTTTGCAAGCTTTTTGGGTACGGTTAATTTGAGTTTAGATGCAAGTACAAGCTTATGCCATTATTATGGTTTCTAAACCTCAAATTAGGGTTCCTTGAGCTTGGAAAATTTGGCCAAAACTAGGGACATATTCATGTTCAGGGGACAATTTGCAATCGAACCATGCCTTCCATATAAATTTATATTGTGTATTGTGAATTTTGGAAATTTGCAGGTGTTGTAGTGACGGACGAAGCCGTCACTATAGGCTTTAGCTACGAACAAAAACCGTAGGTAAAAGTTTGTGTTCAAAATGAGGAAGACAACCCCCCTGCGCGCGTTATTTCTAATTTGAATATTTTAAAATTTTGTTTTATCATTTAATAATTCTGTTTCGTTTTACTAACACCAAGTGCATGTAGCTCAGACGGCAAACATGTGGAAACTCTCACCCAGGGGACCTGAGTTTGAATCCCAGCGCCTCCCGCCTTATTTTTGCCATTTTTCACACTAACCTATTTTTTCATAGTTTCTAATTTCTTTTCTATTTAATTTCCTTTCAAATAATTTTCTAAATATCATAAAAAAATCCCAAAAATATTTTATTTTAAGAATTAGGTTTTAAAAATACTTATTTAATTTTTGACACCAAAAACTTTTATTTTTTTTCCTTTTATTAAATCAATTGTTTAATTAACCATAAATTAAACTTTAATTTATTTTCTTAAATAAAATCAACCCACAAAAAATACAAAAATATTTTTTCTTGCTAGTAATTAGGGTTTTTTATTAATCTCAAACTTTTTTTTACTAATTTTAAAACTTTTTTCTACTAACAAAAAGATCTTTCTCCTAACATCGTTTCCTCTTATTTCAATTTAATCCTTCTCTTGATAATTTTTCCGATTATGTATCTGTTTCCAAGTTGTAATAGTTAGGATTTTAATTTATCGCATTTTTTCCAAAATTATGTATCTGCTCATGGGATGCAATAGTTTAATTAGGGTTTACTTTCCGCACTCTTATATTATGTATTTGCCCCAAAGCCATGTAATAGTATAGGGTTTACTTTTCGCAATTTATTTTCTGTACATATATTAACTGCTAGTAACTAGGCATGTATGGCAAGACTAATTCAATCAACATAGCTAACCTTAATCACAAGATAAAATATCTGAATACAAACACACTCTTTGCACCCACTCACACCTTAGGGTATCCTCTCTTGTTGCCTTTCGAATACATGGCCATGTCCCTCGAACGTGCGGATATCTTAGCTAAGACGCTTACAAACATATCATCATAGTCCCTTCGATACAAAGATCATAGTCCCTCGATGACCCTCAGTGTTGCCTACGAATACATGATCTCGTCCCTCGATTGTTGGTTACGAAAAGTGATGATCGTCCATACGAATATGCTAAGATATCCCTACATGTTGCCTTCTATGACCATCGGATGTCCCTTCACATCCAATGGATAGAGTTACCTACCAACTAATGGTATGGATAGCGCTACCCTAAAGTAAAGCAAAATAACGTGGAAACGACCATTCTGAGTAGGTAAATAAGACTCTTTTGCTTGCTCAAATCTATCAAAATACTTTTTACACCTCAAACTTTTCAAAAACTTTTCAAAACACTTTGTATACATTCCAGCGTGAATCATTACAAAGTCTTTCCCAAAACAAAACATTTCCAAACACTTCGTATACATTCCAGCGAGAATCATTACGAAGTCAAAGTGAAATGCCTTTTCAAAAAACATCTTTTCAAACACACACACAAAAAGCAATTTAAAGTGAGCTAAGAAATTAAGAGCCCGTAGATAACTACGGATGGAAAGGGTGCTAATACCTTCCTTTTTCATAACTGCCTCCCTTACTCAGAATCTAACGAAGGTCTGTTCCTGTTCTTTTCGCCTTCCCTTAATTGGATAAAAGAAAAGTTAGTGGAGACTCTTGTTATTCACAACATCTGTGATAAAATGCAAAACAAACAAGTCGGTTCTCCCACCGTGTTACAACTGCACCATGAGATCCTTCAACAAAGACCTATGGTCGGTCCTTCAGAGTAGAGAGCAAAAATAAATTGCTTCCTTATGATCTCACATTAACCAACTTATTGAAAAATAACATTATGAGTGGACTTGGGTCAAACCTCAAGTATCTTTGGCTACTTTAATAAGTCAGTCAATATTATCCTCAAGATACATCTTCAGAGGATACACCAAAAGTTTTCCTTTAGATGCAGCGGAATAATTGAAAAACTCTTCCAAGCTTCAGGTATAACATGAGTCTCTGCTTTCTTGATAGCTCCAAAACAAAGTCCCCACATCCTTTGTCACGAATAGTCCATCCTCCACTTCTAGGGACCATTCAAAATCACATGAGCTAACCAAGTCCATACTACTTCTCAGCAAAAATATCTTTCTTGCACATGAACCAGAAAATATCTTCCCTAGGATCTCACCCAAAAAATGACCAGGATGCCTACTCTGATACCAATAGCATTCCCAGATGTCAAATAACATATCAATATATCTAGTCTGTTATTAACAACATGAACAAGATATAGACAGTTAAAGTAGTTACTGAAAAATAAATTGCACACAATAATTGTTCACCCAGTTCAGTGCAATCACACCTATGTCTGGAGGCTACCAAGTCAGGAATAAAGTCCACTATCAGCAGTATTAATTTAGAGTTAAACTCGCTCGTTTACAATCCCTCACTTAATCACTACCCAATGACCCTTCTACCCAAGTTCTCTTTAGATATGGAATATCCTCATCCCACTTCCAATCATCACAATGATGTCTAGTAGTCAACACCTCAGCCACTGCATCGACGGCCCTTCACCTACAACTCTCCAAACACAAAAAAGTAGAAGAGACACTTCCATGATGAGAAGACACACTTCTATGCAAATACTCAACCATGACTCTAAGCTAATAACACATATTTGGAGCTGCTTCAAAGTTTCCTCCAAGAACAATACTCAACTCATTACTTTATAGCTTCTGAGTGAGAACCACACTCCTCTTGCCTAGAGGCTTCGAGGTAAACTTGGTGACCTTCCCACAACCCGGAGGTCCACTCTACCATCTCTCCTAGAGAATGGTTACAAACTCGGCCCTAAAAACTATATCATGATAAATCACGGCTGTTCCTAATCCTAGGTTACAAAGATTCTATTTATAACCTATACCCAAATGGATTTGGATCTTCAAATAACAACATATCAACTGTAAAAAACTACAAAAAAACTTCTGCTACAAGTAAGGTCTTCAACACTTAGTTTCGTAAATGTTTTCCATGATTTTAGATTGAGTCTCCTTGAATTTTCTAGACCTTTAAATATACCAGTAATTATGCTCTAAGTATGATGTATAATATTCTCCAAATATTCTGCATAATTAAATCAGAACCAAATCTCAAACTTTAGTTTAGCAGGCATGATGTTGAATACTTCATGTTAAAACATCTTCTTCGGCATGTTGTCCAGATGTTGAAACATTTCAACTTAACATATTCCTTTGGCAAATAGAACTTCCACCTGCTTTCTCTTACAAGTTACAAAATTTATCTAACTAATTGCTACTATATTAGTTTTACAAAACATATTGCTAATTCAAATAATAGAGAATTAACATTAGCTTCTTCACTGAGCTTAATGACCCTCTTCAACTCCTTGTCCCTAAACATGTTAATGCACTCAGCCAAGGTTTTGGGACTTGGTTTCTCATAAATTATCAGTGGTAATTCAGAGGAGGAAGGTTTAGAAGGATGGACATATTCAATGAGTCCCATAAGTTCAGACATTGATTCTGGTTCAGTTAGAGGAATCTCAAAGATTTCAGAATTATCATATGACATTATTTCAGACTCGACATTGTTGGAGGGAGAAATAGGGTCAGGATAGACTGTATTTTGAACAAGTGGAGATGATTCTTTATTGAAGAAGGCAAAGTTGAGGTTGGAATGAATTCAAGGAGATGGTGAAGTATAACTTTCTGGAAGAGATGACACAATGAGAGGAGTGGAAGTGATTATTGGGTTTGATGAAATAGGAGTAGTTACAGAGTGTGTTGATGTTGGGGGATAAGAGGATTGTTGAATTGGAGTTGAAAATGATGCAGGAACATTAGAGGTAGTTGAAATTAAAGGAATTGTATTAGGGAAAATTCTGAAGATGGGATAGACATTGTGAGAGGGTTTGAGGCAGAGATATTAAAGGATGGTGATGTAGACGGTGGTAATGAAAATGAAGGTGTTTTGAAGGAAATTGAAGAACTAGGGTTGATAGGAATGAATTAAGAGGCGTTGATAGTTTTAGGAATTGAATAAGAAGTTTAGAGATTGACTTACTAGAGTGATTCTCTTCCTCCATAATGACGTCATTTAGAATTTGGGTCTTTTTCTTTTCAAGATCAGAGAATTTAGATATTTTCTTTCTTTTTCTGATTGAGTATTCAACTTCTTCAGTAGGTAGTTGAGAGTAGTCAAAGCTGGACATATCATGTCCTTCAGCTTCCATCAGTCTTACATAGTTTGCAATAGTTGATACATGATCTTTATTTGAGAAGAGAGGATACAAAATAGGACTTATTTTTAAAAAGTAATAATCATGAGACATAACTTCAGGCTCGACAATGACTTCTTCAATGATTTTCATTTTCTTCAGAGTGTATACATTAAAATGATCTCCAAGTGTTGATGATAGATCATTTCTACATTTGGCTTCAACAACTAAGAATTTCATTAAGCCACTTTCAACAAAGATATCTGTCAGAAGATGTCCACAAGGAATATAGGTAGATATCTTCTTAATAGGAAGTGTTGTAGTCCTTGTCTTTCTGATTGGGTCCCTTAAATAATTGAACAAAATTAAGGGAAATTTATCTTCTACTTGGTCATCAAATAGTATAACATGAAATTCTGATTTATGTTAAAATAATCAGATGAGCTAGATGGACTCCTAGGGGTAACGTAGTTCTAGATGATTTTATGCCATGCTCTAGGAGTGTTTTGGAGATCTTTGATTTTTTACTTCTTCTTTACAACGAAGTGTTCTTTAAACAGCCATGGATTGATGGAGTTCTTGGAATATTTTGACATAGAATCCAGTCCATAGACTCTTTTTCCATGATGAAACTTTAATCTTAGAAGTTTTGCAATAGATTTCTCCGTGATAATGATTCTTTATCCCAGCACATCAGAGACAATGAAGAAGTCATCACAATCAGCCATTTTTCCAAACTCTTTGACCAAATCTCATAAACAGGACCTTGAAGCCTATTAAAGTACTGTTCCCACCCTTGGGCCCTTAATTGATCTTGAATTTCACACCTATTTTTCAGCTAGGTTTTTAAAATCCTCCATAAGTTCTTTCAGAACAAACAACTTTTGGGATCTAATTTGCAATACACATGAAGAGCCGTATACATGATATGTTTTCCCCAAAAGCTGTTAAGGAAGATGGAAAGGATGATGATGGAGGAGGAAGTGTTGATGACGATGGAGTAGATGATGGAGATGGTGGAATAATAGCTGATAATGATGGAGCACTTGTAGAAGTTTTGGACTTCAATGCTTGTTCCATTTCTTGGGAAAACTTAACGGCTTCTTGTTTATCGATGGTCATCATGACGAAAGATGAAGAGATGAAGATTTGCAGAAAAAAAACACTTGAGATTTTGAGAGATAAGGGTTTTAGGGCTTAGGGTCTTAAAACGAGTGAGAAGAAATGAATGAAGGAGTAAAATAAATTTTAAACCATTTATATAAAGAAATGTATTTAAATAAATAATGAATATAAGTTTCTAGAGAGAGAATCTTTTAAGAATAACTTAAAATAATAAAGAAATGACATAATTATGAGGAGAAATTAATGAAGGTAATCATGATAGATCAAATCCCAGAATTAGCATAACGTTTATGATCTAGCTTAGATATCGTGTGATGATTAAGGATAACCAAGGGTTACACACGTTAATCACTACACTCACTAAGAGACACACTTGATATTCTCAAAAATCTGGAAAACCTAAAGATTTCCATCTAATCAAGGACACTTCTGACCAAAGCATCTTATGATATTTGAGATCATAAACTACAGGATATAGAAGTTACACTGTTAAATTTGATGAGTTTCCTTCTAACTCTTCACAACTTCTTTCAGAACAAATATGTTCTCACAATTCACCATGCCTTATGGATTTAAGTTCCAAATCATGGAACATAGACCTTTTTCTCAACTAGTTGTTTACTGTGGAAAATGGTAAACAACAACTGGTCCTCCCAAAAACCTAAAATTAAGGGTTACTCGCAAGATTGACTAGTTGATCTTAAGACACGTGCTAAGGTTTTTGAAATTATACTAGTTATTTCGAAATCCTTATCTAAGAAAGGGTTTTCTAAGACTAAGGGAACAAGTATAACGACTTTCCACACTATGATTAGACTCGATTCTTTGGTGACTTGTGACCAACGGAAGAGCCTAAATGAAAAATAACAATCGATTGCTCACAATATGATTTGACCAACTATGGTGACTCATGACCCGAAATTGTGAACTTCAAACTTGCTTGTTCTAAGCAATGCGTGTCAATGACTCTTTTGTTAACTTTCGAAACTTATAAAAAGAGAATCAACATAAACGAAAATACAAAGAGATTGCTGAAAAGTAAATAAAATGCAAGTAAAAGTTTCAGAAGAAATGACTGAAATATAAAGGTTTTGCATTAGAATAAAAGTCGTGATCCACGTACATCAAGCACTTCTCAACTCTTTGCTTCCTGACGCTCAGAATGAACAGATTTTTTGCAAGTTATTTGAGTATACAAGTGAACACAAAAAAATTACATTGAAACTACTTATTTATAGTATTTAAAAAGTAAATGCCTACACATAATCGACAGATGACATTTGAATCCTAAGGCAACCGCTTCACCAGATGCTGCCACCTATTTGGCGCTTAAACGAGTTATAAACTACTAGCAACTGCTTGGAGATTTTTATTTTTGAATCTTCCCGCTTCTGACTAAAATCAACCAGTTTTGGCTTGCTTTGACATGTTCCCCTTTGATAAAAGAAAAACAACAGAATTCTTCTAAGTCCAGAATCTTCTATGGTCGCCAAGACCAAATTCGACCATTTCCTTCGCTCTACATGCCTTGGTCGATTCGACCAGTTTCCACATATTTTAACATATTCTCTTTCTGGTCGGCATTACTCCACTTCGACATTGTGGTTTGATATCTCCTTAATCATTGGTTTCTTTAATTTTCTAAAACCAAACTTTTAAACACTCTGCTCTCAATTTCTAAAGGTCCTTATTTCAAAAAGTCACCCTTAGCTTATGATAATATCCTCGATTTATACACGTGCTTGAATACCTTGAGATTTTTCAAGGCAACAAAATGCCCCCCAGAGATGCCATTTTCGAATTTCGACTTACATGAGATAATGGTATCTTTGAAGTGTCGGTCTCAGAATCCACCTAAATTGTTCCCGCTACTTCAAAAAGTGGATGTTACTATTCAAATTTTTCTGTTAAGTCACGTGATCATGGAAATCTATCACGCTTTCAATTTCGAGACGTGTGATCATTTATTGTTCACCATCATTGCACTTTTAGTGGCAGACATGGCCCACCACTCCCGCTTTAATCTCGCAACATGTGTCCTTCGACTTGACACGATTCTGACTTAGGAAATCACAAAATATTTTTTCTCAATTATTCTTTCTTTTCCTCAAAGGCTATAAATACCCCCTTTCCTCATTCTTCTACTTTTCTCCCTTCCGCTTTCTTCAACCTCTTGCTTTCAGAAAAACCTAGAAATCCCAAACACCACCACTGTTCACCATCTTCACCCTTCTATAAATCTTCTTCAATGGCGAACACTGACAACATAACTACTTCTCCAGCCATGGAGCTTCAGTTATGTCTCATCGATGGCAAAACCTATGTACCAGAACCTCCGTTTACTGAGGAGAAAACAAAAATCTGGAAATCTCAGGTACTTATTCCTTTCATTCTTGAAGAAAAACCCCTAGCTTTTCTAGGTCCTCGTCCTGTGGATATGTCTTCTAAAATATATGTAAATGATAGAGGGGATTTTTTCCCTACCAGCACCACAACCAGACCTATAATCCATTCTACAAACCCTATTTCTGTTCAATTCATTAATAGGAACTTCAGAACCGCTCCTCCTCTGAACTGCCCTAAGTTCAATGCCTGGATGCCATGTTTATAAACCGACAAGATAGAGAAATGGAATAAAATGTATATTTACACATTGCTGGAACTTTCTCGTTATGGCCAACCCTATTCTAGTAGTATGCAGCTGGCTGCCTTACACTTTTGGGAGGGGTCGACAAATACATTCCACACCAAGTGTGGTATGATCACTCCCACCTTGCTCGGCGTTACCGCCATTACGGGTTTAAAACCAAATGGCATACTGTTTAACCACATGGATGTTGACCCTCTGCCAATAAGGTTCTACGTTGGTGAAAGTAAAAATCCAACATACAACAATTTTATTGACCATCACCAACAAGAATCTGGCCCCATAATTGACGAGGAACATGTGGCATTCTTGACTCTTTGGATCTCCCGCTTTATTTTCTGATCTAGGTCGATGCAAGTGGCCAAGAAATTTTCTTTTCTTGCCACCCAATTTCATAAAGGTGAGAATGTTGCTTTGGGTCAGCTAATTTTGGCCACCTTATATGCATCCTTGACTGATGTTTCCAATCAGATCAAAAATTTCGACCCTACCAATCCAAAGAAAAATCACGTTTTGGTACATGGTCCTTTCTGGCTCCTGCAGTTGTGGCTGAATGCCACTTTTTCTGAAGACATTAAGCCTTTCAAAAGCAGAAAATAACATGTCCCCAAAACCAAATTCACGTTGTTTGGTAGTTTCTTCTTCCATTAACCCCAATCAATAAAACCTCTCTCAATCCTGAAGTCTTCAAATTGTTGTTCAACATCATGTTGACAAGATTCGAGTTTACACCCTCCATGGCTCCATTTTCTGATGGGAAAAGTGGCCTGTAGTGGCTTTCTAAAATTTTTCCACCTATGAAGGATGAAGACAAGAAGAGATCCTTAATATGCTGGATACGTTTTCTAACTCCCCAATTTTTGTCTTCCGTGATTTTCACCATGAATCTCGGCTTGGTTGCCTACTAACCTAACTTAGTAGCTCGACAATTTGGGCTCTGTTAACTTGTCCCTAAATATTTGTTTAACTCCCACGAGCTACTGGTCGACATCATTTCTGATAATCCTTGGGAAGTTATAAAAGAAGACATTAACAACCTCTAGAAAGGAAGACCTATGCTTACTTTTACTCCTTTTTAGCCATCATTTTACTGCACCAAGGAGTTTGAGACTTGGTGGCAGTCATATTATGTTACTTTCGTTGGTGATTCTGATAGGAAGATAGCTGAACTAACTGCAGCTTTTGATCATTTTCAAGGCAAGACAATCAAATTTAAGGCCACTAACATCAAGCAAATTCAAGCTTTTCAGAAATATTTTAGGGTGGTGTATCTACCCAATAACCTTCGTCTGACCATTTCTGACGCGGTCCAAGAGTTAAAGGAGAAGGTAACTAACAGGATTCCACTACTCAACGTTCATAGTTGGGCGAAAGACAAATATCTTTACGCACTTCATTTTGGAAAAAATAAATTTCCTCCTTTACTGACTAGCCCTTTGGCCTTGGCTTTTCGCCCACCTATCCGAGATTGGTGGTATAGCTCTTGGTCGAATGTAGAAAATGCTTAAAAGAAAAAGGCCGACAAGGTGGTGCCGACGAAGTACTAGTTACACGACTACCCAGGTTTTCTGCATATTGCCCCTCAATATGTAAGAGAGCTTGTTGTTGTGCCAAATGGTAACAGCTTTTGGAAAGCTTGATTTCTTTGTTATTTCGACTTTTCCATTTATTTGACTTCGCCATTTTTGCTTGTAGCTATCCCTGTTCAGGTAGCATCACCAAAGGTTCCTGTCAAAAAAATTGAACCTTCGACAGCAAAGGTTCGACTCCAGCTTTTTGCCAATTATCTTTTGTGACCTGGAATTTCTAACTTAGGAATGTTTTTGCAGATCGTACCTGATCATACACCCTCTGACGACGAATTGATTTTACCTTCACTCAAGAAAATTAATTTCCCTGTAGGTGTATTTGCACATTTCTTGTTGTTTCTACTTTATGATTTAAAACATATTAATATTTTCTCTACATGCCAGAGTAAAAAATGCTCGGCAGATTTGACTACTCCCTCTGATACATCTAAAAGGTCCAAGAAGGAAAAACAACACACCTCTGAGAGGACTGAGGTATATATCTTGTCGAATCAAGTTCTTCTTTTTTGACTGGCGTAATAGTTTCGACTTATAACGTTTTCTTGATACTCAGCCATCACCTGATGTTCAGTCTCCTCAGCAATCCCATAAATCCAAATGCCACAACAGGAAAAAAGACTCCTCTACTAGACACAAAGTGGTGAAGAAGAAGAAGAAGAAGAAGAAGAAGAATAAGGCACCTGTGGCCCAGAACCTTGAAGCAAAGGTCAGCTCAAATCCTGTTGATCAAGTCGAAGAACCAAATGATGTCGACGATCAACCCCTTATCACAAGAAGGAGAGGTAAAGTGATCTTGGCTGAAAATCCTGAAATTAACTTAAATTTAGGCGCTGATACTATAATGACAAATACATCCATCGTCACTCCGACTCGTGCCCCCAAAACTGATGAAGTTCAAAATCTATTGGGGAACACGGTTGTTGATTCTGTTGAAAAGGATGAGCCTGTAAATCTTAATCCATTACCACAGGTATTTTCCAAAATTTTCAACTTCTTTTTATTTCTTTGTTTGTCAAATTTATTTGACTAACATCTGTCTTATTTTCTTTAGGTCGAAGCTTCTGGCCCATAATAAAGTGTGGCCGATTATTGTCCATTGTCGGAAGTTTCTTCTCCTCATCATCACAACAATCTCGACGTAGATGTTGGTGAGTTCATTGACCTGATTGTTCCAGCTACTCTTAGTGACTCTAATTCAGTCACTAGTCTTGCCAAACATATGGGGTCTAGTTCGATTAGCTCTGACTCTAGTCTTTTGGATTCTCTGCAGGGTTCAGAGGCAGATACAAATGCTACCACTTCAGATCAAACTGCTACAACTTCTCAAAATCCTCCTCCTCTTGAAGGCATCCCTCAAGTTTCTACTACGTAAAAGATGGTCGATTCACCCAAAAAGAAGGTCGACTCACCATCACCTTCAGAACAAAAGAAAATTGATTCACCTAAGCCTTCAGGGGAAAAGAAACTCGAATCACCAACGCCTTCATCAAAGTTGGGGATTAATGTTGATACTCTAGAAGCACTAGATAGGCTACGTAGCTTTGTGAGTTCTCGCACTTTTCCTTTGATTCTGACCAATCTCAAGCTCACAATGACAAGCTAGGGCATGAGGCAACAAAGGTTAAGAAATTAACAGATAAAATTTGAACCGACAAGTTGAGGCCTGAGTTGCCTCGAATTCTTCATGATGATCCATCTATTGGCTCAAAAATTCCAAACGCTCTCACTCAACTGAAGGCCCTTGATATTTCTGATTCTACTAGGCTCATGATGACAGATTTGAAAAATTCTTCACCCCTATGCTTGCAAAAATTCTTCACCCCTAAGCAATTGGTCAAGGCGAAGCAGGCCTTTGTGAAGGAGAATTTGGAAGTTATGGTACAGGCTCATAAGGAGATTAACGGGATAATGGCGATGATTAAACAAAAACAACAAGAACTGAGTCCTAAAAGGAAAAGAGCTGCTGAAATACGCAGTCGACTTGTTGATTTGAACAAAGAAATGGCTTCGTTAAACGAGGAACTGGAAATCGTTTCTACGCAAGAGGAGAAGATTAATGAAGTTATCACTCCTGCTCAAACGCAAGTGAATAAGATGACCATGGATATTGTAACCGTAAGTAGTGTAATCTCGACTATCGAAACAGAGATTATATCTCTTAAGGCTAAAGCAGAAAACTTTGAAGATCATGCTTTGCGCCTCCAAGAAGAAATGCGGTCTTTCCAAAACAAATTTAAGCATTTTTAATTATTGTAACCATTATCATGAGATCCTTTTTATGTAATATTCGAACAATGGATTTTAGCCAACTTAATATAATGTTTCTCTTTTTGTTTTACATAATGTTATGTATGCTTAATTTGCTGGTTTCGACATCTCTCTCTCCATCTTATTTATTCGACAAATATCTACTCTGTCGAAATTTTAATTTCTTGAAGAACATGCTTATACTTCTTTAAGTACTTACTATTTACCCTAAAATTTCGTCGATCTGGGGTTAATTCTTCAAGTTCATAGGCATTGTTGGAAAAAACTTGTATCACCTTAAAAGGTCCTTCCGAATTTGGAGACCAATTTCCCAAGATTCTATCATTTCTATCCATAGGCAATATCACTTTCCAAACCAAATCATCAACAACAAATACCTTATCTTTTACTCTCTTATTATAGGCTCTGGAATCTCTTTCTTACTGTCTTCTCAATGAATCAAGAGCAAGCATCCTCTCTTCATCTAAGTCGACAAGCTCGTCTGCCATCATGTTCCAGTAATCTTCAGATGGTTTTTCATGTTGTTTCTTTGGATTCTTACTGATTGCATATGTATCTCCACAAGAAACACAACATCATGTCCATATGCAAGTCGAAATGGAGTAGTTCTTGTTCTTCCTTGGAAGAAGTTCTACATGCCCATTGTCATACCCCAAAATTTTCCCTCCTACTCCTCAAGACATTCCATACATCCATGCTCAAGGATTCCTCAAGGGTTGATCAGACAAACCCTCTCCTAGACAATCAACCCAAACTAGGGTTTGGCAATTCTCAGATCCAGATGGACTTCCAACATCTCTAATGGTCATCATGCCTCCTCATATGCTTCAAAGATTCTCCATGTCAAGTTTCAAGCCTCACAAGTCAAGTTTCCTCAGACAATTGCTCAGATGGTTGAAAATCAATTGTATTGGACAAAAAGTCAACTGTGGTCAACATACAGTCAAACTTCATGATTTTGGTCAACATCCTCATTTTGAAGTTACATTCATCATTTGATCAAGGGTTGATCATGATTCATCAAGAAAACTCAAGATTTGCTCAAAGTCAAACTTTCCAAATTAGGGTTTTTAGTGAAAAGTCAAGCGAACTTTGGTGAGCATAACTTCTTCATACTTTCTCAGAAATTTTTCCACCACCTCTTGTTTTGAAGGAAATTCAATTCTCTACAACGTCATGTCTCACAAGAATGTTCAAAAAATGCTTCATTTGGAAGGTATAGATCAAAATATTACAGGTCCTTTTCAAAGTCAACAAAAAGTCAACATTTGGTTTTGAAGATATATTGAGCATGGAAACTCCAATTGAGATGAAACCAAATAGGTTGGTTAGAGGAATCTTAGAGCTTTCTAAAAAGTCCAAGAACACTCAAAAATGTGGAAAATTGAGCAAGATACACCATTCACAAGTTGGGCAATTTTGAAGAAGTGCACAAAGAGAGATACTTGTAAAAATCAAAATTTTTGCAAATGGGCCTAATTTTTCTTCATCCAAACTTGTTCCTTATACAATTTGGAACATCCAAGCCCAAGGCCACGAATTTTAATTTTACTTTTCTATTTAATTTGGATTTTATTCATTTAAATACAAATTAAATTCAAAAATAAGGTATAAAATCAAAATTAATTGCAAAATTGATTTTTCTCCCATCCTTGAGATCCAAGTAATCCAAGAAAGCTGGCAAATTTCGAAATTTGATTGGATTTGGCAAGAAATTGATTGAAATTGATCAAAAAACATAAAATTTGATTTTGTACAAAATCAAATATTTTTCACATTGATTAACCATTATTTGTTCCTCAAATCAGCTCAATTTCCATCCTCTATAAGTATACAATGCCTACACAACAAGAAAACACAGAAAAATTGCTTGGAGAAACCCTAACCTAATTCAAAAACACCGTGAACTTGAAGCAACTAGCAGTCGTTGTTCCAGCTTGTTTCAATTGGTTTTGAGGATCCAAACACGTTCCTTGATACCCCTGGAGTGATTCCAGACCTTTACATTGTCCAAAAGCATCAAGAATCACGAAATCCGAATTTGGTTTGTTCATGTTTTTTCCAAAAAATCGATTTTTAATGCTCATGCATTATTAACATGTTTTGTTGTTGTTTTTGTGTTTAGAACGAAGCTTGGAAGCTTTCTGGGCAGTTTGAATGAATTTCCATGGCCTAGAACACGAATCACCATTGCTAGGGTTTTTGGTTTCAAATTAGGGTTTCTTTAAAACGGATAAATTGGACCAAAAGACCACCACCATCGTGTTTAGAATTTAATTTGCAATCGATTCATGTACTCACAATTTATTTATATTACGTGTATGAGGTTTTGGAAAATGCAGGGACTATAGCGTCGCACTGAGGCCGACGCTATCTTTTCAAAAATTCAAAACGAAGAAGATGAAGCTTGGCGCGTGATTCTGGGCAATCAGGAGGTGCCACTCGTTTACAAACCATTCGCTCCATTTTCATAACACGTGTGCACTCTGGTTCGGTTGGTAAAGGCAGCGCGTTGTGAAGGGAATGTCCTGAGTTCGATCCCCAGCCATGGCAAAGCATTTTCTCACATGTTTGCATTTTTTTCATATTTTTCTATTTTCCATTTAATATTTTCATGCATTTTAATTTAAATTTAATAATTTTTATCATGCATTTAAAAAATACCAAAAATATTTACTTTTTGCATACTCATCATAAAAATACTTATTTAATTTTTAAAATTAAAAATATTATTTTTGCATGCATATTTAATTTAATTGTTAATTTATCATTTAAATCACCTTTAATTGATTTTAATTATTAAATTAACTCAAAAAAATCAAAAATTATTTTAGCATATTAATGTTATTTCCAGCATGAAAACATTTTTCTCATTCCAAAATTATTATTTTTACTAACATTTTCCTCCTATTCAATTTCCTCGTATTTCCCGATTTCTCATCTTTTCACAGGTTATCCCGTTTCGGACGATTTCTTTTATCGTTTTCTTTTCATATTATGTAATTGTCTATGGGATGTAATAGTTTAATTAGGACTTTTTATTTTCCGCATTTTTAATTATGTATCTGCCCCAAAGCCATGTAATAGCGTAGGATTTATCTTTCCGCACTTTATATTCCCGCATTTTAATTTCCGCACCCTATAAACTGTTAGTAATTAGGCGTGTATGGCAAGACTAAAATCAACATAGCTCACTCTAATTTCCAAGATAAAATACTTGAATTCAACACACTCTTTCACACATGCACCCCTTAGGGTAATTCTCTCTCGTTGCCTTTTACGAATTCAAATGGTCAAGTCCCTCGAACGTAGAGGTATTCTAGCACCGTTGCCTTCAAAACAAATCATCATAGTCCCTTCGATACAAAGATCATAGACCCACGATGTCGCCTCCGAATACATGATCTTGACCCTCGATTGTCGCCTATGAAAAATGATGATAGTCCCTTCGAATATGCTAGGATACTTCCTACAAGTTGCTTTCTATGACCATACGATGTCCCTTCGAATGTCCCTCTTACATCCAACGAATAGGGTTACCTACCAACTAATGGTATGGATAACACTATTCTAAAGGAACGTAAAATAACACGAAAACGACCATTCTGAGTAGGTAATAAGACTTTTAGTTGCTTGCTCAAATCAAATACTTTTCACACCTGACACTTTTGTCAAAGTTCAAACTCTTTTCAAAAACAAAACATTTCCGAACACTTTGTATACATTCCTACATGAATCATTACAAAGTCAAAGCGAAATTCCTTTTCAAAACATTTTTGTCAAACACACAGAAAGCACTTTTTTTGAAAATGATCTAAGAGCAACTAAGAGCCCGTAGATAACTACGGATGGAAAGGGGTGCTAATACCTTCCCTTTTCATAACCTTCTCCCTTACTCAGAATCTAACGAAGGTCTTTTTCTGTACTTTTTACCTTTCCTTAATTGGATAAAAGAAAAGTCGGTGGCGACTCTTGCTATCCGCATATTTGCGATACAAAAAACTCAAAGTCAGTTCACCGTCTTATAGAACTGGCGACTCTGCCGGGGAAACACCCTAAAGAGAGAATGCCTTAAGGATTTCTAGATCATCTTTTACCGCTTTCTGTTTGATTTGTTTGCTTTATCTTTAAGGGTTGCTTGGGTATTATATTTGTGGGGAATCCTACACCCGGATCTGGATTTCCTTTTAGGTAAGTGGCAATAAATCGTCGCGACCGTTAGACGTATATCGAAACGGTCAACATGATGGCTACGTTAGTGTGACACTTTGGATGTCCTGATACTCTTCATTTCCAAGTTGAGGATAGTATTTGGCTTCTGCGTGGTGTCATCAAGCACTAACTAAACTTTTAGAACCTTAATTGACCCATCTTGGCCATTAGAAGGTAGTGAGATGGCCGGCTTTGGTGCAAACTAAGGTTAGTTGATACTCGATGCTACGCTCATTAAGATCTGACTTTTGGGATATTTTCGGTCGACCACTTGGTAGTCACATTGAAATAAACGCCTACGAGAAAGATCAATGATATGATATTCCTAGAACCCGATTACTATTATAGGACAGGATGAACCAACTCAAACTTTTGTTGGGGTAATCACCTATACCTCTTGCAAGCCTTAAACCTAGGCTCATTGTGTGAATTGTTTGTGTGTGCTAAACATGACATCATGACATCATTCGCATTGCATATCATTTTTAACTATTTCAAGGACCTAGGGATTTATCTTTGCTCTATTTTGTAGGGATTATGGATTCTAGAAAGACTATCCGAATCAACTTCATGGGTATACCTTCTCAGCTCAAAGAATTGGTTTCAGAGATTCCCGATCATGCTCAGTTCATCAAAAGACATGGTTATCTACTTGACTTGGTTATCTCCGGTTTTGAAGAAGATATGATGCATGTCCTATTCCAGTTCTTCGATCCGAAACACCATTGCTTTACATTCCCAGATTATCAGTTGGTTCCTACCTTAGAAGAGTTCTCCAAGCTACTTGGGGTACCTATTCTTGACCAAATGCCATTCACCGGTTTAGAAAAGGTTCCTAAGTACGAAGACATTGCATCAGCTTTACACCTAAAGCGCTCAGACATTGAAGCCAATTGGGAAACTAGAAGCGGAGTTAAGGGTTTACTTGCCAAGTTCTTAATTAAGAAAGCCCGAGAATTCCTCAAAGTTATGAGTTTCCATGCATTTGAAGATATTATGGCTTTGCTAATCTATGGTTTGGTTCTATTCCTTAATTCGGATCAATTCATAGATGTCCACGCCATCAAGTTGTTTCTTACTCGTAATCCTGTGCCTACCTTACTTGGAGACATCCTGCATTCTCTCCACACTCGTACTACTAAAAAACAAGGAACTCTCATGTGTTGTATACCGTTACCTTCCAGGTGGTTTATTTCGCACCTTCCTCCATCAGTTTTAAAGAACAAACAAAGGTTGAGATGGTCTCAAAGATTAATGTCACTTTCTCATTCAGATATTCGTTGGAGCCTTTTCTCTCAAAAGGACTTCATATTCATTGAGCGTTGTGGAGAATTCCCTAATGTACCACTACTTGGTATAAGGGGAGGTATTACTTACAACCCTTCTTTAGCTCTACGTCAGTTTGGTTTTGCTCGAAGAGATGGTCCACATGATATGCTTCTCCAAGATATTGTGTTCGACTACAACCACGATCTCCAGAATTACCGACGAAGGTTCATACATGCTTGGGGCATGGTAAAGAAGACTGATACCAGGACTTTGGGGCACCAGAACTCCATTCCTTGGGAACCTTACCTCAAATGGGTGAGAGCTCGAGCTCAAAACCTCATGATGCCATTCACGCCTGTTTTACCGGTAATTATGGAACCCTGTTGCTATAGGTGACGAATCCTATATTGTTCTCCATCCTGACATGCCTACTGATTTTGAAGACTTGAAGAGATCCTGGATTCAGCTTAAAGAAGAAAGGGATACCTTTGAAGCTCAGTGCTATATAAGTGAGAAGAAAGTGTTAGAGTTGACCAAGCTACTTCACGAGGAGCGAAACATCAACGCCTACCTCGGCACCAAGAGGAAGCGCCCATGCGAGACTTAGAGCTTTAGGATTTACATGTTTTCTTTTATTTTGAACTATCTTTTGTACATAAAAAAAAAGAAAGAATAAAAAGAGAACTAATAAATGTTTGTTCGTGTTTGTTTAACAAATTTAAATCTCTAAGGTCCTTGAAAACATTGCATTGCATTCGCATAAACATTGCATATCATAAGCATAACATTGCATCACAGGTACATTGAAGATTGGTTTTCTCATACTCTCGCTATTTATTTTAGCAGAAATGGCTCTTGAACAGACTGTCAAAGATCTCCAGGCTTAGAATGCTCAGTTTCAGCAGATGTTCACCAGCTTTGTCCAAGGCCAAGAAGATCTGAAGAAGCTCATCAACAGAAAGAAGAAGGTTGTTGGTGTTCTCAACATGGGCAGACGCTACAAAGGTGGTCCTAAAGTGGTCAGTCGGATAGAGCTCTCAGAAGGAAGTGTTAAGAATGAGGGAAGTGTCAAGAACGAGTGGAGTGTCAAGGGTGATGGCGAAGCGATTAGCACGAGCACGAAAAGACTATGATAATGGCGATACTACGATGAAGATGACAAGTACAAACAACTTGAAGACCGTCTGAATCTTGTGGAAAACACGAAGATGTCCGGATTGAATTTTGATGATCGAGTCTTGTTCTGGTGTGGTGATTCCTCCCAAATTCAAAGTTCCAACTTTTGCCAAGTATAATGGCATGTCTTGTCCAGCACATCGAAGTCCTATGTTGGAAGATCAATCCCCTTGATGCGAAAGTTGTGGATGCATTATTTTCAAGAGTTTGTCAGGAACTCGGTTGGAGTGGTATTATCGACTAGAGAATGACCGTATCCGTACTTGGGTGACTTAGCGGATGCTTTCTGACGATATGAGTACAATCTTGAATTGGCCCACTCGCATGCAATTCTGAGCATGTCTATGGGTCGTGATGAGAAGTTCAAAGTATGCTCGAAATGGAGATCTAGGAGGCGAGTTCAACCATCCTTGTCCAATAGGGAGTTGGTTGATATGATTATGGGAACAACAGGCCCATTCTTTAATCATCTAATTGGAAACTCTTGATAGGATTCAGAGTTGATATTGAGAGGCGTATTGAATTTGGTATCAAGAGTGGGAAGATTCGGTAGAATCATCTTCAAGCTGAAGAGATCTTTTGGTGGTAAGAAAGAAGCTAATCTTGTGTATGGTCGGAAAAGCGAGCCAAGACCGATCGTGCTCAATCGTGGGGAAGTTGTGATCTCGATCCTACATCAGCAACCTCGGAGAACAACCAGCGTAGCGAGCAGCGCCCCGAAGGCGGTTTATGAAGATCAACATGCCATTGTGCAAGCCTTGCAACACATGTTGAAAGAAGAGCTGATTACCTTGAGGATCCTCCTCAGTGTCAACACTTCCTCTCGAGATACAATCCTAATGCTAAATGTGCTTACCATTCCAATAATACAGACGTAACAACGATGATTGTTGGGCTCGAAGAATAAGATTCAAGATATGATTGAAGCTAAGCAGTTGAGTATGATCCTCTGTTGAGACTCGAATGTGATCAACGCCTATGCCTAACCATGACAAGAGTTCCAATCTGTTGGTGAGGATACTACGTTTTAACATAGATGACTTGACCATTCCTCGATGATGTTAAGAAGAATTTGCTACAAGCGGTGTCAATCAAGATGCCCATAAAATTGTCGTTGGTGCCCATTGATGGTTGTCTTGGTTGAGAAGGCGTGTTCGATGCATGATGAATAAGTGAGATACTATTTACGAAACCTTTGTCTGTGTGTGAACATATGATGGCTGTACCATCTGCATGGGATACCTTAGGGCAACCAAGTGGAAAGTATGATTACATGGTGAAGTACATTCTTGAGCTACAAGATTCCTATTGAAGATGTTAAAACGGATGGGGTGACGATTTCCCGAAGACTATCTTGATGTTAACACTATAAGTTTCCTCTGCGATTACATGCCGGTGGCACCTCTCATCATTACTTCTCGGACGGTTCCATATTCCTCGACAAGGCTATCCCTTGGAATTATGGGTGATGTTTACTATCATGGCATCAAGCAAGACCCTCGACCATTGAAGATCTTACCGTTGAAGCTACCGTTCACGACATTGACAACATCAGGATCAAGTAAGGTGACGAGCCGGAAGGTATTCTCTCCGAGATCTCTCCTCCCAAGACCACTGCAACTCCAACTCCGGCTATTCAATCCATTCCCAAGCTAGAGGAAAGAACCGGTGACTCATCACCTCGAGAAGTACCAAAGGAAGTTCTTTGAAGACACCTCCAAACAAGAAATAGAGGAGATTCTGAAGATCATCAAGAAGAGTGACTACAATATTGTGGAACAGTTGGGACAGGCTCCATCCAAGATCTCCATGCTTGCTCTGCTCTTGTGCTCTGAGGCTCATGCTAACGCCTTGGTGAAGTTTACATAGAATGCTCACGTCCGCAAGACACTACTATTGACCGGTTAGTGTGTATTGCTAGCAGGTACGCCAACAACGGCCTAGCTTCTCTAATCTTGATTGACTCTTTCCGGAAGGAAACACAACAAAGCCTTGCACATCTCTGTTGAATGCAAGGGCACTACATTGTCTCATGTTTTGGTGGATACCGGTTCTGCTCTGAATATCCTACCAAAAAGTGCTTTTGATCGACTTGATGTTGAAGGGTTGGTCCTGAAGCCCAGTGACATAATTGTGAGAGCTTTTGATGGTTCTAGCGAGCGATGCGTGGAGAGCTCATTACGCATGTTAAAGTCGGTTCCCGGACTTTTGACTCCACTTTCTTTGTCATGGACATCCGTCCACTTACTCTTGCCTACTTGGGCGCCCTTGGATACATGGGAAGCGCATACCTCTACCTTACATTTGAAGTACCGGTGAATGGGAAGGTTGTTACGGTATGTGGTGAAGAGGAATACATGGTCAGTCACCTACAATCATTCCGTTATCTTGAGATGGAAGGTGAATTCTTTGAGACTCCCTGTCAAGCCTTTGAAACAATCCCCAGAGTCATGCTGTTGACTCTCCGTCCTCCAAGTTCGCAAGTTCCGCCTAGGATGGCCTCATTGAAAGATGCTCAAGCTTTGTTGAAGAAGGAGGTAATTCTATTTGGGTCAGCTCCACGATCTTTCTTTCAAATCGACAAGGCGGTTTAGGCTTCACCATCAGTCGAGAAGATGTCGCCATAAGCGTGCGACCAACTTCCTTTTCGCATCAGCCAGAGTGGAATCCATGCTATAGAAGACAATGATAATGATTTCGACATCAGCAAGTGGATCTTCCCAACTCCAGACAATGGGCTCAGCAATTGGAAGACTGAAGACGTCATACCAATCTCCTTTAGACAGGAGTAATTGCTCTTGTTTTGTTTTGCTTTTCGTATTTTCTATGTTTTGAACAAGAAACTCTAAAGCCTAGTGCCTTGCCCGGGGCATCATGGCTCGTTTGTGAGGGTTATTATCTGTCATTTGCATATTTTCATTCAATAAAATCGTTGGAATTTTGCATTCAATTGTAGTTTGTTTTCTTTTACTTTATCACCCTTCAAAAACTATGTGTTTCTTACACACCCGTGATACAACTGCGAATCACTCGAATCTAGTTGATACTTGACTATGCTATTGCTAAATATGACTTCAATAATCCGATCTACCAAGCCGAAGGCGAAGGTGAGGAAGATTGTGAAGTGCCGGAGAACTTGTTAGACTTCTGCAAGAAAGAGTTATCTGACCACACGAAAAGTCGATTGAGGTTGTGAATTTGAGTCTTGATGAAGGCAGAAAGAGATCAAGATAGGGGCGGGTCTTGAGAATAGTGTTAAAGAAAGGTTGGTTCGGATGCTACGAGACTATATTGAGGTTTTGCTTGGTCATACAAAGACATGCTGGTTTAGACATTGATATTGTGGTGCGATTCTTGAGCAAAGAAGGTTTTCTCCGGTGAAACAAAGGTTCGTCGCATCGTCTGAGATGTACGAGAAAATCGAAGCCGAAGTTATGAAGCAGTTCAACACGGTTTCTTAGTTGTTACTTCTTACCTGATGGGTTGCTAACGTGGTACGTGCCAAGAAGGATGGTAAAGTGCGAATGTGTGTGGATTCGAGATCTGAACAAAGCGAGTCAGAAGGCGATTTTCCACTTCCTCATATTGATGTTACGGTTGACAATACCGCCCAGCATAAGGTCTTCTCCTTCATGGATGGTTTCTCCGGTTCAATCGGATCAAAATGGCTCACGAAGACATGGAAGACTACTTCGTTACGGTGGGGCACTTTCTATTACAAGGTTATGCCGTTCGATTTGAAAAGCGGGTGCCACTATCGGTGCCATGGTGACATTATTTCATGACATGATTCATCACGAGATAGAGGTCTACGTCGACGACATGATAGCTCAATCACAGACTGAAGAAGAACATCTTGATCATTTGCAGAAGTTGTTTGATAGGTTGAAGAAGTACAGACTAAGACTTAATCCTAACAAGTGCACCTTTGGAGTCAGATCCGGTAAACTCCTAGGGTTGGTAGTCAGTGGTAAAGGTATTGAGGTTGACCCTGCGAAGGTTAAAGCTATTCAAGAAATGCCAGCTCCCCGCACCGAGAAGGAAGTCAGAGGTTTCTTGGGCCGATTGAATTATATTGCCAGATTCATTGCACATCTAACTGCTACTTGTGAGCCAATCTTCAAGTTACTTAAGAAAGATCAAGTGGTTGAATGGAATGGCGATTTCGGATCGCTTTTGACAAAATCAAGGGTACCTCTGAATCCTCTATCCCGATGCCACCTACCAAAGGAAGACCTCTTATCATGTACTTGGCGGTGTTAGAGAATTCAATGGGGTGTGTGTTGGGGCAACATGCGAGTGCAGTCGAAAAGAGTATGCAATATACTACCTTAGCAAAAGTTTACGGTGAAACAAGATACTCACGGCTCGAGAAAACTTCGCTTTAACCTGCTGCTCCGACTAAGGCATACATGTTGACTCACACTACCTTGTTGATTTCCAAGATGGATCCGATAAAATACATATTTGAGAAACCAGCTCTCTCGGAAGAATAGCAAGATGGCAAATGATCCTGACCGAATACGACATCCAGTACACTTCTCAGAAAGCAATCAAAGGAAGTGTGGTAGCCGATCATTTGGCTCATCAAGCCATAGATGACTATCAGTCTATGCAGTTCGAGTTTCCAGAAGAAGATGTTTTATTAGTTACATATTGCGAAGAACCAGGCCCAGACGAAGGACCTGAACAAGGACCCCGATGGACCATGGTCTTTGATGGAGCCTCGAATGCACTTGGCAATGGAATTGGCGCCATCATTACATCCCCTACAGGCGGGCATACGCCTTTCAATGCCAGATTATGTTTCGGTTGCACTAATAACATGGCCGAATACGAAGCATGCATCATGGGTATCAAAGCTGCTATTGACTTAAGAATCAAGTTCTTACAAGTGTATAGAGACTCAGCTTTAGTGATCAGTCAAATTAAGGGCGAGTGGGATACGAAGCATCCGAATCTCATTCCGTATCGAGAGCATGTTCTGAGTTTGATCCCCTACTTTGAAGAGATTACTTTCAATCACATTCCACGAGAAGAAAATCAGTTGGCAGACGCATTAGCTACCATGTCATCTATGTTCAAAGTCAGATGGGACAACGAGGCTCCCCAGATCATCATCGAGAAGTTTGACGAACCAGCATACTATTGTGAACTTGATACAGAAGAGAAACCTTGGTATTACGACGTGAAGAGGTATCTTGAGACTCAGGAATATCCCGCAGGGGCATCTGTCAATGATAAGAAGTTCTTGAGGAGATTTGCTTCTAAATTCTTCCTCAGCAACGACATCTTATACAAGCGCAACCACGACTTGTGCTTACTCCGCTGTGTAGACCAGAAAACAACGGAACGTATCATGGAAGAGTTACACGAAGGCGCATTTGGCACCCACTCCAGTGGACACACGATGGCTAAGAAAATTCTGAGAACGGGTTACTATTGGTCCACCATGGAAGCTGATTGTCACCGCTACGCTCGATCTTGTCACAAATGCCAGATATATGCCGACAAAGTACACGTACCTCCAGTACCTCTGAATGTTCTAAGAGCTCCCTGGCCTTTCGCAATGTGGGGCATTGACATGATTGGAGAAATTAAGCCCACAGCTTCCAACGGACACCGTTTCATCCTTGTGGCAATTGATTATTTCACCAAGTGGGTAGAAGCAGCCTCGTTTGCATCTGTTACCAAGAATGTTGTGGCTCGATTTATCAAGCATAATCTTATCTGCCGGAATGGCACTCCCGAAAGGATTATCATAGATAATGGCTCTAATCTCAACAATAAGATTATCACCGAACTCTGCACGCAGTTCAAGATCAAGCATCACAACTCTTCTCCGTATCGGCCTAAGATGAATGGCGCAGTGGAAGCCGCCAACAAGAACATTAAGAAGATTATACAGAAGATGACAGTGACTTACAAAGATTGGCATGAGTGTTACCATTTGCTCTTCCTGGTTATCGCACTACAGTACGGACATCAATAGAGGCAACCCCCTTCTCTCTTGTATACGGTATGGAAGCGGTTCTTCCCATCGAGGTTCAGATACCCTCAACCAGAGTCCTCCAGGACGCGGAGTTAGGCGAAGACGATTGGGTCCAGACTCGCCTTGACCAGATTAATTTGATTGATGAGAAACGACTCGCATCCATCAGCCATGGACAGATCTATCAGAAGCGAGTGATCAGAGCATTTAACAAGAAGATCAAGCACCGAGTCTACCAAGTCGGTGATCTAGTAGTCAAGCGCATCATTCTTCTACAAGGTGATCCCAGGGGCAAATGGACTCCTACCTATGAAGGACCATTTGTAGTCACGACAATATTTTCCGGTGGAGCTATGATACTTAGAACCATGGATAGTGAAGACTTCCCACACCCTGTGAACGCAGACATAGTGTCATACCCCAAAATTTGCCCTCCATCTTCTCAAGATATTCCATACATCCATGCTCAAGGATTCTTCAAGGGTTGATCAGACAAACCCTCTCCTAGACAATCAATCTAAACTAGGGTTTGGTATTTCTCAGATCAATATGGACTTCCAACATCTCCAATGGTCTTCATGCCTCCTGAAATGCTTCAAATATTCTCCATGTCAAGTTTCAAGCCTCACAAGTCAAGTTTCCTCAGACAATTGCTCAGATGGTTGAAAATCAGTTGTATTGGACAAAAAGTCAACTGTGGTCCACATACAGTCAAACTTCATGATTTTTGGTCAACATCCTCATTTTGAAGTTACATTCATCATTTGATCAAGGGTTGATCATGATTCATCAAGAAAACTCAAGATTTGCTCAAAAGTCAAACTTTCTAAATTAGGGTTTCTTAGTGAAAAGTCAACCAAACTTTGACTGGGCATAACTTCTTCATACTTTCTCAAAAAGTTTTCCACCACCTCTTGTTTTGAAGGAAATTCAATTCTCTACAACTTCATGTCTCACAAGAATGTTCAAAAAATGCTTCATTTGGAAGGTATGATCAAAACATTACAGGTCCTTTTCAAAGTCAACAAAAAGTCAACATTTTGTTTTGAAGATATATTGAGCATGGAAACTCCAATTGAGATGAAACCAAAGAGGTTGGTTAGAGGACTCTTAGAGCTTTCCAAAAATGTGGAAAACTGAGCAAGATACACTATTCAGAAGTTGGGCAATTTTGGACAATTGCACAAAAGGAGATTTTGGTCAAAATTTAAAATTTTCCAAATGGGCCTATAATCTTTTGATCCAAACTTGTTCATGACATTATTTTTGACTCATAAATGCTTGGCCATGGCAATTTTCTATTTTATTAATTTATTTTTGAATTTTAAACCATTTAATTCAAAATTAAATTATATAAAATATGAAAATAAGATGTTTTTTCAAGGAGAGTGATTTTATATCATGCTTGAGGTCCAAGGAAGCCCAAAATACATACCAATTTCGTGCATGATCATTCATTTAAGAGAAAATCAAATTTCTTTCAAAAATTTGATTTTATTTGAAAATCATTCAATGCATTCAAAATCAAATCTTTTTGCCTTGTTTTTCCTCTCTCAAATCACTCTATAAATAGCCAGCAATATGTACAAGAAGAGACACGAAACCCTAGCCCTTACAACAACCAAAACTTTGCCAAATTTTTTCAAGGATTCTCATTAATCGAATTTTAATTTTCAGCTGTTTTCAAGGCAAACAAACCATCCAATCTTGTTCCTGAGGTTCCCAGCAAGCAAAAGCAACCTTTACTCGAAGCAAAACCACCTAGAATCGTGCCCTACACATTGCTCCGATTTGGTATTTTTCTCAATTTTGGTTTCTTTGATTCATGCGTAGTTAACTGTTTTTGTTTGCATATTTGAACTCAGGACATCCATTAGAGTGCATTTGAATCATTACATGTAAGCTTGCACGTCCAGAATACCAATTGCCATTGTTAGGGTTTAAAGAACGGTTTGAATCGAACCAGTCGCTACAGGCATTTTCAATCGAAACTAACATCACCATCGTGTTCGCAACCCTCGATTTAGGGGGGTAGGATACTCTTTTCCTTTTTATTTCGCTTATTTCGCAGGTTTGGATTTCTTGGCCACCGGAGAAGACGACCGGAGCTAGGGCTCCGGCGTCGTTGACCAGTGTGGAATCCGGCGAGGCTTGCGTGGCGTGTCTGGCTTCCATGATTCATCCATTCAAAAACAGATGGGGTCCACGCGTGCTGACTTGTTTTCAAACACATCCAGGACGCGTCATCACTTATATTGAATTGATTTTGTCTTTTCCAACACCAAATGCCAATTGTCCCAGTGGTTAAGGCATGGACTGTGCAAAGATGCTCCTCCTGGTCCCCTGTTCGAACCATGCCAGGACCAGTTTTGCTTTTCTTTTTCCAAACTCAATTATTCTCATATTTTTCTATTTTCTTTTTTTATTTAATATTTTCATGTCATTTTAATTTATTTCCATAATTTTTATCATGCATTAAAAAACACCAAAAAATATTTTCCTTTTTGCATTATTTCCAGAAAATGTTTATTTAATTTATAAAATTAAAAAATATTATTTTGCATGCATATTTAATTTAATTGCTAATTTATCATTTAAATCACTTTTAATTAGTTTTTAATTATTAAATTATCTCCAAAAAATCCCAAAAAAATTATTTTAGCATATTAATGTTATTTCCAGCATGAAATATTTTTCTCATTTAAAAATTATTATTTTTGCTAACATTTTTCTCTTGTCCGATTTCTTTGAATTTCCCGATTTCTCATCTTTTCACAGGTTATCTTGTTTCGGACGATTTCTTTTTATCATTTTCTTTTTTTTCCAATTATGTAATTGCTCATGGGATGTAATAGCTTAATTAGGGCTTTTATTTTCCGCAAGTTTAAATTATGTATCTGCCCCAAAGCCATGTAATAGCGTAGGATTTATCTTTCCACACTTTATATTCCCGCATTTTAATTTCCGCACCCTATAAACTGTTAGTAATTAGGCGTGTATGGCAAGACTAAAATCAACATAGCTCACTCTAATTTCCAAGATAAAATACTTGAATTCAACACACTCTTTCACACATGCACCCCTTAGGGTAATTCTCTCTCGTTGCCTTTTACGAATTCAAATGGTCAAGTCCCTCGAACGTAGAGGTATTCTAGCACCGTTGCCTTCAAAACAAATCATCATAGTCCCTTCAATACAAAGATCATAGACCCACGATGTCGCCTCCGAATACATGATCTTGACCCTCGATTGTCGCCTACGAAAAATGATGATAGTCCCTTCGAATGTGCTAGGATACTTCCTACAAGTTGCTTTCTATGACCATACGATGTCCCTTCGAATGTCCCTCTTACATCCAACGAATAGGGTTACCTACCAACTAATGGTATGGATAACACTATTCTAAAGGAACGTAAAATAACACGAAAACGACCATTCTGAGTAGGTAATAAGACTTTTAGTTGCTTGCTCAAATCAAATACTTTTCACACCTGACACTTTTGTCAAAGTTCAAACTCTTTTCAAAAACAAAACATTTCCGAACACTTTGTATACATTCCTACATGAATCATTACAAAGTCAAAGCGAAATGCCTTTTCAAAACATTTTTGTCAAACACACAGAAAGCACTTTTTTTGAAAATGATCTAAGAGCAACTAAGAGCCCGTAGATAACTACGGATGGAAAGGGGTGCTAATACCTTCCCTTTTCATAACCTTCTCCCTTACTCAGAATCTAACGAAGGTCTTTTTCTGTACTTTTTACCTTTCCTTAATTGGATAAAAGAAAAGTCGGTGGCGACTCTTGCTATCCGCATATTTGCGATACAAAAAACTCAAAGTCAGTTCACCGTCTTATAGAACTGGCGACTCTGCCGGGGAAACACCCTAAAGAGAGAATGCCTTAAGGATTTCTAGATCATCTTTTACCGCTTTCTGTTTGATTTGTTTGCTTTATCTTTAAGGGTTGCTTGGGTATTATATTTGTGGGGAATCCTACACCCGGATCTGGATTTCCTTTTAGGTAAGTGGCAATAAATCGTCGCGACCGTTAGACGTATATCGAAACGGTCAACATGATGGCTACGTTAGTGTGACACTTTGGATGTCCTGATACTCTTCATTTCCAAGTTGAGGATAGTATTTGGCTTCTGCGTGGTGTCATCAAGCACTAACTAAACTTTTAGAACCTTAATTGACCCATCTTGGCCATTAGAAGGTAGTGAGATGGCCGGCTTTGGTGCAAACTAAGGTTAGTTGATACTCGATGCTACGCTCATTAAGATCTGACTTTTGGGATATTTTCGGTCGACCACTTGGTAGTCACATTGAAATAAACGCCTACGAGAAAGATCAATGATATGATATTCCTAGAACCCGATTACTATTATAGGACAGGATGAACCAACTCAAACTTTTGTTGGGGTAATCACCTATACCTCTTGCAAGCCTTAAACCTAGGCTCATTGTGTGAATTGTTTGTGTGTGCTAAACATGAGATCATGACATCATTCGCATTGCATATCATTTCTAACTATTTCAAGGACCTAGGGATTTATCTTTGCTCTGTTTTGTAGGGATTATGGCTTCTAGAAAGACTATCCGAATCAACTTCATGGGTAAACCTTCTCAGCTCAAAGAATTGGTTTCAGAAATTCCCGACCATGCTCAGTTCATCAAAAGACATGGTTATCTACTTGATTTGGTTATCTCCGGTTTGAAGAAGATATGATGCATGTCCTATTCCAGTTCTTGGATCTGAAACACCATTGCTTTACATTCCCAGATTATTAGTTGGTTCCTACTTTGGAAGAGTTCTCTAAACTACTTGGGATACCTATTCTTGATCAAATGCCATTCACCAGTTTGGAAAAGGTTCCTAAGTACGAAGACATTGCATCCGCCTTACATCTTAAGCGCTCAGACATT